>OZ024836.1:60626452-61226452 GCA_964016985.1 Anodontia alba | reverse complement strand
TAAAGGCTACTCACATTTTTTCAGCAAAAATACTTGTGAATTAGATATTGTACTTACTAGAACTATTAACATTTTGACCACTAATGAGCTTGTTAAGCTGACAATGCTTAGCATGGTAGGTAATATTTTTCGTCTTTTTTCCCAGAAAAAAGGCATTAACATTCCATGCAAATTGATTACCTTGATATCTAACTTGTGTAGCTCCAGATAAGGCACTTTTTTATGCAAAATGTACTGATATTTTTTTTTATTTTTTCTGAAAAAAGATATGCTGTGGGTACTCATTAGAAGTGCCTTGCCAGATACTCTAATGAGTACCCACAGATATGTTTTCACAGAGAAATAAGAAACTCCTTTTGTCTGGAGCTGTGTGACTTTTTTTAGAGTAAGCTTTTTAATGTTCTTTTAAAGATGTTAAAGAATGACTGTGGTAATCACTGACAAGTAGTAGCACTCTTTAATTTCTTAGGTTTTCACTAAAATTCTTTATCTTGAACTCTGATTTCAGTCTCTCACTAAGGGCACAGAACTTAATGTTGGTATGAGACTGGAAGCTCTGGACAGAAAGAATCCTCACCTGATATGTGTAGCAACTATAAGTAAGTATAATTTTACTTCACTGTAAGTGTCTTTACTTCACAGTATGTATTATTTTACTTCACTATAAGTATAATCATGACTTCACAGTATGTATAATCTTTACTTAACTGTAAAAACAATCTATACAGTAAGTTTAATCTTACTAACACTAAACAGTAAGTATGATATTCACAGTAAGTATAAGTTTTACTTATTAGTAAGTATAATCTTTACTTCACAGTTAGTATAATCTTTACTTCACAGTAAGTATATTCTTGATTTAACAGTAAGTATAATCTTTACTTCACAGTAAGTTTACTCTTGATTTCACAGTAAGTATAATCTTTACTTTACAGCATGTGTAATCTTTTACTTCACAGTAAGTATAATTTTTGCTTCACAGTAAGTAAAATCTTTACTTCATAGTAAATATAATTTTTACTTCACAGTAAATATAATCTTTTCTTCAGAGTAAGTGTATTCTTGACTTCACAGTAAGTATAATCACTTCATAGTAAGTATAATCTTTACTTTACAATAGTTAGATTCTTTACTTCACAGTAAGAGTATTCTTTACTTCACAGAAATGAAATCTATTAGCCATAGCTCTAGATAAACAGATTCAAAAATGTTGATATGTCTACCTTAAATGAAGACTACAAATTGTTAAATGTACAGTATATACTACATGGACGTGTGAACATAATGTTTTACTCAAGTGAATCATCTACATACCATTCCCTTTGCTCATGTGAATCATCTGCATACCATTCACAAGCCTATATATAGTTGCACTTTAAAGGGATTATAGGAAACTCACATGTACAACAAGTGATTGAAGTGACAAAAACACTCTCTTTGTATGCAAATTGTGTTGTCAGTCACTGCTCCTGGGCTGCTGACCTTTATCCTAGGTGTTCGGGTGACTGATACAGGATCATGTTGGTCCTCTTGTTTTATTTCAGTTTTTTTAATATTTTAATTTGTCACAATTCAAGGGATGTAAATAACTTCATTATTTTTTTTATTTTTCATAATATAGCAGAATTCTTGTCTAAAACATTTTAACCTTTAGGGCACACAGGACTAATTCAGCAGCCGACAAATTGATGATATTTTTCCTGTTTTCCATGAAAATAGGCTTTACATTTCACGCAAATTCTCTGCTAAAGAAACACTTTGCATGAAATATCAAAGCCTATTTTCTGGGAAAAATAAGAAAAATATTTCAAAATGTTGGCTGCTGAAAATTTTCTCATCATGACTGGCTACACATGAAGATTTTTTCTGTCATTGTGAAAAGTGGGGGAGTTGGGGGGGGGGGGGGGGGGGGGCAACTTTTGCAGACAGACATTTGCCCCCTCAATGTTTGTATCCTTTCACAGCTGGATGCTGCTCTTTACTCTTTGCATGCTGGGTAATTTTGCATGCTTTTTTGTCATCTGTGGATTTTTTTTTAAATTAACTTTTTCAAAAAAATCTTTCAGGAATACCTTCAGAGTGTCAAACAATTTGGATCCAGATCAGGCCCATGTTTTGTCAGTCTTTATCTGGGTCCAAATTGTTTGCAACGGTTTTCAGCAGACTACAAAAGTTGCCACTAGCTGGGAAAGACTTAAAGGAAAGGGAAGCAAATCCCTTCCTTTTAGAGAAGACCCTTTTCAGAAAAGATGCAAAACATTTGTAGTAGAGTTGTATCCCTTGAAAGTATATCGTTTTTAAATTTAATCTGTAATTCTTTCCCCACTAGTGGTGACTTTTGTCATCTGCTGATAACCTTTGCAAACAGTTTGGACCCAGATCAGGCCTGACAAAACGTCAGGCCGTTTTGTCGGGCCTGATCTGGATTCAAACTGTTCGACACTCTGATGGTGTTCCTGAACGATTTTTTTTTGGAAAATGTTAATTTACAAAAAAAAAAAAAAAATCCACAGGCAACAAAAAAGCATGCAAAATTACCCAGCATTCCAAGAGTTAACACTCTCTGGGCTTTTTCAGCAGATGACAAATTGATGATAATTTTGTAATTTTTCCCAGAAAACAGGATTTGATATTTCATGCAAATTGTCTCCTAAGGAATGTCAAAACCTATTTTCTGGGAAAATTAAGAAAAATATTTCAATATGTCATCTGCTGAAAAATTTACCCAGAGTGCTGAGTATTAAATATGATATGTTTTCATGTTTTTTCTAGCTGACATTGCTGATAGTGGACAGGTTAAGATTCATTTTGATGGTTGGAACTCTGGCTCCTATGATTACTACACAGATTTCTCCTCACCTGACCTTCACCCTGTTGGATGGATGTCCAAGAATAAGAAGAACTTTAGCAAACTGAGACAGGAACTGCAGCCTCCAAAAGGTGAGCTGTCTTATTTGCCCTAAGTACAGTCTACTCTCGTTATCTCGAAATCCAAGGGACTTTTACATATCAGATTTGCGGAACTGAGAAAAACAATTAATTGAACAACCACCTTTAACAGAATGAATATGTAATTTGACTCCAAAGTTAGAGATATATTGAAAATATTGTGGAAAAGAGGAGATTTCTCCTCTTTTCCACAATATTTTGTTGCCTGTTGGTAGATCTCAGTGTTAAAACAGGGACCAGATTTTCACTTCGAGATAAGTGGTGTTTTGAGATAAGCGAGGTTGAGGTAAAGAGAGTCGACTATATTCGGACAAAACTCCTTACAACACTTGCTCTAACTTTTAACAAGTACAATTTACATCTTGATGTTGTGTCTAAAAATTGCTGCTTTCAACATACCTGAAAAGTAGTTTTCTGCTGGGCATTTTATAACAAATGCCAAAAAATTATTGTGAGTGACAATTTCTAATCAGAAAGCATTTATCGTTTCCATTTCTGTGCTCTGTTCTCCAATATTAACCCTACAATTAATTTTAAGGCTGAATTGCATTTTTTAAAAATGCCAAAGATAAGATACATTTGACATTTGCTGATTATCTGCCAAATGACTGCTATATGCTTGTATAAAATCATATACACCACGACCCCTTTATAACGGCCTCGGTGGCTCAGTTGGATGCGCCGTCCGACCAGGAGGTCGCGGGTTCAACCCCCGCCGAGGTCGGCAACATTCTTTAGCGGAGATTGATCATGAAATATTTCCTATGGTCATTCTCTCCCTTCCTCTGATTCAAGAAGGGCAGTTGTCAGTTTCTGGCGAAAGAATGTGCACAATACTGGTTAACTGCTGAGAGGACTAAGCCTGCCCAGTAAACGTTTGGTTAGGTAAACTGACCGCGCTTGACATGACCCCATTGGGTTGGCCATAAAACCTCAACACAAAGAAATTACTCATGTGGTGCTTTCTGTCAAATGGGGATTGTGAAGTTTTATACAAATGATCATGGCTGCCATTTTAACACAGTCAAGTTTGCATCCCCCTTACATTTGTAAAGTACCGGTATTGAAAAGGCATTTTCTCAAAATGTATTAAAGACTTATGCCTGAATTCTACACTGTATTATCAGACCTATTTAGCTATTTATCACCTTTAGATTATCTGAACCTGCCTCAGGGATAATTGCAAGTAAAAAATCATGAAATCTTTAAACAGCTTTTCTTCTAGAACTGCTAAATCATTTAATGCCCAAATTTCATGTGGAGCTTTCTGTCAAAAGGGTTATTGAGAGTTTGTACAAATTGTCATGCGCCACAGACCAAGATAGCAGCCATGCCCACATGAAAGACAAAAAAAAGTTAAACATGTTCTTTTCCAGACCCAACAAAGCTGTAACCTTTACCGCTCTCTGGGCAAATTCAGCAGACAACAAACTGATGTTTCACTTATTTTCACAGACAACATGATTTGATATTACATGCAAATTGACAATTTGCAGGAAAATTCAAGAAATATTTTTCTGAGAAAACAGAAAGAAGAAAAACATTTCAATATGTCGTCTGCTGAATTCTTTTCACAGCATGAAAACATGCCTATATAATTTTGACCCCTTTAAACCCCACTTTTATATAGTAAAACTGGGGTTTACAGGGGTATACATTATTTTTCTTATTTTGCTAAAAAACATAAATTGTGGGTACTCATTAAAACTGCCTCACCAAGGCAGTACTAACAAGTACCCACAATCTATGTTTTGAGCAGAAATATGAAAAATATCAGAATTTTTATCTGAAAATTATCCTTTTTTGGTTGTAAAATTTCCAGTATATTTGAATAAGTGTGTTTTTGTAATAGCATGCTAAGCGTTTAGGTTAAATCTTGCTATATAGCATTGGGGATGAGTAATTTGAAATTTGTTCATACAATAATCCTAGAATGACCTTCAACCTTTTTCCCGCTAGGTCAAATTGCTTCCCCTACATTAGTATGGGGAAAAGGACTTGTGGTAGAAACTTAAAATATATAATCTTAGTAGCAAAGCCCTTCAGTATCCCCATGGCTTATCTGCCCTGCCCTGTGCTATGTACATTTATAAATTGTGAAATCATTGAACAAGTTCTCTGAAATGACTAGGCCAGTTTTTACCAAATTTTATATAGATACTTGCATCAGTCAGTTTTAGAGCTTGTACAAAAGGTCAGGTTCCATTGACCAAGATGTCCACCATGTCCATCTTCTTCAGAATCAAGAAAATCCTAGGACTGAGTTATGGTATAGAGAATTATTGGGACTAGGAGTTTGAGAACTTTTTTTAATGGTAATGCTAGGTTGTTCTTTGACCTTTTACAGCAATGCTTCCCTATAGGTTTGTATGAGATAACTGTTTAACCCTTGTCATGCTGAATAAATTAAGATACCATGCCCATTTCTAATTCCCAGCCAATCAGATTATTTGATCCGGGATTTTGATAGAAATTCACATATTTAATGACAAACAGTGCAGATCCAGATCAGTTGACTTCTTCAGAAGCCAACTGATCTGGATCTGCACTGTTTGCTAAGACAGGGCATGTCGTGTTCAGCAAGAGAAGGGTTAATGTGAATTTTGTCATCTGTGCTATCTGCATTTGATACTGATAGCCTTGATGAGCAAGCAAGGACCTTATATAGTTATAAATATGGAATGATAAAATATGTGGGATAAAATCAGTGGAATGCTGAGCATTGGAATGTCAATGCAAGGTCATTTTCTTTGGTATCTCAACTGGGGACAGTATTTACCAATATCAGTGCAATAACCTTATAATGTTTGTCCTCTTGTTATGACAACAGAGTGATTTTCTTGGTTTCTTGCAGGCATGAGTGAGGGCAGATTCTCTTGGCCTAAATACTGTGTAGATGAAGAATCCTTCCCAGTGCCACTCCATTTATTCTCAACTGTAAGTTGCTCTTTACTCATTTTAGACATATGATATGATGGACAGAAAGTGGTCAATGTAAGTTTGCAGTGGATGAGCTGTAGTGGTCATTTTTTGAGAACAAATATGGACAGTGAAGTTTGAGATTATTGAAATGTTTGACATTTCTGGAACAGATATGGACATTCAGTGATTTTGACCTACATATCTGCTTGCCTGCCTGCCTTGCCTGCCTGCCACAGACTGATCTATCTATCTATCTATCTATCTACCTATCTATCTATCTATCTATCTATCTATCTATCTATCTATCTATCTATAAATCTATCTGTCTGTCTGTCTGTCTATCTATCTGTCTATCTATCTATCTATCTATCTATCTATCTATCTTAGCTAAATGCGTATGTACCTGCCAACCTACCTACCTAGCTATCTGCCCGCCTATCTATCTATCTATCTATCTATCTATCTATCTGTCTGTCTGTCTGTCTGTCTGTCTGTCTGTCTGTCTATCTATCTATCTATCTATCTATCTATCTATCTATCTATCTATCTATCTATCTATCTATCTATCTATCTATCTATCTATCTATCTATCTATCTATCTATCTATCTATATATCTATCTATCTATCTATCTTAGCTAGCTACGTATGTACCTACCTACCTATCTAGCTATCTGCCTGCTTAGCCATCTATCTATCTATCTATCTCGTATCTAGCTAAGTATGTACCTACCTACCTTCCTAGCTATCTGCCTGCCTAGTCATCTATGTATGTATGTATGTTTGTATGTATGTATGTATGTATGTATGTATGTATGTATGTATGTATGTATCTATCTATCTATCTATCTATCTATCTATCTATCTATCTATCTATCTATCTATCTATCTATCTATCTATCCTTCTGTCTGTCTGTCCATCGGTCCCACCCCACCCCAACCTTACCCAACCCAACCCAATCCAACCCAACCCACCCCAACCCACCTCTGCTCTTCTTTCCTCGAGAAAAGCCACCCTAATGAGTCAAGTTGCTGTTGACCGAGTGCACCACCCTTCTTTGGATCATCTCAATTTTGTTAATGTAGGCTTTAGTGTAGGGACTCTATACTATGGGATGCATGTTGACCTGAGTGCGGACAAGGGTTTGGTATGCAGCTGTGTGGATTGCTGTGTTTTAATGAACTGTGAAGTTTGATATTGTTGACATGTTTTACATTCACCATTGCAGGAACAGATAGGGACACCAAGTGAGGTTGAAGAAGAATGTTTGATGGCCTTAGAGCAGGCAGGGTTTGATGTTCCAACTTCCAGCACAAAACATATAAAATGTAGGATGGCAAAGCATAGACCAAAAGGTACTCTTGGGTTATTTCTGTGTACAGATATATTATCTAACTTGAGCAAGCTATAATGTGCATATTTTCTACAGTCATTCTCTCCCTTCCACTGATTCAGGAAGGGCAGTTGTCAGTTTCTGGGGAAAGAATGTGCATAATACTGGTTAACAGCTAAGAGGACTGAGCCTGCCCAAGAAAAGTGGTTAGGTAAACTGACCACGCTGGACATGATCCCATTAGGTTGACTTGGCCATAAAACCTCAACACAAACATACATGTCTGGACAGCAAAGGCCCTTGCATTTGCACAGTCTGATCAGGGCCTGTGCTGCCCGCTAACAGAATCATTAGATTACTAATATGAAAATAGGCTTAGCCTAAATGCAAGCACAGCACAGACCTATCTGTAGTCTCTTCAAAAGTCCTTCACACCATCATTAAAGAATGACTATCAGTGTACAAAAAATATATGTAAATCAATAATAAATAATAGCGAGCACAACTCGCGACACGTGAAGCACGTCGCGAATGAAGTGAGCTCTGGGGTAGAGAATATGATCAAGGAAAAGAATCATACAACGATATATACTTTCAGCAGTAATCGCTCTGACCAGTTTTCTTCCGTTTTTTTCTTCCCAGAAGTTGTCACCGGAAGTTGGCAGACTTGATTATGGGTCTCACTAATAAGCGTCACAAAGTGACCAGAAACGAGTGCCAATAAATGTCACAAACATATTTTGCTGATTATTTTTATTATTTATTATTGATTTACATAATATTTTTATATACCGATATATATTTATTCTTTAATGATGCTGTGAAGGACTTTTGAAAAGTGCAGATATAGGTCTGTGCTGTGCTGGCATTTAGGCTAAGCCTATTTTCATATTAAAAATAATCAGCAATATATGTTCTTGACACTTATTGACACTCGTTTCTTGTCACTTCATGACGCTTATTAGTATCAGGTCCGCTTCAGTCCTGTCAACTTTCGGTGACAACTTCCGGGAAGAAAAAGGGAAGAAAATTGGTCAGAGCGATTTCTGCTGAAAGTATATATCATTGTATGTTACTTTTCCTTGATCATATTCTCTAGTGTAGAGCTCACTTTGTTCGTGACGCGCTTCACGCATAACTATCTGAATCTGTGCACGTTGCACATGTTCGAAGGCACCTTTTCTCATGACGTGTTTGTGTATATGACGTGGCCCACATAATTGGCATGTTTGTGTATATGAGCCGGGCACAGCATTTCCTACAAGATTGCATGTGCACCCAGCCAAGACTCAGATCAGCCTATGTGTCCGTGCAGTCATTAGTATTTACTGTTTGTCTGAAGATGCTTTTGATCATTTTCTACTTACAGAGTGCCCTGCAAAGACTAATCAGACTGTGTGGGTATGCAGGCTGATCTGGGTCTTCCCTGGGCTCACATGCATCCTTGTAGGAAATGCAATGCTTTTAAGAAGGGAGGAAAAAACAATTTTGATAGAGTTGCCTACCCTGAAACTGTATCCTTTCTCCTTAACCCTTTTCCTGCTGAACCCGGATATGTCCTGCCTTTGCAAACAGTGTAGATCCAGATCAGTTGGCTTCTTCAGAAGCCAACTGATCTAGATCTGCACTGTTTGCCATTCAGTATTTGAATTAGTATGAACAACTTGGATCAAGTAATCTGATTTGCAGAAAATTGGAAGTGGGCGTGACATCTTTATTCAGCATGATAAGGATTAACATGCCACCAGTTGCAAGCTTCGACCAAGCAAGCAAATTTAGTATTGTGCCTTATTTGTGATTCTGTTCTCCCAGACTATAATGTATACCACGTTTCCCCTAAATATTGGGACACTTTAACCCCTTACCATACTAGTCCTAAAATGTGAACAGTTATTGTCTATTGATGTGTCTAGAAACAGCTGGAAGAGTGACAAACAGCAGACACTGATAAAGTGGGATCTAGGGCATCACTGTCTGCTCAGGCGTTTTGTCCCAAAACTTTGTGTAAATATGGTATAATTTTATCAGCTTTGTATTGATTTCCTTCTTCTTCTTATGAATGTTTCACAATTTTCTTACAGTTAAGGAGTGAATCTTATTTTTGTGGATTGTATCAATTTGTTAATGCTTGTGAATCACTTACAAACTGAATAAAGCCCAAAGAGCTTTATATAATGTTTGTGAGTGATTTACAGGCATTTACACATAGATAAAAGCCACAAAAATAAAGCTCATTTCTTTTATTTCCAACTTGATTAGTTTTACATTTTAGACATTTTTGGGAAACATGAGTAAAATAGCTTACCATATTCGATCTAATTTCCGCACATATCCCTATAAGCACACAGTCAAGCAAGTGTACTTTTTGTCTATTTTTTTTATAAAGGCATATGTTGTGGGTACTCATTTGAATTGCATTGACTTGTCGATGCAATTCAAATGAGTACCCACAACATATGCCTTTATAAAGAAAATCAGAAAAAAATCGCAAAATCATTATCAGATAAGTTTTTTTCTGACCTTTTTTATAATGTATCCTTAGTAGGTGGATCATATTTTACCACAAATGAGTGTTCCCAGTAATTTTGAGAAACCTAAGCCCACAGTGCGGTAATTAGGTCAAATAAGGTACGTATTCTAGAAGCCTACATGAAGAGAATAGTTCCAGGATTCCTATTCAGTGGACTTGCCAAAGTGTAAATGCCATTTTGGATTTACTCTTGATTAGTCAGATTGCTGCAAATTAATGTAAGCTTCTTGAGTTTTTTTTTTTTTTTTTTTTTTGTGCTGTTTTCAGTGGATTTTTGTGTATTCCAGTGTTTGAGAATATCACATTGAATAAATGCGCAATGGATCCAGCCTTATTTGACTTCTTTAGCAACCAGAGTAAATTTTTGTGCCTTCTTCCACGCAAGTTTGACTTGAACATGCTGAAATACCCCAGTGTAAAGGCTTTGATGGACAGCGGAGAGCAGAATGTCCATATACTATGTCCTGGACTCAGTAAGTGACCGATTTCTTCATAACTACAGAGAAGGTGTTTTTTTATTTTTTTAAAAAAAAGTATTGATATTTTTTTTTATTTCTCCACAAAAAATTATACAGCTTAACATGACTGAAATATTGTTGAATGGGCCATTGAACCTCAACTAAAAAAAAAAAAGAAACAACAAAAAAACAAAAACATATGTTAAACCTCAACTCAAACAAAAAATTGTTTTGAGGGTACTCATTAGAAGTATCCTAGTTAGGCACTTCTAATGAGTACCCCGCTGGTCTCGGTGGCTCAGTCGCATGTAAGTCCGACTGGAGATCAGGAGGTCACAGGTTTGATCCCCGCTGGGCCAGGCAACATTCTTTCGTGGAGATTGATCATGAAGTATTTTCTACAGTCATTCCCTTCCACTGATTCAAGAAGGGCAGTTGTCACTTTCTGACAAAAGAATGTGCACAAGTACTGGTTAACCTCTTAGATGACTAAGCATGCCCAGGAAAAAATTTTGACAGATTTGCCTCCACTGAAGCAGTGAAAGTTTATCGTTTTTGTTAGATTGTCCCCATATTTAGTGTTACTGTTATGAATATGGAAGTGAAATTACCCAGAAAAAAGGCCCCATTCATATTTTCTCTACCTCTCTCTTGGAGATAGCTAAACTTGCCTGGAATATTGTTGACTGGGGCTTTAAGCCTCAAACAAAAATTCAGAAAAGACTACAGTCAAAAACCACAGCCTTCCTATTAAAAGCATTATAAGTCAAAGTGAAGAATTCACGCATTGTCACTTGATCAACAAAATGGTTTCCAAAGAGAGATGAAAAGATATAAAATTTTTATCACTGAATGAAAAGACCAGAGATGGCTTCCTAAAGAAGATGGATGCCCTATTTACCAACACTCCTTACCATGGTTATATTTGGTGGCAGTAATAGTTAAGTGTTGGTTAAAAATCGTCTTTCCCCAATTGTGAATGAGTTACTCCTTAAGGAGGGGTATTTGGTGATAACTCTGGGATTTTTTTCTCCAGTTCTCCATGAAAACATATGTTGTGGGTACTCATTAGAAGTGCCTCACTGAGGTGTATCTAAAGACTATCCACAACATATGTTTTTGTGGAGAAATAAGAAAACATATCCCTGAATCATCATCAAATACTCCTTCTTAAGGAGGGGTATTTGGTGATAATTCTGGGATATTTTTCTCCATGTTTTCATAAAAACATATGTTGTGGATACTCATTAGAAGCTCCTAGGCAAGGCACTTCTAATGAGTACCCACAACATGCATGTTTATGGAGGAATGAGAAAAATTTCCAAAGTAACCAAAGTAATCAACTTCTTAACAAGTGGTCTTGTTGCATTTTAGGGAGGCATGTTTTTGTTTAACTTTTACAAATGTACCACGTTATGGGCTAATTCAGCAGATGACAGATTGATGATATTTTTCTATAAAATAGGCTTTAACATTTCATGCAAATTGTCTCCCAAGGAGACAATTTGCATGAAATGTCGAAGCTTATTTTTTTTTAGGAAAAATACCAAAAAAAAATTCAAAATGTTTCTGCTGAAATTATTAGCCAGCATGCTAAGTGTTAAAAAACAACACCTCATTCTCATTGTTTGTGTCCAGAAATGGAGTTGCTTCACTTTGTGGATTATCAGGGGACAAAGCTATCGAGAACTAATGTGAGTGACTTTGCTGCCTATCTGCAAAACTGCTACTTTGGATTAATCATACAACAGGTAAGAGTTGTCTTCTTTTTACAGTTGACTCTCGTTATCTTGACCTCGCTTATCTCGAATAACCGCTTATCTCGAAGTGAAAATCTGGTCACTGCCTAAACATGAACATCTAACAACAGGTACAAAATATTGTGGAAAAGAGGAGAAATTGCTCCTAAGGAGCAATTTCTCCTCTTTTCAACAATATTTTCAATGTATTTCTAACTTCAAGAGTCCAATTACCTATATATATTTGTTAAATGTGGTTGTCCGAATAATTTTTTCCTAAATTCTGCAAATCTTATATGTCGAGGTACGGATATCTCGAAGTATTCAATAGAGCCCCTTGGAATTCGAGATAACGAGAGTTGACTGTATTTTTTATACCCCACCACACAATAGTGGCAGGGTATTATGGTTTCACATTGGTCATCTATGTGTCCATCCGTCTGTCCATCTGTTTGTTTGTGTTGAGGTTTTATGGCCCAGTCAACCCAGTGGGGTCATGTTGAGCATAGTCAGTTTACCTAACCGCACTTTTACTGCGCAGGCTTAGTCCTCTAAGTGGTTAACCAGTATTGTGTACATTCTTTCACAAGAAACTAACAACTGCCCTTCTTGAATAAGCAGAAGGGAGAGAATGACCATAGAAAATATTTCATGATCAAATTTCCACGAAAGAATGTTGCAAGACCCGGCAAGGGTCAAACTCACAACCTCCTGATGACAACAAAATTTGTACATTAGGGGACTTGTTTTGTCCAAAGATGTCCAGAGAAACATACGAGATACACATTAGGAGACTATTTAGGTTTATTCCATGATTTTTTTTTGTTATCAAGAGACTTCATTGTGGGACTACATTACAGGACTAAAATGGTCATTCCATTTGTCCGTATTTTCATTTCTGGATGATACCTTGACTAGATATAAATGAATTTTCACCAAATTTGGTATGTGCATTGATAGTAAGGAGATCTGGTTTGGGATTGCTAATGGGCAAATTTCTTCAATTTTTGACCAGTTATCTGCCCTCCACAAAGTAGTGGCAGGGTATTAACTTTCATGTTTTTTATTTTTCTTCATTTTCGGTAGCAGGCTTCCCCATTTCCATCATTCTGTCCATGTACAGTGATGACCACTAAATCCTTGGGATATAGTCATGAAACTGTATAGTCCAGATAAGAGGTGGTATCAGGTAAATATTTTTCTTATTTCTCCACAAAAACATATGTTGTGGATACTTATTAGAAGCGCCTTTGCAAGATGCTTCTGATGAGTACCACAATATGTTTTAATGGAGAAATGAAAAAATATCAGTACTCTTTGGTTGAAAAAGAAAAAAAGTGCCTTATCTGGAGCTATGAGCTCTCTTGAAAAAGGATGAAAAATATGCAAGAGAGATGACTTGCTTACCTGATTTACGTGGTGCTATGGTTACTGGATAAAAATGGTTACTGGATAAAAATGAGGTATTTGTACACCCATAATTTTATATACAAACTTTATATTACAGGGCAGGATCCTACCTCAAGGATGTTCACAGCTTTGTCCAGGAATCACCAGTTTTCAAGATAAGGTAAGCTGCTTCTAGTAGACTCTTCTACCACATTTCTGTGGACAGGTTTATTTCCAATAGCAAGGTGTCTGGTTAGTTTTTATTATTACTAGGTTTTATAGAAATTCCTTTATTTAATGCAAACAATTTAGATCCTGTCATCAAGTTGCTTATATCCTGTTCTGTGAGAAAAATAAGAAATTATTTAAAAATGTCTGTTAATTTTTAACTCGGCATGCTATGGTTTAAATCTACTTGTTATATGTTTGCAGCAGTGTTTTTTTTTTTGTTTGTTTTTTTTTAATTATTAAACTTTTACCATTCTCTGGGCAAATTCAGCAGATGTCAAATTGGTGATATTTTTCTTATTTTTGCAAGAAAGTAGGCTTTTACATTTCATGCAAATTGAATTTGCATGGAATGTTGTAGCCTATTTTCTGGGAAAAAAAAAGAAAAATATTTCAAATCGTTGTCTGCTGAAAATTTTGCCCAGCATGCTTAGCATTAAATGGGGTAATCAAATTTGTGCATTGATTTATTTTGCAGGGACAGTTTGACATTTGGATGAAGCGGCTATGTTTTCTAAATGCCTGCTACATGGAACTTCTGCAGTATATCACAATGAGCCAAGGAATGTCTGTGGTAAGTGATGGTCCATATTGTTCTAAATATGGTTCATGGTCCATTATAATTAGTATTGGGAAACAGCCAGAATTTCATAGTTGATCATCATTTTTGGACGGGTTTTTAAAAAAATCTGTCCTTTAAAATAGCGATGTCCGGGCGGGTGCATGTCGGTCTTGCGTCGGGCATCATCCCAGGTTAAACTTTTGGTAAACCTTTTTTCAACGTTATATGTTACCTTTATTCTTCAGTGGATTGCTTTCATATTTGGTAGGGATGAAGAGGAGGACCAGTAGGTGTTTCACGTGCAAGAGAGACAACTCTCACTTTCTTTGTTATTTAAAAAAAACCTGCCCATAATGCCATTAGGCATTTTTCTTGTTGTAAAACCGACTGAGCCAGCCTTGGTGGCTCAGTCAGCTGCACTTCCAGCTGGTGATCAGGAGGTCACGGGTTCAATCCCAGCCAGGACCAGCAACGTTCTTTAGCGGAGATTACAAAATATTTTCTACAGTCATTCTCTCCTTTCTGCTGATTCAAGAAGGGCATTTGTCGGTTTCTGGCGTAAGAATGTGCACAAATACTTATTAATCAGAAAGAGGACTAAGCCTAACCAGGAAACGTGTAGTTAAGAAAACTGACTGGCTCGACATGACCTTAATAGTGTTGACTGGGCCGTAAAACTTCAGCTCAAACAAACCAGCAAACAAACAAAACCAACCAATCATCGACTAAAAGTTGACTTGTAGAACATATGTTCATTCGTATGTTAGCCCACTTTAACTTATTCATAGCTCCAGAGAAGAGAGAGTAACTATATACTATTTTTCTTATTTCTCCATGAAAAGATATGTTGTAAATTCTCATTAGAAGCTTCTAATGAGTACCCACATCATACATTTACTTGTAGAAATAGAAAAATATCAGTACTTTCTGCTTATTTCAGGCTACCGTATTTGACCTAATAACCACACTGTGCACTTGGGTTTTTCAAAATTACTGGGAGAACTTGTAGTAAACTATCTATCCACCTACTAAAAGTAAAACAAGATCAGCAAATGACTTATTTAACGGTGCTTATGCAAAGTTTTGTGGGTTTTTTTTTTTTTTGATTTTCTTTCTAAAAGCATATGTTGTGGGTACTCAATTAAATTGCATCGACAAGTCCATGCAATTCAAATGGGTACCCACAACATATGCCTTTATAAAGTAGACAAAAAGGACACAGGCTGTAATCTGAAGACTACAGAATTACTTGACTGTGCGCTTATAAGGGTATGTGTGTAGATTGATTTGATTGACAAAAAGCAGGCATGTTACAGATTTGATTGAAATAATGCAGGCATGTTACAGATTTGATTATGATACAGATTAATTGAAATAATGCAGGTGTGTTACAGTTTTGGTTGAAATAATACTGGTATGCAACAAATTTGACTGAAGTAATGCAGGCATGTTACAGATTTGATTATGATACAGATTGATTGAAATAATGCAGGTGTGTTACAGTTTTGATTGAAATAATACTGGTATGCAACAAATTTGACTGAAATAATGCAGGCATATTACAGATTTGATTGAAATATACAGCATGTTCCAGATTTGATTGAAATGATGCAGGCATGTTTCTTATGTGGCTTCCTGCCAAATCAATGTTTGTAGCTCACCCAAGCTGAAAGCTCATAATGAGCAAGTGTGATCTCTCTTTATCCCACATCCAGGTCTGTCATGCCTTGACTAGTGGCTGTTGTTAACTTATTTGAATATTTCCTCATTTGAAGCTTCTACACCATTATTTTTTTTTTTATTGAAGAATGAGTTGCCTTGGGTTAGAGGAAATAAAATTTGTTCAAATGGTCCTGGTCACTTGACCAAGATGGCCTCAGTTCTCATTCATATATGGGCTGCACCTCATGAAAATGTGTCTTCAGGCATATGCGGACAGCGAAATCCCAGATCAGCTTGTGCATTTGCACAGTCTGATCAGGGCCTTCCCTGTCCACTAACAGCATCATTGAATACTACAGACTGTATGAATGGAGAGCAAACGGCCAGTCCCAGATGATCCTTTGCGCACACGCAGGATGACCTGAATCTACACATTTTGCACATGTTCAGCAGCACTTTTTCTCTTGACGTGGCCAAAATGGTAAAAACACTCCTCCAAAACCAAAAAAGTATTGAGACTGAATCTTGGTATACAGGATTTAGGATGCGAGAGTCCCCAAGTGTACCTTTGATCTGTTGACCTTTGATCTTTTGTATGGCAAGGTCAAATTTGCTTCCCTATACATTTCTGTTACATCAAAAAAACTTTTTGTCCTGGCCCCTGGTATAAATATCTGCATCTGCCCCATGCATAAAAAATAATTAAATCTTTTAAAGAATGCTCCTGTGAAGTCATTGAGCAGATTTCACCAGCTTTTATGTGGAGCTTTTTCCCTAAGAGGGATTTATGTCCATGAAAAAAAAAAAACTTGTAAACTGAATAGTTTATTAGAAATGGCTTGTTTTGTTTTTGTTTAACCATTTCCACTCCCTGGACTGTCAGCAGATGACAAATTGATAATATTTTATCTTATTTAGCCCTGAAAACAGGATTTGACATTGCATTTAAATTGTCTCCATTGGAGACAGTTTGCATGAAATGTCAAAACCTGTTTTTTAGGAAAAATAAGAAAAATATTTCAGTATGTTGTATGCTGAAAATTTTACCCAACATCAAAGCATTAAGTTATTTACACTTTTTTGTTTCTATTTCAGAGAGATATTATGGATATATTTTCTGACTGCATGAAGGATAGTAAACCCCGTCTAATCTTCCAACAGACTGAGACATATGTGCGCTGCACAGGTCATGTGTTGGCGTCAATGGCAGGCAACGAAATCAATGCCATACCAATGGAGAAATACTCACAATTCTATCCATTCATTCAGAAGCTTGATTTCCAGAACAATTTCTTGGAATGTCTTCCTGCAAACTTTTTCCAGTGTTTTATTAACTTGGAGTATCTCAGTGTGGCTAATAACCAGCTTACTGCCTTACCTGATGGACTAGAGAATGTGAAAAATCTGTGCCACTTGGACATATCTATGAATAACATCTTAGACTTGCCTAAGAATTTTGATGTTTTGGCAGATTCTCTTGTGTACCTGAACGTCTCCGATAACCCACTCTCAACATTACCACAAGTATTCTTCAAGCTCACAAAGTTAGAGGAACTGCATGCTGACAATATTGGAGTAGTAGAGAACTTTGCAGGAATAAAGAATCTCACCGAACTCAACACACTGTCTCTTGCCAGAAATGTAATCAAGGACATTCCAGCTGAGCTTGCTGACCTCCCTTTGGTATCATTAGATCTGAGTGGTGTCCCTTGGTTTGAGCAGCTAACCACAACAAAGACTTTTCTGTCCTACAGGGCCTTCAATCAGACATTGAACATGAATGTGATGACCAAAAGGATCAATGAAAAGGTATTCCAACAGTCTGTGATGTTTTTTTTGTGTTTCAAAGCTTATCCATCCTTAAAAGGACTTGAAACACCTGGGCCCAGTTGTTCAAAGCTAACGATGTCGTTAGTTAACGATTTGTTAAAATTTACATTGAGTGATACGCAAATATGCTGAAATTTTTTGCTGAAAAAATGTGAGTAGCTTTTGCACTGCAAAAGCTACTCACATTTTTTCAGCAAAAAATATCAGAATATTGTATATTGAATACTCTAAAACAGTTAACGAAATGACCCTTAACGAGCTTGTTAAGCTAACGATGCTTTCAACAACTGGGCCCTGGTAGGTTTCCATTTTTAGCTCGCCTATATGAAAGTATGGGAAGAGCTATTGCACTACCCCTCCGGTGTTGGCACTGGCATTGGTGGCAGCGGTGGCGGCATTAACAAAAATGTTAAAGTTTTACATCAAAATTTTTAAGACCTTATATTTTCTATATCCTCAGATGGATTGAGTTTATATTTTGTGTAATTATAGATGTTGGTCCAAAATTTTGTAGAGCACTATCCACACCCCTGCTCATGACCTAGAGGTCAAGGTCACAATTTTATGTTAAAGTTTTGGGTCAAAGTTTTTAAGATCTGATAGACAAGCCCAAGTTCAGGGGAGCTGTCCTATCTCGCGACAGGCCTTGTTTATATGGGAGACAACTTTTATGCCTCACTGTCAATCCCCTTCTGAAAAGGGGTAACAAGGGGAGCAAATTCTTTTTTTTTAAAGAAGACCCTTGGCTAATTCTTTCTTGATAGAGTACATGTAGATCCCTTTTTATTAGCTCGCCTGAACAACATTCATGGAAAGCTACCCTCTGTGTCAGCGGCAGCGTTGGAGTTGGCGTTGGCGTCCAAAAATGTTAAAAGTTTGCATTAAAGTTTTAAAGAGCTCATTATTTCCTAACCTTATCACTGATTTGATTCATCTTTGGTATGATGATACATATTGGTCCAAAATTTTGCGCAGACCATCCCCACCCCCCTTGGTCATGTCAAGGTCACGGACTTAGAATTTTCATGTTAAATTTTTACGTCAAAGTTTTTAGGATCTCATTACTTCTAAACCAAATGATTGATTTACTTCCTATTTGGTATCATGATAGATTCTGGTCAAAAGTTTTTATCAGCACCATCAACACTCATGACCATGACCTTGAGATCGAGGTCACAGACTTAGAATTTAAATGTTAAATTTTTCATTAAAGTTTTTAAAACCTCATTATTTCCTAACCTTATTACCGATTTGATTCATCTTCGGCATGCTGATACATATTGGTCTAAAATTTTGCACAGTTCCATCCCCACCCCCCTAGTTCATGTTATGGTCAAGGTCACAGTCATGTTAAAATTTTCACATTAAAATTTTACGTCAGAGTTTTTAGGACCTCATTACTTCTAAACCAAATGATAGATTCAATATATATGTTGTATCATGATATATACTGGTCCAAAGTTTTTATCAGCACTCATGGCCATGACCTTGAGGTCGAGGTCACAGACTTAGAATTTTAAAACTGTTAAAGTTTTCGTTAAAGTGTTTAAGACCTCATTATTTCCTAACCTTATCACCGATTTGATTCATCTTGGTTTAATGATACATATTGGTCCAAAATTTTGAGCAGTGCAATCCCCCCTCCCCATCAGGTCATGTCGAAATTAAGGTCACAGACTTAGAATTTCCCAGAAACAAAATGTGCAATATCAGGCAAGCTATTCTGTCTGGTGACAGGTCTTGTTTAGAAGCATACTGACTTGAGAAAAGCAAACAGGAAGTCAAAAAAAAAGTTGTCTTTCTTCTGAAAACTTACTGCAATAATCCCCAGGTGTATCTGTTACCTAAAATTCAGTTTTTGGACTTTTGATGAAGTGGTTGTTATGCAAGACTGCAAGGAAATTGAAATTTAAGAACTCACATTTCACAAAATACATCTTCCACAAAGATACATGTATATAAAAAGTATAGGAAATGCTTGTACATTTTACATGGAAATTGATGATGATGTTTTGGTGTTTTATGTCCCTTTCAACATTATTTAAGCCATGTCAAGATGATGGAAAGATGATAATGGAAGGCTCTGTGCAATGAAGTTCCATACAGTCATGAGCTGAATTCAGCTTTCATTGGGATTTGAACCCTGGACCTGGCCCCGAGGTTATAAAACTTTTTTCATGCTCAACTCAGCTGAGCATGAAATTTTCTCTGCTAATAAATCTCAAATTACTTATAATTGCAAATTCTTTCTAGCTAAACATAGCTGAGCATGAAAATTTCTCTGCTAATAAATATGAAAATGCCAACTATTGTTGGCATTTTCATCTTTATTAGCAGAGAAAATTTCATGCTCAGCCGAGTTGAGCATGAAAAATGTTTTATAACCTCGGGGTCTGGTGGTCCAAAGTTGGGAGTGCTAACCACTCGGCCACCCAGATGCTTCTTTTACTGGAGATGTTTTTGTAATGGTTTTTATGTTAACTAGTAATTTGCTTGTTTGTTACAGGAGAGACAGGAAATGTTTAAGAAGGTTGATGCTGATGAGTCCAGTACATTGACAGCTGATGAAGTTCTTGCTTTGAATGATGTATTATGTAAAAAATACGAGAGATTTGGGTCCGCCTCCATGGAGTACAAAGAGAGTGAGTTTGTTTTACAATGTACATGTTTACTCATTCATTGCTCCAGATAAAGCACTTTTTTGTTCAACCAAAATGTATTGAGCCAGCGTACAACAAAACCTACAAAAAAAACCTGTGTGACCAGCAAAGGCTCAGATCAGCCGGTACATCTGCCCAGTATGGCAAGGGTTCTCATTTTTCCCTCTTTGGCTGTAGAAGGTACATGCAATCAGGGAAAGGGAAGACTCAGATTAGACTGCGGGGATGCACAGGCTGATCTGAGTCTTTGATGGTGGCACAAGTCTTATTATAGGTTTTGTCGTGCACTGGTTCTATTAATTTTCTCTTATATCTCCAGAAAACAAATGTTGTGGGTAGATATGTTTTCATGGAGAAATTAAAGAAATCTTTATGTGGATACCCCATTTATTTGGAGCTATGCTTATTACTTTCAAGCTGCAGCAGACAACTCAACTCAATTTAGTTTCATTTGCAAATCACATCATAGATAAGTGATCTGAGATGCACCCATAAAAGGCAGAAAAAGATTACCATAATACATCTAAGCACTAGGACAGAAAGACTTGAATAAACAATGCAGATCTGGACAGAAATATATGTTCTTGGTTTAGGTAAATTTTGATAAATGCCACCCCCCCCCCCCCCCCTCCCCTATTTCTAATTTTTTCAGAGAAAATAAGATGACATCTCATGTGAAATTGTCAGCATTTTGAAATACCAAGCTTTATTTTCTCTGGAAAACATGCACAAATAAAAACCAAAATGTTTTCTGCTGCAGTTGTGATTAGCACTTTAAGGATTAACGTAGTATTTTTCCTTGACCACAATGCCAGTGTACTGTAATAAAAAATTCAGTCATCTAAAACACTGCCTCAGGTGCCCATTGCAGTAAGTAAAACAGCTCATCTAAACTGAACCGTTAGTAACGTGTGAATTTCTGCATGTATTTCTGATTCAAGAAACCTCATGTCTGGCAATGCAACAGACCAAAGGCTGTGAAAACTGCATTGCCAGTGATAACTGGAAGGGTTTTCATTACTTCTTAAAGCACACCTTTTGGTTGGAAGTCTTCATTATAGAATGTATTTCACTTTTTATGGATTCTAAAGGGTTTTCCCCGACTCACATTTTGGCAGTTTTTACTCCCAAAACCTTGTGCTGGACCCTCAGAAGTTAGGTGCAAGGGCCTGAGGTGATGCATAAATGATCAATCCTAAATTACTTTTAGTTTTCTAAGGCTTTGTACTTTAAGATATTTGAAGTCTAAATGGCAAGAATGGTCAATATTTGTGTAATAGTTAACCCTTAAAGCACTGAGAAGATGACATACTAAAACATTTTATTTTTCAGAGAAAACAAGATTTGGCATATCATTTGAATTATCAGCTAAGCTAAGTAGACAATTCACATAAAATGTTAAGTCTTATTTTCTCTGGAAATAACAAAACAACAAAACCCCTAAATATTATTAGTGGACCCCGAACTCTACATAAAGGAGTCCCTGGGTCCCTCGTTTTAAAACCCTGAGGGAAAACCCTGATTCTATCAATGTGTAAATGCTTATGAATCACTCACAAAGTAATTGTTGTCTTTTTTCATCTGACATCTCTATTATTTAGTAGATAACATCATGTCATGAAAATAAAATGACCACACATTACATAAAACTTGGTTACTGGTACGTAATATCATCAGGCCATCCCTGACAAGGTTATTTTTTTCTGTTAAAAAAACAGTTCAACTTCAACAGCCATAAAATATTGTTTAAAATATGATGACAGAATCTTACATACATGGTCAATCATATGAAATTTATGAAACAAACTTTTGAATGTAAGATCCTATGTATATGAAAAAAAAGAGCGTTAAAAGAGTTTTCTTTTTTTCTTTCTTGCAGCGGGTGGTGTACCTCCACCCATTCTCAAGCTGAAGAAATTGAAGACATTGGTACTGAAGTACCACTTACTGAAATATATTCCTGATGAGATCAAGGAGTTGGTTTCTTTGAAGGAATTTGATGTATCCTATAATCCTCAGCTCACAAGTCTCACAGCAGAACTCAGTGGACTTCCATTAAAAAGTAGGTTGACTTTCTTGAAAATATTATCCTCAGCTTACAAGCCTCGTAGCAGAGCTCTGGATTTCCATTAAAAAGAAGGTTGACTTTCTTGAAAATAAAGTCCTCAGATTACAAACCTCACAGCAGAACTCAGCAGGCCCTTTAAAAAGTAGGTTGACTTTCTTGAAATGAGGCTATTTATTAATTAACCCATTGATGTTAAATGGACTCTTCTGGGCTCTGCAACGTTCTGTTACTACCCTTGGGAACAAATTCTTTCCTTTTAGAGTACACCCCTTTTTCAGTAGGGCATTTGTGTACAGGAAAGCAAACAGGAAGTCACAAGGAAGTCTTCCGTGTCAAAAATGACAAAAAAAACAACAACAACAGTTGTATCCATTCACCTTCTGTGCATCTGCATCCCCTAATGCTAAAGTTTTTATCGCATTTTTGGTGCCTTAATGATGATTTTTCGGTGTGGGGTAGGCTTATGACAACCTACTTGCATAGTTACCTACTCATCTACAGTAGCTGGTCAAAAGTGTGTCATCAAATTGAAAATCTCCTATAGCATTTATAGGAGAAGAACTAAATAAGCTTAAAGCTTCCATTCTGATCCTAATTGTTTGTACTATGATCAGTGCTTTAGTGATCTACAGCAGTGCTGACCTTGCCACTGGCAGTCTAATCTAGCATGGGATTCTTGTTTTTAGTGATCTACAGCAGTGCTGACCTTGCCACTGGCATTCTACTCTAGCATGGGATTCTTGTTTTTATGCCCCCGCCTATTCAAAGAAAAGCGGATGGGCATTAAGCATTACCCCTGTCCGTCCCGTCCGTCTGTCTGTCCGGCCATACGTCCCACTTCGTGTCCGGGCCATAACTCCCAAACCGTACGGAATATATTCATGAAACTTCACGGGTGCAAACATCACATTGAGACGATGTGTCATGAACAAGGAAGACAACTCTTGCATTTTTGGTTTTTGAATTATCTTCCCTTGACTTAGTTCCATATAGTACACCATGTCCGGGCCATAACTCCTAAACCGTATGGAATATATTCATGCAACTTCACAGGTGCATACATCACATTGAGATGATGTGTCATGAACAAGGAAGACAACTCTTGCATTTTTGGTTTTTGAATTATTTCCGCTTGACTTAGTTCCATATAGTTAACTGTGTCCGGGCCATAACTCCTAAACCGTATGAAATATATTCATGAAACTTTACCAGTGCCTGCATCACATGGAGACAATGTGTCATGAACAAGGAAGACAACTCTTGCATTTTTGGTTTTTGAATTATTTCCGCTTGACTTAGTTCCATACAGTTAACTGTGTCCGGGCCATAACTCCTAAACGGTATGAAATATATTCATGAAACTTTACCAGTACATGCATCACACTGAGAAGATGTGTCATGAGCAAGGAAGAAAACTCTTGCATTTTTGGTTTTTGAATTATATCCCCTTAACTTACTTCCATATAGTAAACCGTGTCCGGGCCATATCTCCTAAACCATATGGAATATATTCATGAAACTTTATGGGTGCATGCATCACATTGAGACGATGTGTCATGAACAAGGAAGACAACTCTTGCATTTTTTTGTTTTTGAATTATCTTCCCTTGACTTAGTTCCATATAGTTAACCGTGTCCGGGCCATAACTCCTAAACCATATGGAATATATTCATGAAACTTTACAGGTGCATGCATCACATTGAGATGATGTGTCATGAACAAGGAAGACAACTGTTGCATTTTTCGTTTTTGAATTATCTTCCCTTGACATAGTTCCATATAGTAAACTGTGTCCGGGCCTTAATAATAACTTCATGGTATACCTGTTACAATTACATATAAACCCTTTTTCCGAATGGCATTTGGCGGGGGCATCCGTGTCCTATGGACACTTTTTCTAGTTAGTGATCTACAGTGGCACGACCCTGCCACTGGCAGCCTTCTCTAGCATGAGATTCTTGTTTTTAGTGATCTACAGTGGCACATACCTGCCACTGGATTCTACTCTAGCATGGGATTCTTGTTTTTAGTGATCTACAGCAGTGCTGACCTTGCCACTGGCATTCTTCTCTAGCATGAGATTCTTGTTTTTAGTGATCTACAGTGGCACGTGCTGACCCTGCCACTGGCATTCTACTCTAGTATGGGATTCTTGTTTTTAGTGTTCTACAGCGGTGCTGACCTTGCCACTGGCATTCTACTCTAGTATGGGATTCTTGTTTTTAGTGATCTACAGTGGCACCTGCTGACCCTGCCACTGGCATTCTTCTCTAGCATGGGAATCTTGTTTTTAGTGATCTACAGTGGCACGTGCTGACCCTGCCACTGGCATTCTACATTAGTATGGATTTCCTTGTTTTAAATGATCCACAGTGATGCATGGCAATGTACTCTGGGTATTCTAAACTAGCATGGATTTCCTTGTTTTTAATGATCCACATAGTTTACATGGCATTGTTCTCTAGGTATTCTACATTAGCATAGATTTCCTTGTTTTTAATGATCCACAGTGGTGTATGGCAATGTACTCTAGTGTGGAATTCCTTGTTTTTAATGATCCACAGTGGTGCATGGCAATGTACTCTAGGTATTCTAAACTAGCATGGATTTCCTTGTTTTTAATAATCCACATTGTTTACATGGCATTGTTCTCTAGGTATTCTACATTAGCATAGATTTCCTTGTTTTTAATGATCCACAGTAGCTCTTGTGTGGAATTCCTTGGAATTCCACAATGGAGAATGGAATTCTTACTAGCATGGTATTCTGTGTTTTTAATGATCCAGGGTGATGCATGGCATTGTATACTAGCATGGAATTTCTTGTTTTCAGTGATCCACCTGCAGGAATGTTCTCTGTTGAAGACTCCACCAAAGGAGATTGTAGCTCGTGGATTTGTGGCAGTTATAGGCTACTTGAAGCGTCTGCGACTAGGAGCATCACCTTGCAAAAGAACCAAATTGATGTTGGTAGGGTTAGGTGGTGCTGGGAAAACAAGGTAGTCATATGCTGTTACAGCTGAGCCCTGCTACAGGACAAGGGATCTTAATGCCAAATGCAGACAATGCAGACCTTCACTGTCTGCTTTCACAGTCATTGGTGTACTGTAAAATATATCGGCGTACTGTAGAATACATTGGTATACTGTAAAATATATTGGTGTACAGTTGAAAATATTGGTGTACTGTAGAATCTATAGAGGATATTAACTTAGCTGTGAATACCATAAATATTTTCATCAAGGGTAATGAAAACATCAGTATTTTCACAAGTGCAAATCACAAGTGAAAATTTAAAATTTTTCATTACATGAGATGAAAATTTTTATGGTATTCACTGAAAAAGAGAAGTTTTCTTTTTATTTTATTGTATACATGCCAATGCATGCTTCTGACATCATAACTAACGTCACCAAATGAAACATGAGCGTCAGGGTGTTGACATTCAGTGCTTAACATGTGAAGCACTGGAGAGACCAAGGAGTTTCAGCAAATTGAAATAATCTTGTTACTAAAATGTTTCTTACATTCTAACTAAGAAAATGCATACCAACAGTTGATTGTTTTGCACAGAAACAGAGGAGTTCAAAAAACCGAAGTGTGATCAACATCTGTTAGGGAAACAGTGAAGATAGCCATAGCAATCCACAGTGAGGAGTTAAAATGTTTTAACATGAGCATGTTATTTTTCACTAGTGAAAGTACTGTATCCTTTCACTGTGTGAAACATTTTTATATATTTTGAATATACAGTGATTTCACTGCTTGCAATAAAATAAATTGGGGTACTTTAGAATATATTAGTATACTATATAATGTATTGGTATTCTGTAGAATACTTTGGTATACTGTAGAATATATTGGTATACTGTAGAATATATTGGTATACTGTAGAATATATTGGTATACTGCAGAATATATTGATGTACTGTAGAATATATTAGTATACTGTACAATATATTGGTATACTGTAGAATATATTAGTATACTGTAGAATATATTGGTATACTGTAGAATATATTGGTATACTGTAGAATATATTGGTATACTGTAGAATATATTGGTATACTGTAGAATATATTGGTATACTGTAGAATATATTGGTATACTGTAGAATATATTGGTATACTGTAGAATATATTGGTATACTGCAGAATACATTGGTATACTGTAGAATATTTTGGTATATAGAGTATATAGGTATACTGTAGAATATATTGGTATACTGTACAATATATTGGTATACTGTAGAATATATTAGTATACTGCAGAATATATTGGTATACTGTAGAATATATTAGTATACTGCAGAATATATTGGTATACTGTAGAATACATTGGTATACTGTAGAATATTTTGGTATACTTTAGAGTAAATTGGTATACTGTAGAATATATTGGTTTACTATAAAATATATTGGTGTACAGTTGAATAAATTGGTGTACTATTTTTCAGAGTGTTTCATATGACTTGGTGTTTCACATGAATCTTCTACCTAGCAGGCAACTCTGTCGAAATTGTTTTGCTTCACTTCTAAAAGAAGTGTACTTTTCCCTAGGGCTCAAACTCTTTCCTTTTTAGAGTAGACCCTTTTTTATATCTGCAACATGATGATGGTGGTGGTGTATTATGTATTCACCTTTTTGTGTCCATACATCTGTCCACCTGTCTATCTGTCAGTGCTTGGTTTCTGCACTCTAACTTGAATAGTTTTGGATTGATTTTATTCAAATTTTGCATACACATGTATATCATGGATGAGTGGTTTGGGATTGTTAATGGACAAATTTCATCAAATTTTTGACAGAGTTATTTGCAGCCACACGTCCTTATTTTTATTTCCGGGCAATAGCTTGAGTGAATGTCAATGATTTTCACCAAACTTTGTACATGAATTGAGATTGTGGAGATCTGGTTGGCATTGCTAATGGGCAAATTTTGTCAATTTTTGACAGTTACATCTGCCCGCCACTCATCCATATTTTTGTTTCTGGGCAATAAAATGAGTAAATATCAATCAATTTTCACCAAACTTGTAAGGTGCATTGATATTATGTAGATCTGGTGTTAGATTTCTAATAGGCAAATTTCATCAATTTTTGAGAATGTTATCTGCCTGTCACAATGTAGTGGCAGATATTATCGTTTCACATTTTAAGTTCAGAAGGGTTTAGATGTGCAAAAAAGTAAACAGGTAGTCACAAAAATTGTCTTGAAAAGAAAATCTACCAAATCTGCAATCATTTTCCTTAAATAAGTGGTGCTCAGTCTGCATGAAGACAAGTTTGAAGCCTTGTGAAGAATCTGATCAGACTGTACAGATGTGCAAGGTAATCTGAGTCACCGGGAGCACATGCAATCTTGTAGAAAATGTTGTGCCCCAGCTCATATGTTATAGTATTTCAGTTTGGTAGCAGCACTGATGAACAGTCGGTTCCGTGCTAATTTGGATTTTGATGAAGCTATAACAGATGGTATTGATATCTCGAAATGGGAAGTCCCTGTAAAAGGAGAGAAGGATCCACTTACATTTAGTGTGTGGGATTTCGCTGGACAGACAGTCTACTACAACACTCATCAGGTACTTCCAAGAATGATAACAGTGTTTCTTATAGTTACGAGTTACCTGTCCTTGGTGCAATTCTGGGACCTGGTTATAACTCCTTAACCCTTGTCATACTGAATAAGATGCCACGCCAATTTCTGATTTTCATCCAATCAGATAACTTGATCCAGATTGTTGATATAAATTCACATACTTAATGGCAAACAGTGCAGATCCAGATCAGTTGGCTTCTGAAGAAGCCAACTGATCTGGATCTACACTGTTTGCAAATGCAGGATATATCCAGGATCAGCAGGACAAGAGTTAAGTATGAAAGTAAACAGGTGGATATAGTGTAATAAGCCAATCATGTGCTAGACTGAAATCTCTTCTTTGCTTTATTCATGAATTATCTGCCCTTGCCAGAATTTCTTGTCCAAGCTGTAACATAAACATGAAACTTTGGGAAGATTCAACATGATGTGATAATTTGTCTTGAACAAGAAAGACAACTCTTCTTTGTTCTGTTAATAAATTACCTGCCTTTGCCAAAATTTCCTGTCTGGCCTGTAAATCCTTAACTTGCAGAGATATAACTATGAAACTTCACATATGGATTTACGAGGGTCCTGCAAAAGTTCTGTCACTAATAGGCTTCCTCAGTTTTATCCCAGGTATATTTTAAAATGCTTCACTGCACTTGAATTGTGTCTTGAATAGCTAACGATACCTGTTTATTTCCTACAAATTGCTTTCCAACTGACCATGTTATTTCAAATTGAAATAGATGCACATATACACTGACCAATTTACTTGTTACATTGGAACATGGACCAAGCAAAGGATAGTCAGGAGTCCACCTTTTACATGACAATGCCTCCTCTCATAAGTGTGAGGTTGTTAAGTCTTTTTTGACTTCTGAAAAGGTGAAAGTTTTAAACCATCCACCTTATTCACCTGACCTGAGTCCCTGTGACTTCTTTTTTTTTCCAAGGCTTAAGAAAATGCTTGTTGGAAATAAGTATTCATCTAGAAGTTCTCTTGGCAGCACTATTTATCAGTGTCTCCAACAGATACCAAAAGAAGACTATTTATCTGCTTTTCGCGACTGGGTAAAAAGGTTACAAAAATGTGTTTCAGTAAAGGGGGAATACTGTTTTCATGTTCGTCTGTCGGTATGTCCATTATGTTTTGGTTACTGCTTATGTAACAGGTGAAAAAATTCTAATCACCAATGCCACAGCCGGGGATCAAACCCGGTCAGCTGGACTCAAAGTCCTACACTCTACCACGTCGCTATAAAAGCCGGCTTGTACTGCAAGGCAGTACAAGTGTATCGTATACTTATTACTACTACATATTCCCCCTCCATTTTTAGATTTGTCCAGGAATCTGAATTTGAGCAACCACTCAATATCAGGCCATCAAGCCTCTCGGGCCACCAAGCCCATCAGACGGGGTTATTTACATTGGGCGCCAGGTGTAACAAGTGAAAAAATTCTAATGACCTATGCCGCAGCCGGGTATCAAACCCGGGCCATCTGCGTGACAGGCCAACACTCTACCGCTTCGCTATAAAAGCCGGCTTGTACCGCAAGACAGTACAAGTGTATCATATACTTATCACTACTACATCTTAAAAATGGAGGGGAATATGTAGTAGTGATAGGTATATGATACACTTGCACTGGATACACTTGTACTGCCTTGCGGTACAAGCCGGCTTTTATAGCGACGTAGTAGAGTGTAGGACTTTGAGTCCAGCGGACCAGGTTCGAAGCCCGGCCGCGGCATTAGTGATTAGAATTTTTTTCACCTTTTACACTTATTTTCCCAAATAATTTATCAGAAGGCATTCAATACCTTGCAGGGTATCTAATAAACACTGCTTATTGACACTTCTTGTTGTCTTTTCTTCCAGTTTTTCCTGTCCAACAGAGCTGTGTATCTATTACTGTGGAATGTTAGACAAGGATATGAGCATGCTGGATTAGATTTCTGGCTCAGCTCTATTGCATGTCACGCTCCCAAGGCTCCAATTCTGATTGTTGGAACACACTCGGATAAGGTAAATACAAGCTGGTAAATACAAGCTGGTAAACAGCTATACATAGCTAATGTTACTCTGTTGTTGCTTCTTCAACTTTAAATAAAATTTGTCTTATGTCTCAAGCCAATGAAAACCTTTGCATAAAATACCTAAATATTTTAAGGTCATAGCATAGCTCAAGATAAGAGGAATATCCGGAAAATTATTTTTCGATAAAAACATATGTTGTGACTACTTTAAATGAATACCAACAACATATATTTACCATTTAAACTTAAGTAAAAAAAGAAAATCTATGGGCTTCAGAACATTTACAAAATGTATGCAGTATGTGTGGAAAAATCAATGAGTTTCTATTCTTAAGAGGAATTGATACACTTTCAGGGAAGGCAACTCTGTCAACATTGTTTTTGCCTCCCTTCTGAAAAAAGGACAAATTCTTTTCTCTTAGATTCTGAAAAATGGATCTGTTTTTAAATTATGGAAAGGTCTACTCAAAAAGGGAAGCAATTCTTCCCTTTTAAAGTTGACCCCTTTTCAGAAGGGTTTAATGTGCAAAAAAGCAGAGAGAATGTTACAAAAATTGTCTTCCTTGTTCAAAACAGCAGAAAGTCAACCAGGTGTATCCCTTCCACTAAAGATGATGCAAAGGCTAAGTGAACATGCAAAAATTAATTTGTAAGAATATTTCTTGGATTGAAAAGATGTATCTACTTCTTCTGTATTTTTAAACCTGTCAGCAATACCTAAAATCCAAGTCTTACAAATGGCTAGTGAGGCAAAATAACTCCATGTCATTTTCGCTACTTTTCTTAAACTGTGGTAGATTTTATTGCTCTGTTATATTATAGGTTGAGAAATGCAAATTGCCAGAAGCAAGTATTCAGAGCCGATTTCCTCAGATCTGTGGATTCTACTATGTTAGTTCATACACAGGAAGTGTAAGTATATTAATTTTAAAGTAGTTACCTCTTTGCATGCTGGGTAAGTTGGCATGCTTTTTTGTCATCTGTGGATTTTCTTTTAAAATTAACTTTTTCAAAAAAACCTTTCAAGAATACCGTCAGAGTGTCATACAGTTTGGAACCAGATCAGGTCCGAGTTTTGTCGCACCTGATCTGGGTCCAAACTGTTTGCAAAGGTTATCAGCAGATGACAAAAGTCACCACTAGGGGGGGAAAGAACTAAAGTGTTGTGATACAGTGAAACCACTGTAGTGTCTTAAATCTATATGCTTAGCATGCTGAGTTAAAAGTTCTGCAAAAAAACAGTTTGAAATATTTTTTTCCCAGAAAATAGGCTTTGACATTTCATGCAAATTATGAGATGTCAGTCTGTTATCTGGGAAAAATAAGAAAAATACCATCAGTTTGTCATCTGCTGAATTTGCCCAGAGAGTAGAGATTAAAATCAAAGACCACAATTTGTATGCATTTAGTTTGGTTATGTCCTTTTGTAATTTTCATGTCTCAGATGTAGACTTTAAATATTAAACAGTTAGAACAATTAATATTTGTGCAGCCAACCTGGGTGACTCAGGCAGATACGTGTCCTGGAGATCAGGAGATCTAGGGTTTGATCCCCACGGGATCCGACAACATTCTGTTGTGAAGATTATGAAATATTTTCAATGGCCATTCTCTCTCTTCCACTGATTTAAGAAGGGCAGTTGTCAGTTTCCGGTGAAAGAATGTGCACAAATACATGTACTGGTTAACATCTTAGAGGACTAAGCCTGCCCAGGAAAAAGTGTGGTTAGGTTAACTGACCACGCTTGTCATGACACCAGTGGGTTGGCTAAACCTCAACACAAACCAATATTATTTTTTAGAAGGAGTGAGGGGCAGGGGGGAGGGGGGGGGCAAAACCCAATTTGACAGAGTTACCTGCCTTGAAAGTGTATCCATTCACCTTAACCCATTGTAGACTGAATAGACTCACCCACACTATATATGGGAAGAGTCCAATTTCAATTTTAGGTGTCTGCCTTTGAGATTTAGATATTCAAAGAGAAAAATGGCTAAACTATTTGCAAACAGTGGAGACCCTGATCAGATGCCACTTTCTGTGGTGTCTGATCTGGGTCTGCACTGTTTGCCAATTACCCTTTTAGGGGGTCTTCAGACTACAATGGGTTAGAGAGATGAAAAAGCAAAGTCTTTTGTGAATAACTTTCAGTTTCTTATATGTTGAATTATGTACAATTATTGACTATTGAGGTATTGGATATGACATGATATCCACCAGAGAATACCAATATTGACCGAGGCAATAGCCGAGGTCAGTATTGTTATTCATTTGTGGATATCAACATCATATCCAATAGGTCAACTGTCAATAATTGTTTTATCATATACTTTGTCTTTTGTCTTGATAACTGAGGCAATAACAGTGAACACCAGACCCCTTTAATATAAAAAGAGCATGTAGACATTAGCTTCACTACTGGGGATGTCACTAAAAGTTGATATCTAATTTTAAAAACTAATATACACTGGAAGGCATGCGCAAGCCAGCGTATATCATGCTCTGTGGACTGGGCTGAAGGTGAATATGAGCCAATGAAAATCAATCTAATTATAACTTATATAATAAAGATCCATATTGCCTGATGTTGCAAAGATTCAGGTGGAAGCAGGAACTTGAAATTGTTTATAGAAAGGCAGATACCACTTTGTATCATGTTTTAAAAGGCAGGGCCCAGTTGTTCAAAGCATTGTTAGCTTAACCAGCTCGTTAGTGGTCAAAATGTTAACTGTTCTAGTAAGAACAATATCATATTCATAGGTATTTTTGCTGAAAAATGCGAGTAGGTTTTGCAAATGCAAAACCTACTCACATTTTTTCAGCAAAAATATTAGCATATATGCCATATTTAATGATCAACATTTTAATGATACATTAACTAACAACATCGTTAGTTTTGAACAACCGGGCCCAGATAATTTTAGAGATTCCTGGTTTACTCTCCTGTGCACCAGGCTCCTTCTTAAAGGGCTTTATTATTTGCTTCATGAGGAGAAAATTCTTTCATTTTAGCTAACACTCCTATTTAGAAGTTTGGCAAAAACAGTTTTGGTAGAGTTACCTCTCCCCTAGAAGTGTGTGCATTCACCTTAACGCTCTGCATGCTGGGTAAAAATTTCAGCAGATGGCATTTTGAAATATTTTTCTAATTTTCCTAGAAAATAAGATTTGACATTTCATGCAAACTGTCTCCTAAGGAGACAGTTTGCAAGAAATGTTAAATCTTATTTTCTGGGAAAAATAAGAAAAATAATGCCAGTTCATCGTCTGTGGAATTTGCTCGGAAACTTCTAAAGGTTATGGAGATATGTGCATGATAATCTGATAGCAGCATCTGGGTGACTGAGTGGTTAGCACTCCCAATTTCAAATCATGAGGTCTCTAGTTTGTATCCTGCTGAAAGTAGAATAATTTATTCAGCTTATGACTATAGAGTGCTTCATTGCACAGAGTCTTTCAGTATCGTCTTTCTATTATCTCAGTATATTAAATATCACACACCCCCCCCCCCCCACCATACCCCCACCAGCAAACTGTGTTTGCAGGGTGGGCTATACTGTATTTAAATTGTTCGTCCATCCAGTAGTCTGTCTGTCCATTCGTCTGTTGTATTTCTGTTACCTTGCGGGGGTATCTAAGCACTGCTTATTGACACTTCTTGTTTGACAGGGTGTTCTTCAGTTGAAACAGTCTATAATGGAGGTGGCTCTGCAGCAGAAGTACATGGGTGAGAAAATACCGGAAGCTTGGCTAACTCTAGAAAAGAAACTGATTGTGTTGCGTGAGGAACAAAAAAAAGATTTCCTAATGCTGAAGCAACTAGAAGCTGTCGCTGCCAGTGCAGGGATATTTGAAAAGAATGAGGTATGTTGCCATTTTTGATAATATTTTTAGCCTGATAATTTTTTTATTATTTCTCCATGAAAACATTCATTAAAAGTGCCTTGTCTTGACATTCTTGTATATCAGTTGAATGGTCTATGTGAGAGGATTTTGAAGGGATTACAGGGTTTAATTTTTCTTGGAAAAATAAGAAAAGAAAGAAAAAAACATCATCTAAATGGACTACGTATCTAAAGCCCTATGCTGTTCATGTAATTAAAGCAGGTTTGAATGAATGTTTATAGTAATAGTTAAATAGTAAGTATTAGGAAATAATTGGTTGTCATTATTATTAATTACCTGAAAAATGTACATGGATACCAATTAAGAACTTAAAGATCTGCAGAATTTCAAAATTTGAAAATCTAAATACAGTAAAACTTCAATGATTTATAAACTGATAGCTCGTTTACCATGGCTGATTCAAACCCCTAGGAAATTCTTCCGATAGCTCAAGAAATCATGTATTTAGGGATATTTTTGGGAAATTTTCTTATTCTGTCAGAAAATATATGTTTTGTATACTCATTAGAATTGCCCAAAACCATTATTTTAAAGAAGATTGAAGGCATCCCTTAATTATCCCCATTTGCCTCCTGATCTGTTAATACACTTCAACCTCTTTATAACACGGTTCGTTATAGCACGGTTTTTGATATAACACGGTTCAAAGATGGATCCCAAAAATGTATAGATTATATTGAAAAATGACCATAAATGGTCATTTTTCAATATAATCTATACATTTTTGTTTGGATATAACACGGTTGTTTAACTAATATGGTTTATGTTATGGACCCCAACAATAGTGTTATAAGGAGGTTGTGGTGTATAATTAATCCTCAGTGGCTCAAACTACATGTGTGTAGAACAAATTTCCATGGTCCCTAAGATGTTTGAGCCATTGAAGTTTGACTATCTTTTCAGCTTATCCAGGCAGTGCAGTTTCTCCATGATCTAGGAGCAGCTCAGTTCTTTGACACTGATTTTCTGCGCTCGATAGTCGTCATCTACCCTCAGTGGATAGTGGATGTGATGGCGTGCCTAGTGACAGTCCATGAAGGAGTTGTTAAGGTAAGCTAGCATTCCATGCACCATATTAACCCTCACTGAGATTAATCATTTCTGTGCTCATTCTTCCCCTTCTGCTAATTCTTGAAGGGCAGTTGTCAGTTACTGGCAAAAGTATGTGCACAAGTGATGGTTAATCAGTCAGAGGATTAAGCCTGCTCAGGAAAGCATAGGCAGGTTAACTGACTGGCTCGACATGATCTTAACAAATGTTGACTGGAAAACTCCAACTCAGACCATATTAATCTTTATCACTCTCTGGGAAGATTAAGTTGAAGACAAATTGATGATATTTTTCTTATTTTTGCCCAGAAAATAGAATTTGACAGTTTGTGCAAATTGTCTCCATAGGAGACAGTTTGCATGTATATCAGATCCTATATTCTGAAAAAAATAAGAAAAATAATTCAAAATGTTGTCTGCTGAAATGTTTAGGGAATGGCCAACTAAATGTACTTAGTCTTAAAATATATCAGCTGTATAAAACAAGCGTCTCATCACAGATTTCATCAAAATCAATTAAGAAATAAGAAAGATATTGCAGTTTAAAGTTTGTTACTGTGAGCATGAGTGCCGCCATTTTGAATAATAAGATATGTTTATTTTTTAAGACACAAAATTGATAAAAGCTACCTGACAGGAATATACTGCTTATGTGGTGTAGCTGATAATATATATGCAAATGAACACATTTAATGGCATATGCAGGAATACTGTTTCAGATGTTATGACATCATCTACAAATAGACAGTTTCCATGGCAGCATTTTCTGGATCTTAAAAGTCCAATAAATTTCTTATTTCTCAGCTGATTTTCATACATTTTTAGCTCACCTGAGCTATGCTCAGGACTATCTGTAGTGATCACTTTTTGTCATTCGTCCATTCTTCCGTCCATCTATCAGTCCATCCATTAACATTTTCAAAAGACTTCTTCTCTGAAGCCACTGAGCCAGTTTTGCTCAAATCCTTAGGTTGGGGGAATGAAAGATTGCTAAAGTGGTTGCGGTCCATTGACCAAGATGGCCGCCATGCCTACGGTATATATGTTAAATACCTTTAAAAATCATCTTCTCCAGAAACAAATAAGCCCTGGAGCCAAATTTTTGCACAAATCACCTTGTTGAGCTTTCCAATGTTGGGAGATGAAAGACCTCTTCTCCCAACATTTCCTTACTTATTCAATGAAGATGTGTGCTTGGTAAGTCCCTGCATTCTGGCCAAGATCAATAGATTATAAAAGGAATGACCTTTGAGAGCAATGAACACACACACAAAGACAAAAATAGCTGGTGTCTAAAACTTACAATATATGATTGAACTAGCAAAAGCTTTAAGTTACAATCAAAATTTTATTCTGTGAGGGTTATATTCCCTTTCCCCCTATGCTGTATACATGTATGAAATCATGATGTTGTTAAACACTTTCTCTTCAGAAATCAGTTTGCCAATTTCCACCAAGGTTCATGTCGATCCTACTGTTGAAATGGGATGAGACTTTGTTGAAAAGGTTATGCTCCATTGACTGTTATGCCCATATATGGTAAAATAATGATAATTAAAAAAAAAAAACAAAAAAACAACAACACAGTCTTCTTCAAAACCAAGAACTGCATAAATGATAATCCTTTCATTAGTTGCAATGACTGGATTGGAAAAATGTTGCATAACATCTGCATCTGCATATCTGCGGTGGCTATTTCACTCAGGTGAGTAAGCCATGGCCTGTGGGCCTCTTGTTTACCAAACTGCTCAGCCTAATAGGCTCTTTATTTTCTAATAGGTTTATCACTGAATGTGTATTTTTCTTTAAACCTAAATATCAAGATACCTTAATGTAACTTCTTACCACATTCGTCCAAACATTTGAACAAATCCATTTTACTACCTGTTGATATGTCTAAAACAACTGGATGAGTGGCAAACAGTGTAGACACAGATCACATACTACATGTATACCTTTCCTCCTTAAGAATGACAGGCCATGGCAACCATAATCCTGTCTTTTGTGGAATTTTCTTGAGGAGACTCACTGACAAAAAAGACCAAAGGAAACAGTTATGTTTATACTAGAATGATTGGTTAATTGTTTTATAACAGGATGGTAGACTTAATTTGAAGGACATCAGTGGAGTGTGGAGTAATTATCCGAAGGAACTTCATCCCTGGTTGCTGAGGTTGACTGAAGAGTTTGATCTAACCTGTCCTCTGCCGGACAAAGATATCACCATTGTTCCTTGTTTGCTGCCAGACACTGAGCCAAAGGTGTGTATGGGCGGCACCATGCGTAAACGTCATTTCGGACATGCGGACAGTGAAGGCCCAGATCAGCCTGCACATTTGTGCAGTCTGATCAGGGCCTTAACTGTCCTCTAACAGAATCATAGGATACTATAGAATGTATCGATGGAGAGCAAAGCCCAGATGATACTTTGTGCATGCACAGGATGGTCTGAACCTGCCCATTTTGTGCATGTTCAAAGGCACTATTTTTGCTTGACAAGGTCCATATATCGGTACATATTCATGTACGGTTGCTGAACTACCATATTTATCCAACATACAGTTGATTCTTTATCTCAAACTATATTTAGACCATAGCTCTTTATAAGATGCTTTTTTCAGTCCAAAAGTGTTGATATTTTTCTTATTTCTCCACAAAACATTTGTTGTGGGTATTCATTAGAAGGGCCTTGGTGAGGCATTTCTAATGAGTACTCACAACTTGTGTTTTTCTGGATAAATAAGAAAATATGCACCTGATACAAACTCTCATCTCATACATGCCATATCTCACACCGTGAGATAAAATCTCACAGAATTTGGCCCATCTGTAAGGCAATTCCCATAAAAAATTCAAATCCTACAGAATTTTCTGACAATTTTACAACAGATTTTATGAAGAAATAAACATAAATCACACACTGTTGTGGCTTTAACAAGCTTCTTACATGAAAAAAAAAAGACTAGACTATATTTGGGGGAGCTCCAAAGTGATGTTTAAGAAAATCTCACAGAATTTTGTCAAATCTCCCATAAAATTTTGCCTTACCTCACAGATTTTAGTCCACATCTTCTGGCATGTATGTTATCTAGACCTTAGTAGACACCTTAATTCTTTAAAACATTTTGTCAGAAAATTTGTATAGACTCTGATGCTCTCAAACAGGCAATTCTCCTGAAAGTGCTATTGACATGATCAGCAAGATAAGGGATAAGAAAAATCTTTTTGGGGGATTTGCCTTAAAAATGACATTTTCCTCAAGAAGATAATGAGTAATGGACAAAAATCAGACTTTCATACTGGACCACATCACCCTGTTAATGGTTAAACCCTTATCCTGCTGTGAATATTTCTGATTTGGGTCATTAGAAGGGGTACCCTTATCTGAGCACTCATTATTTCCCATGATTTCCACAGATTTTATTCATACTTGCACATATGATGTATCAATGGACAGGCTTACTATTAGCAGAACAGTTGTGATCACATGATTAGTGGGTCACTTTACAAACCAGTGTTTGTTTCACATTCTTATAAAAAAAAAGGAGTCCAAGAGATTACATTAACCATTTGTGTACATTTATCAACAGAAGTTGTATTAATAAAGTTCGCATGGGTGACACAGGAACCTAGTTGATCGCATGGGGTGACACAGAAAAAACAACAACAGAAAATGGTGTAAATTGGCTGTGATTTTAGAGAATATTTCATTGATTGGCCTTGAATGCAGACAAATAAAGGTTTGTGATAAAGTACTTGCCCTTCCCTGTCTGACAACATAGAACTAATAGATGGGCCTTGTTTCTGATGCTCTCAAGTAGGCCAACCCTCTAAAAGTATATATTGATGTGATCCACAGGATAAGGGTTAATGAAGCAGCCATCCCCAAAACAACTTGAAAACCAGGGCCCAGTTGTTCAAAGCATCATTAGCTTAACGAGCTCGTTAAGGGTCATTTCGTTAAGCAGATTCAATACACAATATTCTGATATTTTTTGCTGAAAAAATGTGAGTAGCTTTTGCACTGCAAAAGCTACTCACATTTTTTCAGCAAAAAATTTCAGCATATTTGCGTATCACTTTATGTAAATTTTAACGAATCATTAACTAACGATGTCATTAGCTTTGAACAACTGGGCCCTGATGGCGCAAAGACCAAGTGTTTCACAGATGTTCCATTTTGATCAGTACTTCAAGCAGATGTTGAATATACATAGGATGCACATGGAAATAGTCAAACTCTGAATGCTTAAGACATAGCCCCAGATAATAGCGGGTATCCATATAACATTTTTCATATTTCTCCATGAAAACATATGTTGTGGGTACTCATTAGAAGTGCCTCTGAGAGGCACTTCTAATGAGCACCACAATATATGTTTTCATGGAGAAATAAGAAAAATATCAGTACTTTTTGTTGGAAAAAAAGTGGCTTATTTGGAGCTATTTTAAGATAAAAGATTGACAGGTTGTTGTTTTTTTTTTGTTTATTGCTTCTAGTATGAGTGGAGCCATGCAGATCCGGAGAAGAATATCAGAGAATCATTGACAGTATACAAGTTCCAGTACCTGCCTGCCGGCCTCTTCAACAGAGCTCAGGTTTGTCTTCACTTCATGTCTGGGTCAGCACACTAAGGGTACTTCTGTCATGTGTGTAAACGTAGGACTTTTCTCAGCCTTACAACTTTTTTATGCCCCAACTTTGAAAAAGATGATGTAGCAAATTGCTTTAGCTTTGTTCGTTTGTCCTATTGTCATGCACTTGACTGTGTGCCTCATAATTTATTTAATGGGGTCCAAATTATATAGGTATGTTTTCTTGATAAGCACCTAGTGTTTGTATAAATAACAGTTCTGAATCAGACTATAGGTACATGAAATTTCATTTACCAGTAGCTAATATGAAAAACACAGCTCAGGATGAGTTATTATGATTACTCTCTGTCTGTCCATTGTCTCTCCACATTTTCAAATAGATTCCTTTGAAGCTGCTGGTCCCATTTTTGTAAAATTTCATAGGAAAACTCCTTGGGTGGGAGGAACAAAAGATTGCTAAAAAGGTTGCTATCCTTTGACCAAGATGCCCATTTGGCACACAACGTTGAAACAACTTCATTTAAATGTAGTTTCAGTGTTGTGTGCCTGCTGGGCGGTTGCTATGCCTATATATGGTAAAAACCTTTAAAATCCTCCTCACCAAAACCAAGAATCCTTGCATGTTGCATGGGGATGTGAGTTCTAGCAACATTGCTAAAATCCTGGTGATTTGTGGCCAGTAGGCTTGTTGTTTGAAACATTAGTTGGATGAAACTTATTGTTTTCTATTTCTATTATTTATATCTTGCTTCACCAGCTCTTGAAAGGAACTTTTATTTATTTTTTACATTTGGGCACCGTCAAGGGAAAACATGCCTTTAACATGCACAGATTCAAATCATTCTGGGCATATGCAAAGTATCATCCTGGCCTTTGCTCTCCATTCATTTATTCTGTAGTATCCATTGATTCTGTTAGTGGACAGAGAAGGCCCTGATCAGACTGCATGAATGCACAGACTGACCTGTGCCTTTGCTGTCTGCATAATGCCTGAAGACATTTTTGATTGGCATGGCCTCATTCTATTTATACAGAATATACTAAAATAGGGATCCTTTAAAAATATAGTAAAACATCAAGTAAATATATAGCAGACTTAGATTATTTGGAGAGAATGTTTTTTTCTTCTTCTTTTATTTTCACAGGCCAGACTTCATCAGTACTCAGAGGGAACCTTGTTATGGAAGAAAGGTTCATTTTTGAAGAAAAATGACCACAAGGCAGTCCTGCTGCAGACAGAGTATGTATTCTATCTGTAACTGGGATGGATCCAGACGGAGTTTGGATTGTTCAGTCAAAAGCAACCCCTTGACTCGAAGTTTGATTTTCATTGGAAATTTTGGATTTTGATAAATTTTGGATACTATGTTAACCCTAAATACAGTCGACTCTCGTTATCTCGAACTCCAAGGGACTCTCTAAAATACTTCGAGATATCCGTACTTCGACATATCAGATTTGCAGACTTGAGGAAAAAATAAATCGAACAACCGCATTTAACAAATGTATATGTAATTGGACTCTTGAAGTTAGACATACGTTGAAAATATTGTGGAAAAGAGGAGAAATTGCTCCTTAGGAGCAATTTCTCCTCTTTTCCACAATATTTTGTTACTTGTTATTAGATTTTTTTTTTAAGCAGGGACTAGATTTTCACTTCGAGATAAGCGGTTATTCGAGATAAGCGAGGTCGAGATAACGAGAGTCAACTGTATTTGAACACCTACTGTTTACCTTATACATGTAATATTTCAACGAGTCTATATTATCATCTATGTTTTAGCTAACATTGCTGAACAAACAGCAAACAGTATAGATCCTGATCGGATGCCACATTCTGTGGCATCTGATCTGGTCAACACTGTTTACTCAGGGCTATTTGTCTGAATACTTCAGTAAGTATGACAATTTGATCATGTTGAACCCTGTCAAATACTTTGAACCCCCTATTAAATTGTGTTGTGCCAGATCAGTCCGTGTACACATAATGTCAGGTTGATTATATGGCTAATTTTTTTTGTGTGTGTGTTTTTTTTTTATTTTCCTTTTTATTGGTAATTATTATTGTTTACTATTCTGGGTAAAAAAATCAGCAGACAACATTCTGAAATATTTTTCCCAGAAAATAAACTGATATTTCATGAAAATTGCCCATCCAGCATACCTCAACAGCTATGCCCCATGACATACAGCAGCCACAAGCAGATGCCTGGGCCAGAGATGGGTTTACCCTTGCCTTGCTGCGTATTTTAAGATGCCACACCCACTTCTGCTTTTCAGCCAATCCAATTACTTGATCCAGGTTGATGCAAATTCAGATACTGAATAACAAACAGTGCAGATCCAGATCAGTTGGCTTCTTGGCTTCTTTAGATGCCAACTAAGCTGGATTTGCACAGTTTGCAAAGGCAGGATAAGGATTAAGATGGGAGATACCTAAGCAAGAGATAAGTTAACTGACTCATTCTATATTGAAATTAATGAGTTAAAGGCTCTATATTCCTCAAAATATAGACATTTTTTGTCCATGAAAGGTATAATAGATTGATATATAGTATTAATAGGATCATAAAATGTGTCATCTGACAGCTTGTAAAATTTCAGTTTGTCTCTCATTATTGAAGTGGATCAAAAATGAAATGATTTTTTATTGTATATCTGAATTAATGTTAGCAACATTAATTCAGAGATACAATAAAAATCATTTCATTTCAAGAACCAGAGACTAACCGAAATTTTCTTGGATAATAAAATGTCTATTTTTGAGGAATATGGAGCCTTTAATTGTTCTTGGACTTGTTTGTCATTGCAGAATATTTCTTAAGGTGGAGTATTTGACTATTTGGTGATAATTCTGGGATAATTTTCTCCTGTCTCTATAACCCATTGTAGTCGGGAGACCCCTAAACGGGTAATTGGCAAACAGTGCAGACCCAGATCAGATGCCCGCAGAATGCGGCGTCTGATCAGGGTCCCCACTATTTGCAAATAGTTTAGCCTTTTTTCTATAGGAATATTTAAATCTCATAGCCAGACAGCCAGACGTACCTAAAATTGAAATTGAACTCTTCCAATATATAGTGTGGGAGATTCTATTCAGTATACAATGGGTTGAAAACCTATGTTGCGGGTACTCTTACTCTTCAGAAGTGTCTCATCTAGGCACCTGTGATGATTATCTTACTGGGGCACTTCTAATGAGTAGCATAAAATTTATTTTTATGGAGCAATATGAAAAAGTATCCCAGAATTATCATCAAATTGGTAGCACCATGCAAAAATGTGTCTTGGGGCATATGGGAACAGCAAAGGTCCAGGTCTGCCTGCACATTAGTGCAGTGCATTTTGCATGTGTTCAAAGGTATTTCATAGCAACAGATAAGGTGCTTTTTTCATCTGAAAAGTGCTGATATCTTTCTTATTTCTCCATGAAAACATATATTGTGGGTACTCATTAGAAGCACCTCAGTGAGGCACTTCTAATGAGTACCCACAACATATGATTTTGTAGAGAAATAAGAAAAATATTATGTGGATACCCCCTCTTATCTGTAGCTGTGGTATTTTTTGCTTGATGTGGCCCAAATACTCTTCTTTAACAGGTCCTCTGTCATTGTTTATTTACAGAACTTCTGAAGTTATAGTGAGAGCTCAGGGATTCCGTCCAGAGAATTTTTTGTTTCTCGTTCATGAAATTATCGAGACATTGATAGCCGAATCATATTCTGGTGTTCGTTATGATTTTCTAGTCCCTTGCTTGGAATGTTTAAATATGGTAGGTACTAACATTTCTAAACCAATAAATGGGCAGAAACTGACCTTATGACATGCACAATGAGTATAGACTCAGATCAGCCCATGCATCCTCAAAGTCTGATCAGGTTTTACACCATAGACATTTAAATTCATCTTGTTTTGGAACAAATCTTCAGTGAATATGTACTGGTCCTTTGGTTTGAAAAAGCCAAGTTCATCATTTATTGGACAAGTCTTCAGTTAAATTGTGTTAGTCATTTTGTCTAATAAAGTCAAGTTTATCACTTTTTGGGCCAGTCTTCAGTTAATATGTGTGAGTCCTTTTGTCTAATAAAGCTGTATTCATCACTTTTTGGGACAAATCTTTATTTAATATGTGCTAGTCCATTTGTCTCATAAAGCTATGTTCATTTCTTTTTGGGACAAATCTTCAGTTAATCTGTGCAAGTCCTTTTGTCTAATAACGCTATGTTCATCACTTTTTGGGACAAGTCTTCAATTGATACGTGCTATTCCTTTTGTCTAATATAAAAGCTAAGTTCATCATTTTTTGGACAACTCTTCAGTTAATATCTGCTAGTCCTTCTTTCTAATAAAGTTAAAGCTATCACTTTTTGGGATAAATCTTCAATTAATCTGTGCTGTTCCTTTTGTCTAATGAAACTGAGTTCATTATTTTTTGGCAAAAAAAGTTCTGAAGAGAGGGATCATTTAGAAACAAAAACGAAAACAGCAGACTTGGTTTTATTAAGCCTGTTCATGAACAGTAGTGTAATAAACGACACTGATGATGCCTCCTAGCCCATGTTGGAGCAATATTCTGTTTCAAATAAAGCTCAGTGATCCCAAAGCATTAAGAAATATAAACTGTACTAAAGTGAAGTAAGTACGAGGAGATGTCTTATGCCTGCCACACAACACCTAACATACACAGTCTTATAATACACCACAACCTATTTATAACACTATTACTGGGATCCAAAGCAAAAACCATGTTAGCTGAACAGCCATATTGTATCCAAACAAAAATATATAGATTATACAGAAAAAAGACCATAAATGGCCATTTTCTATATAATCTATACATTTTGTTTGGTTACAACACTTTTGGGCTCTACATTTAAACTCTTATATCCAAAACTGTCTATTTCACAGAAACATCACCAAAAATGGCCGTTTTTCTATATAATCAATACATTTTGTGTGGCTGCAACACTTTTGGGGTCCATCCTTGAGATGCAGTTGATCAAAAAGTGCTTCACTGTATAAATGGCTCATTATAGCTTATGCAAGCGGTTGATTTCTTGTTTGAGTAGATAAGCGTGTGTGAGTCTAGTATGACCTTTTTGATCAACTGCGTTGGATTCTGTCATGTGTGACGTCAGTTTTTCCAAACAAATGACATACGATATTTCTTTCAAGATGTACCAGCTGATAACACGCTAATGTTTTTAAAGCACATTAATTTTTTTAACAAAATATAACTATTTTAATTTTTAAACTCGTTCTAGTTTTACATTTTCATGCATACATAACTTTGCATTATAGCAGTTTCATTACAAAACCAAGTTGATATACCATTTGGACGAAAATGACTCTCATGGGTTGACACGTCTTTAAACCTGAACTCATCATCGTCTCGCTTTGAATCATCTTATATCTAAAACTGTCTTATAATCAATTGTCTTATAAAGAAGGTTCTAGGTAATGTTTACTGGTCTCTTTGTCTATATAAAGCTAAGTTTATGTCTTTGATTTTCAGAATGTTAAAGACCCCAGTATGATATCATACATGAAAGTACAGAGGGCACTTGAGTTGAATGCACCGTTCTTACAGTGTGACAAATTCTTCCATATCTTGTCTATTCAAGAACTTAGAGGTAAGAGCTAATTGATGAAACATTGTTATATGTTGTCTCTTCTTACATTTCTAAAGTTCATGTACTATCTTATTTACCCTAAGGATTGGCACAGAGAGGCCTGGGTAAACCCAGACCAAACACCACATACCGTATTTGACCTAATTACCACACTGTGCGTTTAGGTTTTCGAAATTACTGAGAACACTCAGTTGTGGTAAAATATTAATCTACCTACTAAGGGTACACTATAAAAAATCAGAATAAGATTTATTTGATGATGATCATGCAGTTTTTTTTTTGATTTTCTTTATAAAGGTATATGTTGTGAGTACTCATTTGAATTGCATTGACAAGTCAATGCAATTCAAATGAGTACCCACAACATATGCCTTTCAAATGAGTACCCACAACATATTCCTTTATAAAGAAGTAAAGAAATAGTACACTGGCTGTAACCTGAAGATTACGGAATTTCTTGACTGTGGGCTTATAGGGTATGTGCAGTAATTAGATTGAATACCATATTTTAAATATGTCACCAGATAGCCAGATGATCTTATTCAAATGTTAGGATACATGTATTAAAGTATTTGAGAAGTTATAGTGTTCAAATATTTAGTTAAAGAGTGAAGATATCTAGAAGATAGCTAGACTATCAGGTGATTCTCTGTGTGTTCTCTTGTTCTTATTGCTCCACATAAATATATGAGCCAACACATGACAAAACCTACAATAAGATATGCAACCAGGGAAGACTCAGATCAGCCTGTACATCCATGAAGTCTGATCAGAGTCTTCACTGATTGCATGTGCCTTCTACAGCCTCCAAGCTATCCAAAGAGGGACAAACGAGACCTTTGCAATACTGGCCAGATGGACAAGCTGAGCTGATTTTTACTATTGACTGTTACGAGGCATAGTTTTATTGCTGTACCTCTTCACTTTGTTTGTTCTGTTTTTATTGGTGTGTTGTTCTATGATGTTGTTTTGTGTCATTCTAATCTTATTTGATGTTTTGGGAGGGATGTATTCCATGATTATGGCCTTTCATTGTTATCCCATTATTTATATTAGAGTAAATGGCCTAAAATTCTATACATCAAAGTTTCTGAGGAAATGGCCTATGCAAACAGTGCAGACCCAGATCAGACTGCTCCTGAAGGAGCAGTCTGATCAAGGTCTACACTGTTTACCATTTCACTAAGTACTTAAAGAAACAACTGCTTATAAAGCAAACTTTATGCAAAAAAAAAAAAGTATGCAATAAAGTGAAATTTTCGGACATTTACCATATTTTAATGATATTTTCAGATACAATGCCATCAGACAAAATGTCTGAGATAGACAGTCATCTTCGAAACAGTGTGCGAGAACTGATAGACCTCGAGTCGGAAACAACCATTAATGTGTTCTTTATGTACTCAACTAAGAATGTACCTAGCTTAGAGAATGATGGGAAAGAAGTACATCCTGGTACTGTCATTGAAGATCTTCGTAAACATTCCAATCTTAGAATGTAAGTAACATTACAGGGGCCATGTCAAGCAAAAAAACAAAATGCCTTCAAATATGAGTAAAATACCCAGATTCAGATCATCCTGCGCACGTGCAAAGTATTATCTGGGCCTTTGCTATCCATTCATACATTCTGTAGTATCCAATGATTCTGTTAGTGGACAGTGAAGGTCCTGATCAGACTGTGTGGATGGCGACTGATCTGGGTCTTCACCGTCAGCATATGACCAAAGACAAGTTTTCGCATGGCACGGCATACATGTTCAGCCTCATATACATTTTATGCTTGAGCACCCTGCAGGTTAAATCATCAGAGAAAATTAGTGATAGTTTCTTATTTTTCACAGAAAATAAGACTTGATATTTCATTCAGATTGTCTCCACAGAAAATTTGAATGAAATATCAAATTTTTTATCTTTGAAAAATAAATAAGAACATTCAATTTGAATGAAATGTTGAGTCTTATTACTTGTCTAAAATAAGAAAAAATAATTTTCGTTTTGTTTGTTTTTGTTTTGTTTTTTAAACATTGTCTTCTTTTATTTACATATATAACCAGCAGATTTAAGTATAAGCATTCAGCTTTAGAACCTCTCTAATGTGCTTGCACAAAGTTAAGCTCTGCCCCTTTTCAATGGACAGTTTAGTTAACAAAAAATGTTTTGTAAATTGTTTTAAACACATCCTTAGGAAGAAATTCAGACAAACCTCCTAATTCACCACTTTATATAGTAAAAAGAAGGAATCACTGTGGTCAGAAATTATGAGGAAATGTACATGATGAACGGATAAGCCTTCACAAATTTTTTACTCTTTAGTTACATAAAATAGTAGAGAGGTCTCAGGTTTAAATCCTGCTGGAGATGGAATTCTGCATTTGACTGTACTGCATTTAGTTGCACAGACACTTTTATTATCTCTTTCTTCATTATCATTATCTCCTTTCCATTATCTCGATATGACTTAAATAATGTTGCAAGGGACGAAAAACATTAAATCATCATCATGTTCATCTAGGATTCTTGTCTTTCTGTTTACAGAACATTCTCTGACAAGCCTGAGAGTTCTGATATGGAAGCTATCACAATGTCAGTGAAGGCATCTAATGTGGTGATGGTGGGTATGTCGGATGAGTTCTGTGATGACAGTGAGTGTCGAAAACTCCTCCTATACATCAAAGATGTTCTCAGGAAGCCTGTTCTCTTACTGCTGCTTGGAAAAACTAAGAATTGGCAGAAAGGAGACTTGAACCTAGTATTTGGTTCTGAGGTTTGTTGCTATACCATTGTTGCTATACCAGGGTTTTCCCTGACTCGCATTTTTGCAGTTTTTACTCCCAAAACCTTATTCTGGACTCTCAAATTTTAGGGGCAAGGGTCTTTAGTGACGCATATATGAATAATCCAAATTCAATTTTATTTAACTATGGCTTTGTATGTTAATCTATTAGTGATCTAAAGGGCAAGAATTATCATTATTTAGGCAATGCGCTGAGCATATTTGTAGCAGATGACATTCTAAAATTCTTTTTGCTATCATTCAGAGAAAATAAGACTTGTCATTTCATGTGGATCATCTGCTAGGCAGATGATTCACATGAAATGTCAAGTCTTATTTTCTCTGAAATAAGCATTTCGTCTGCTGTAGTTGTGATTAGTGCTTTAAGGGTTTATAGCTTTAACACAGCAGACCCCCACATCTTATTAAAGGACCCCTTAACTCCACAAAAGGGAGTCCCTTGTACCCTTATTTTAAGACTGAGGAGAAACCCTGTATACCATAGTTGAAGATCAGGTACCTTTTTCAGCAAAATATTGGTACTTTTCTTATGTATATAGATGTCATATGATCTGTATACTGATTAGAACTATTTAATTGTTTTTGTTTAAAAATAATACTCAAAACATTTCTTATCTTTAGTAATGAAAGTCCAGAAAAACCTAAAGCTGGTAGGAACTAAAAAAAACATGTTCATTGCAATTGCTGATTTTCAGGTGTATGTTGACATGCAGAAAATAGAGAGATATCCACACAAAATTCAAGAACTGAATGAAGTCATAAAGAAAAAGGCCGCTGTGGAAGCTAAGGTATGTATATTAACTTTACTGTCCTTTCAATAGCTCTAGGAAAAACGTGTTTTGCTTGGCTTTTTGTTTTAAATGAAGATATTTTGTTCTGATTGACCATATCTGATCAGAAACCATTTGTCTTTGGGAAAAAGCAAAAATATTTGATTTAATAAAAACCAATGACTAGAATAAAACTTTTTGGGCATACGTAGTTACAACAGGTTTTGTATTAAATTATGACAAATGTTTTCAAATATACCTCTTCTGTGTAAAGTGACAAGCAAAAAATGACTTTCTGACAGATATCGAAAGCACAGTAGGTAAAATTTCCAGCAGACAACATAGAGATTTTTTTTTTCTTATTTTTACCTAGAAAACAGGATTTGACATTTTATGCAAATTGTCTCCAATGGAGACAATTTGCATGAAATGTCAAATCCTGTTTTCTGGGGGAAAAAAATCATTTGGAGACAATTTGCATGAAATGTCAGATCCTGTTTTCTGGGAAAAATAAGAAAAAGTCACCAATCTGTCGTCTGCTGAATTAGACCAGAGAGTAGTAAAGGTTAAAGGGAATTGATACTCTTACAGAGAAGGCAACTTTATCAAAATTGTCTTGTACATATCCCGTCTGAAAAGGGGTCTACTTAAAAAAAGGAAATTATTTGCTCCTTCTAATTTGTATTTATAACAGATCCCTTTCCAGAAGGGATTTATGTGCAGGAAAGCAAACAGGAAGTACAAAAACTACGGTAAATGTCCCAAAATTTCGAACACCTAAGTGTCTGACAAAATGGCATATGCAAACAGTGCAGACACAGATCAGACTGCTCCTAAGGAGCAGTCTGATCAGGGTCTACACTTTTTGCCATTCCACTAAACATTTTAAGAGACAGCCGCGTAAAAAGCAAAATTCAATCGAAAAAAGCGTTGAATAAATTGTTCAAAATTTTAGGACATTTACCGTATCTCCCTTGTAAAAATTAAAAATGGCAGAAAATATAAATTAAATAGATATTTGCAAGGTCTCATTCAAGAGTATGCAATAACAGTATTACCAGCCAAGGCTGTGTTTCATGATTGTGGCATTTTCTGGATATCTTCACCCATATTTTTGTTTGGCCTGAGAATTTCAAACTACTTGGTGCAGCTTGTCATATGTCATTCCACTGATTGGCCTATATATGGGATGTGCCAAGTGAAAAAATGTCTTTGAGCATGTGAGAACGCACAGATTCAGATTCATCACAAGCATGTGCAAAGTCTCATCTGGGCGTTTGTTCTCCACTGATGCATTCTATAGTGTCCGATAATTCTGTTAGCTAACAGCAAAGGCTCTGATCAGACTGCACAGATGTGCAGGCTGTTCTGGGCTTTTGCTGTCCACATAGGCCTGAAGACACTTTTGCAAGGCATAGCCCATATATATTTTTTTTTTCTATTTAACCCATTGTATACGGAATAGACTCTCCCACACTATATATTGGAAGAGTCCAATTTCAATTTTAGGTACACCCAGCTTTGAGATTTACATATTCCTAGAGAAAAATGTCTAAACTATTTGCAAGCAGTGGAGACCCTGATCAGATGCCACGTTCTGCGGCGTCTGATCTGGGTCTGCACTGTTTGCCAAGTACCCTTTTACCACTTGGCCAGACTTTTACCATTTGGCCCGACTACAATGGGATAATTTAATTGTAATAGCATTACATTGTGTCCTTTTGGAAAATTGCGGGGTGTTCGGGTGTGGGGAAGGTGTCGTGTATCTTTTGTCACCAGGGCATCCAACTGATATTGGCTTACAGTTGGGTAAAGCCTGCTATCCTTGTAGCAGGTAAGGGTAGAGGGGGAATGCTTTTATTTCTTCTGTTTCTTCACTTTCATTCCTGTTCCTCTTTCTTCCCTGTCCCTCTCATTCTTCTCCTCTACTATCACTTCTACCTCTTCTCTCCCTTTCTCTGGGAGACAACACAAAATGACCCACAAGGGTTGACGTGTCGTTAAACACCAACACAATAAATCTGGAAAATTGCGTTCCTTTTCTGACCTGTATGTGTAAATAGACAGTGAAGGTCCTGATCAGATATATCTGACACACAGACTGATCTGGAATTTCGGTGATCACATATGCCATGAAGACACATTTTCACATTTTAGGCTCATTTTGTGCTTTTGTTTCTGCAGACTAAAGATGCAGACAGCCCAGATTGCTTCATCAGTTATTGCTGGGCAAATTCCCATGATGCAATAAGCAAAGGGTCAAGGTCAGTAGAAGGATCCCTTGGATGGGAAGGTGGTGACCCCAGAGGAGTGAAGACTTTCCTAGAAGAGAAAGGAGTCCGCTGTTGGTTAGATGTTGAGAAGATTGGTGGCACAGGGCTGTTCCATTCTATTGCTGATGGACTCAGAGAAGCTAAAATTATGGTGGCATTTGTTTCTGATCAGGTACTTTGATTTTATGGTTACAAAGGTTCAGATGGGTTGCTTTTTTCAAACATAAAATACTGGGCCCAGTTGTTTAAAGCACTGTTCACTTAACAAGCTCATCAGTGGTCAAAATGTTAACCGTTTTATTAAATATCCTATCTAATTTACAGGTGTTTTTGCTGAAAAAATGTGAGTAGCTTTTGCACTACTCACATTTTTTTCAGCAAAAATACTAACATATATGCCATATTTAATGATCAAAGTTTTAACGATACATTAACTAATGACATCATTAGTTTTGAACAACTGGGCCCGAGTATCTTTCTTACTTCTCCATGTGAAGTGGCCACTCTTTTTATTTTGGATTGTGAGGTCTCGGGTTCAAATCCGTCTAGAGGTCAGCTCATGAATGTACATGCTTTTCATTATCATCCTTCCATTGTCTCAGTATGAGTTATATAATGTTTGAAAGGGATGCAGAATACCAAATTATCATCAGCAGCTTACTTCTCCACAAAAAAAATCATATTGTGGGCATGGATACTTGGGATTGGTAGAACATAATGGTCAAAAATTGATCTCTTGCATTTTTTTTATTCTTAAATTTTTACGCTTTTATATTGTTGAACAACATACAACATCATCCTTTTTTTTACATCTAGAAATATGTTTGAAAAGAACTGATATTTGCTGGAAAGGTATCTGAGCACACAACATTCGTGCAAAAATAATGAAAAATACCCAAAATTTTCACCAGTCATCACCTTATCAGGAGATTTGTAGATTTGCCACTTACTGCTGAGTTTTTCTATTGCTTTCTTCAATTATATTTAGTCATTCAATGGATTTGTATGCGATTTAAGGGAACTAAATACACTTGGTCAATTTTCTACTATTTTGTACTAAAGGAAACAATTTTTATGCCTTCCTGTTTGTCTTCTTGCACACCGATCTCCTTCTGAAAGGGGTCTACTCTAAATGAAAAGAATTTGCTCCCAAAGAGAGCAATTTTTTGCCTTTTAGAGTAGACTCCTTCTGAGTCCCCTTCTGAAAAGAGGTCTGCTCTAAAAAGAATGAATTTACTCCTACTACAGGGAGCAAATTCTTTCCTTTTAGAGTAGACACCTTCTGAGTCCCCTTCTGAAAAGGGATCTGCTCTTAAAGGAATGAATTTACTCCCAGGGGGAGCAAATTCTTTCCTTTTAGAGTAGACACCTTCTGAGTCCCCTTCTGAAAAGGGGTCTGCTCTAAAAGGAATGAATTTACTCCCACAGGGAGTAAATTCTTTCCTTTTAGAATAGACTCCTTTTCAGAAGGAGACAAAAACAACTGGGCCCAATTGTTCAAAGCGTCGTTAGCTTAACAAGCTCGTTAAGGGTCATTTTGTTAACTGTTCTAATGGATTCAATATACAATATTCTGAAATTTTTTGCTGAAAAAATGTGAGTAGTTTTGGCACTTCAAAAGCTACTCACATTTTTTCAGCAAAAAGTTTCAGCATATTTGCATATCATTTGAAGTAAATTTTAACGAATCGTTAACTAACGATGTAGTTAGCTTTGAACAACTGGGCCCTGGCAGTTGCCTCAGTGTAGGATGTGTATCGATTTCCCTTAACACTATATAATCATGGTTTTTTGGAGACAGCATTAGGTCCAATGAACCCTCATTACGGTGACAGCATTTGTTCCCAAAGATGTTGCCATAAAAATGAATTTGCTGTTGTATAGAATACTTAATGAGCAGATTGATATGTAAGAAAGGTCTTGTTTTGTTCTTATTTCCTCATAGAACATATGTTTTGGATATTTGTTAGAATTGCCTCACTGAGGCAATTCTCATGAATATTCAAAACATATGTTTCTTTAAAGTATCAAGTACAATATTCTTGCATAATTTGTGACTAAATGTTACCTCTTAAGCAAAGGTTTTGTGACAGTCAAATTGTTATTATAATAAATTTTGTAGTTGTATCAAGTGTCGATATAAAGAGGGTTGTCTGTACATTTTTTGCACTTTTTCTTGTTTCATATACCTACTGAGTAATTTGATTTGTGAAGCAAATTTGGTTTACAATATTTTTTTTTTATTTCCTTTTAATCCATTTCAGTATGTCAAGTCAAAAAATTGTATCATGGAATTTCGCTATGCACTTACCACACTCCGTATTCCAGTGATTGTTGTTGTTGTGGGAACAGGATATGCCTGGGAAAGGTCAGAGGTTTGTAAATTTAGTTATATTTATTCCAACTGTAGTTATTATGGGAAAGATCATAGGTTTGTAAGTATACCGTATTTACCATATGTATTCGGACAGACAGGCCTGAGCAAACAGTATAGACCCAGATGAGACGCCGCAAAACGCGGCATCTCATCTGGGTCTACACTGTTTGCCACTCATCCAGCAATTTTTAGACACAACATCGGGTAATGAATTGTACTGGTTCAAATTTTAGAACATATATGGTACGGAGTTGAGGTGTCCGAATACTTAGGGTAAATACGGTAGTTATTTGTCGAAAAACAGAAAATTTACAATGTCAAAATAGAAGTTATCCTGTTCTGGTAGAGAAAATATCATTAGATATTGATAAATTTAAATCCAATTAAGGGCTTATCAGAGGAATCTGTTTATTTAATTGAAGTTTTTTTTTTTTTTTTTTTTTTTTATGAATTTTAACTAACTTTTTTTATTCAAAGTAATCATTATCAGTATCTAGTAAATCATCTAAATACAGGGTTGGGAAACTTCAGGATTAATCCAGATTTCAGGTTTGAGAACTTTCATTTTAAGCATGAAATTTCACTTTTATGCATGTTCACAAGACCATCTTTTTGTTTCAAAAGTATTATTTGGGATAATATATGCCTAAAATAACTTTAAAAAATGAATTATTAAACTAATTGTTAGTTGTATAGCTCCAGGTAAGAGGGAGTATCCATACAATAATTTTCTTATTTCTCAGTAAAAATATGTGGGTACTCCTAAGAAGCACTTCTAATGACACCCACTGTACCGTATTGAGAAATAAGAAAAAATAGTTGTAGTTTTTGGTCTGAGTTTTTAGATTTCAGGATTGATTATTAGCAACTATTCTCTCCCCTGTAAATATTAAGACGTTGAATTGAATGCTTCAGTTACATTGGCTTGATTTTCAACAGAAAGTGACAGTATCCTAAGTCTTTTTTATAACATAATAGAAACAGAGCTGCAACAAGAAGAGTCGGGGTGGGTCACATTTGCATCTGGTACCCATTAGTATACTCCCTATTTGTATGTATAATTTCATTGTGTTGTAGCTCATTTGAACTGTTTGACAAAAGGCAAAAAACCTTCCACTTTTGCTTGAATTCTTATCCTATTCTTGGTTTTTACTGTTGACAGAGTCCAAAAGTTTCCATAATACCCATCATGTATTAGTGTATTTTCTTGTTTGTATAGGTTGGCCTTTTGGTGGTAGGTCATGCTTGCCCGAAGTTGAACTTCCAATTCCCCAACGAGGCTGGTAATTTGGAGTTATTGAAATTGGTGCAAGAGAAGCTACCAGAAATGGGAAACAACCAACTAAACAAAGCAAACCAAGAGAACCAAAGGAATATTGCCTTCCAGGTTAATATATGGGCCATGTCAAGCGTATCTTCAAACCTGCACAAAATGCTCAGATTCAGATTCACCCAATACATGCGCAGTCTCATCTGGCATTTGCTCTCCATTGATACATTCTATAGTATCAGATCGTTCTGATAGAGGACAGCTAAGGCCCTGATCAGACTGTGCATCAGCGCAGTCTGATCTGGGCCTTCGCTGTCCTCATATGCCAGAAGACAAGTTTTCACATGGCGCGGCCTGTATAACCTAGTTTGCACAGGTTTTAATATAGAAGCATCCTACATCTCTAAGACTGTCTTCAGTATGAGCAGTTGTACTATGGATTGTTTTAAAATACCTGAATGTTAAATGCTTTTCATAAAGTTTTCTAAAGACGTATGCAAATTTGTAGCAGATGACAATCTAAAATTAATTTTTTGCACACCTGCGTTAGCATGGGAGACTAACAAGTGCAAGTTTCCATCCATTGACATCGGTTTATCCAGCGTTCACCCTTATGTCCACCCAGTTTTCACCCTAGTGTCTACCCTAGCCACCACCCTAAATGAAGTCTCCAAACTGTAGAACTTTACAGTTAATTTCACTTCACTGATTGTTTTAGCTCACTGAGCTAAACAAAGATGACAACTCCCACACCTCTGGTGCTTCTTTTCACATTTTAGTATGCAGATACAACATAAACTTTAATGAAGTTCTTTCTATTTTGTTATTTTTCAGAGAAAATAAGATTTGACATTTCATGTGAATTGTCTGCCTTGCAGACAATTCACATGAAAGCAAAACCTTATTTTCTCTGAAAAACAAAACAAAAAAAATTTCAAAGTGTCATCTACAGTAGTTATGATAACCACTTTAAGAATGAAACAAAGCGAGTCAAGAGAAACAAAAAAATGTTGCCTTCTATGTTCGTATAGTAAAACTTCAATGACTCAAACACTGATGGCTCTTTTACCATGGCTGATTCAAATTCGTTTTTGAGTCCCTAGGAAATTCTTCCTATAGCTCAAGAAAACATATATTTAGGGCCTTTTAAGGGAAATTTTCTTATTTTATCATGAAAATGTATGTTGTGTGTACTCATTAGAATTGCCACAATTCATACCGTATTAATCCGCCTATAAGACGATTTGTTTATAAGACGGGGGCTGTTTTTGGGCCCTTCCCAGGCAGGATTTTGCTTTTACTTAATTATAAGACGGGTTAAAAAAGTCGCCTGTCGGAGATATTCCCTGCCACTCAGAAATTCCTAAAGTACAATTAAAAAAACTTCCAACACCACTTACAAGCATGCATACCGTATTTAACTGTGTATAACACGCACCTTATTTACCCAGAAAACGTTTATAAAAATCCGATGTGTATTATTTATAGGAACACCAAAATCGGGACAGAAATCGCCAAGATAATCGGTCGCGAAAACTCATGACATTCACGATCGCCCGGTAAAAGTGCGAAATAGAATGATTGCTATGAGATATTCATGATTTTTTATACCTATCTCGCCCATACCATGGTTCTGTCAGCTCAAAACAAGCAACTCCATCTGATTTGCAGTAATTTGATATCCTTTTCATGTCCATGCTCTTTTTGTTTACGCTTTTTTATTTTGCTGATCATGTGATCTCTTCAAAGGGAAACTACTCAAACAGGCATATGCATATGAATCTGTATTGATTACCGGACTTTGACAAGTCTCACACCGTAACTTGAATAAATCAGCCTGCACAACTGATTTATTGTAGTTCAAAATAGGAAATAAATTTGGTAGAACATAAATATTGGCACAAATGAAAAAATAAAGAAGTATTTAATTTTTTGCAATCATTAAAATTATTGATAATAAACAAAACCAACTGGGCTTTTGAGGTAGGTAGATCGGTCATTTGCATTTTATCTTTTATTTTCTTACCATATGTTTATCTTTTTTTTTTTTTTTTTTTTTTTTAACTTTTCTTCCAACCTACCTAAAAAATTGTTTGAAATAAACAATGTTTATGATAAAGAAAAAAAAAAACTACCAGCATACATCTGTGCACTTAATTGGTTAATTGGCAGTCAGAATGACAACTAGTCGACTTTAGTTGTTGTTTGCATTGCCCTGAGGCACTGAGTTGATAATTTCACGTCTCATTTAAGAAAGTGACACAAAGTGACACAAAGAAGGTGTTAATTATGAGAACACAAAAGAAATAACTACATTTTTATTGTCATAGCGTCTGCAGTGGGGAAGCAAAGAACTGCCTACACTACATCAAGTTGCCTGAGGCCCATGGTAACAGAGCTGCACAATGAAAATTCAGTTAGCATTATCGTAAATTCGGCCTGTTTCTACTCTAAACCTTCCGAATTCGGCCATTTTCAACTCAATCCTAGTGAAATTTGACACACTTAGTATCTGGTAACTTAGTAAATAATGCACGGATAAATTCTTTGTGTTTTACATAGGAACATCTTTTTTTTTATTTCAAAACTATTTAGCAAATATTCAGTGCGTGTTATACACGGGTGCGAGTAATACACAGAAAAATTCGGTACTTCACCTAAAAAATTACCTTGCTGCTATTTCTATCAAGGGACGAAGGTAAACATTATATCCTTCTACCGGTTTCGAAGATCGGCATTTTCCGTGACCACGTGGCACCACCGGACTTTGCCGAAAATACCGATATGGCCAAAGACCTCGATTATAAGACGGGTCTGGATTTTTGGGGGCTTTTTTTAGGGAAAAATCCCCGTCTTATAGGCGGATTAATACGGTACTATTATTTTATAAAAGATCGAAAAGACATCCTTAAATTATCTCTTTTTGCCTCCTGACCTGGCGCTTTAATTAACCCTCAGTAGATAGAACTACCCATATCTACCCATATCTACCCATATCTAGAACAAATTACAATAATCCTAAAGATGTTTGAGCCATTGGAGTTCCACTATTTATAACAGCTTTTAGTCCAGAAACAAGATACACCTCTAAAACAGTGTCAGTTATGACAAAGCTTTTATCCAGAAACAGGCTACACCTCTAAAACTGTGTCCGCTATGAGCAGTGATGAAATGTGGTCTGTTTTAAAACATCTAAATATTAGGAGTTTTTCATTTCATTTTCTAAAGACATAATTTTCTTTGATGTCTGATTATGTCAACACTCAAAATGCTAATTAAAGCTACAGCAGATGACATTCTAAAATTGATTTTGTTATTTTTCAGAGAAAATAATTAATACTTGAAATTTCATGTGAATTGAAAAGTCAAGCATTTTTTTCTCTGAAAATAAAAAGAAAAAAAAAAAGAAAATTGAAAGTGTCATCTACTGTAGTTGTGTTTAGCAGGGTTAAATTGATACTTAGAGTGGGCACCTGTACAAAAGATGACCATAATGCCAGACTTCAAATAGAACATTAAGCAAAGGGCCACAAAGCCATACAAAGAATTAACAACACAAGAATTACCTTAGAAGACTACTTGGGTTGGGAGGAAGGGATAAGGAGGGCTGGTTAAATTGAAAAACAGATGTTATGGTTGCAGAATTTGAAACATGCAGACGCTTACCTTGATGTTATGGTGAATAAGCTTTGGCTTGAAAGCAAGTATAAAATGATAAAACTTTTATAATGATTTGGCGGTGCCTAGAATTAATGACCTATGTGGCATTTGTTATTGTTCTAGAGACTACAGAGTCATACATGCCATAAGCTCTTGGCAGGAATCTGTGAGAGAAGGCTAATTTTTAGGGGAGATTTGACAAAATTCTGTGAGATTTTCATAAATATCACTTTCAAGCTCATAGAAATAAGTTTAAAGCCTTTATTTTGATGAATTAAGCATATCAAAAGTATAATGTTGTGTAATTTATAATTAGTTCTTCATAAAATATTCTTTTAGAGGGTCTGAAAATTCTGTGAGATTTGAAATTCTTATGGGAAATGGGTTGCAAAATAGCCAAATTCTGTGAGATTTTGTCTCACAGTGTGAGGTATGGCATGTATGCAGAGTGTTACATCCAGGAAACACAGGTAATGTCCCTCAGTGACACATTAAAATTTTATGTCTTTCCTATGGCACATTTATGGTACTTATTTTGCTCCCAACTTTGAAAGAGTTGAGCAGGCATATTGCTTTTGCTTTGTTCGTCTGTTTGTTTGTTCATCATGGGAAGTATTTGGGCTTTGATATTTGGCAGACTTGGGGCTGAGGAGTAGATCAATTTTATGAGAGTATGCCCTTTTTCAAGTTTGGCATTTTTTGTAGGGACAAGCATATTGTTTAGGGGAATAATGCTTTACAAACACTCATTTCTAGTTAAAATGGTAGAGATACTTGATTTACAGGAAGTGTTTGAGTTAACCCAAAGAAAATTCTTGCGTCACATGATGAAGTCTGTATCATCACAAGAGGCTGAGCCGTACCCAAGACTGATAGTGATTGACTTTATAACAGAGAAAGAGAGACAGCAGGAAATACAAAGACAGTCATCCAAGAAACCAACACAGGTAATCCTTTATCAGACACACACTGCTAACCTAGTCAGAAAAATAAAGAAGCATTTCTCCCGATATGAGAGTACCCAGATAAATATTTTTTGTTATTTGTCCAAGAAAACATATATTGTGGGTTCTCATTAGAAGTGCCTCCCTGAGGCACTTCTAATGAGTACCCACAACATATTTTTTTGTGGAGAAATAACAAAGATATCAACATTTTTTGGTTGAAAAATATATCTCTTCTGGTGGTGTATGTCAGTAGGGTTTACTGACTACTCTGTTTGGACATTTTTCAGAAAATTGTTTTTCATTGCTTGGTGTTTTACTCGGATGAAGTAAATTGGTAAACTTCTGTCATGATTTAATGCAAACCCTTTTGTCATAATTACATGTGCTGCAGAAGTTATGTTCTGTTTATTTTTTTTAAAAAAAGTCCAGCAGTTTCAGTTTTCCTCCATAGTAAAAATGGCTGCAAATTATGCAAAAATCACTTAGTAGGTAGTTTGTTTGCAGGTTTGTAACAAGTCTAGTGTTGGGAATCGGAGAGGAAAATCACAGTTGATTATCGGGAAAGTAAAACCGATTGATTATCGATTATACAATCAGATATCCCATAACTGGCGTCAAATAATAAATCATTATAGCATATGCACTTTATGTTTTTATATTACTTAAAATGCAACAGCATATAATAGCATAACTAGGGTAATTTAAGGTGTTAAGCCATGTTTCTGGTCAATGAGTCTTTCATAATACTCTTAATTTATAGGTCTCATTATGTGACCTTTGGCCCCTGTTTCTAAAAAAAGAATTTCAAATAATCGATAGTGAAAAAAAATGTTGATAGTTGCCGATAATGGGCTCATCCAATTAGTTTTCGATTGTTTCGATTAATCAGCACAACACTAAACAAGTCCCACTTTTTCAAAATTTCTGAAAGTATTGTTTGTTATGGCACATTAAAAATAGTCCAAGAAAAGCAATATCATAGTCTAAAGACACCCATTTAAGACAGTTGAATTGCCACAAAAAAATTCCAGCCTGCTGAGTTAATCAGTTTTTCTGTTTTCAGGGAGAAAAGAGTAAAGAGAAGGGAGATGACTTAGAAGTCCGTGAGATAGAAGGTGAAATGAAAGCTGATGGAGCTGAAGAAGAGACAAACGTTAAACCCATATGGATCAGCTCTAAATATTGTTTCAGGCTTCTATGTGAATTTGATGAGGTAAAAATGATTACATACGAGGGATGTTCGAAATGAATTGCTTATTTCTATCTGGAGACTTCAAATTTCAAGTTACCCCAAAAGTACTCATTTAATGCCCTGGAAGTACTCCCTGTGGCTAGAAATGCAAAGTTTCAGCCGATGTATCCACTTCTTGAAGGCGTCACGGTACGCTGATTTGGGCACAGTAATAAGGTACTGATGAATGGCAGATCCAAGTGCCTGTCGGGACTGGTATTTCCGCCCAGCAAGGAATGCTTTCAATTTCGGAAACAAAAAGAAATCACATGGGGCAAGGTCTGGGGAATAGGGGGGGGGGGTGAGGCAAAACAGTTACTTTTTCTTTCTTCAAAAACGCCGTAACTATTGCGGAGGTATGAGCTGGGGCATTGTCATGTAGAAGACGGACATGTTTAAAACCAGTGGCAGGGCGTCATTTCTGATAATACTTTTTCAGTTTCTTCAGTACTATGTCTTTGTAGTACTTTCCGGTGATGCTTTTGCCCTTTTTCACTGGCACTTTTATTGCGACTCCTTCACCAGAGAAGAAGATTGCATACAAAACCTTCTTTGTACTCAAAGAACGTTCGGCAATTATTGGGCGTTTGCTGTGTTTAGTGGCCCATATCTTATTGCTAACCTTTCTGACGGGCTCAAAATAATGGACCCAGGTTTCATCACCTGTGACGACATTGGCAAACTGCTTTTTGTCATATTTTGGAAACATTTGAAGCAGCTTTTTGGCCACTTTAACCCGTTGCCTCTTTTGCTCGTCAGTCAACAGATGTGGCACCCATCTAGCAGAAATCTTTCTGACTTTCAAATGCTTCTTCAAAATAAGGTGAACGTTGATAGTGATATGACTACCTTTCGTGCAATATCACGAACTGTAAATCTGGCATCTCCTTCAATGATTTCCTTTATTTTGGAAACGATTTCTTTACGAGATGCAGATTTTGGCCTACCTGATTTCGATGCATTTTTGATGGACTCTACACCAGACTCAAATTTCTTTTTCCACCGCCGAACTGTGTCATAAGACACACAAGAAGGTCCAAAAGCAGTAGAAATTTCAGTCATCAGCTTCTTCAAAGAACAACCAAGTTTTGAGCGAGCTTTGATGTAAGCCCGTATTTCATCTTTTTTGTCGACGCTTCTACCAACCATTTTTACTGCAGTGGTCAATGACTGCGTGTATTCAAATGGCAAATTTTATGTCTTACACTTAGTCTAACATGTACATTTATACACCATTGTGTAGATATTGAATATCCCTATACAGGTATGTATTGGTTTTTAACGTGCCCCACGTGGATATCGAGCTAGAGGACAATAAGCAATTCATTTCGAACATCCCTCGTATCTGCATATGATGTGTAACTCAAGAAAAGGGGCTGTGTTCCTCACGTAGGACACAAAGACCCAGATCAGCCTATATTTGTGAAGGGCCTTTGTTGCTCACTTACAAAATCTCTGACAGCAGATATAGAATATATCAGCAGAGAATGCACTGATCAGACTGCTTGGTGCAAAGGCTGATCTGAGTCTTCACTATTTCATTGCTCCAGATAAAGTGTTTTTACAACCAAAATGTATTGATATTTCTCCATGAAAACATATGTTGTGGACACTCATTAGAAGTCCTTCAATGAGGCTCTTCTAATTACGTTGTACCTATAATATGTTTTGTGGAGAATCAAAAAAAAAATGTTAACCTGATATACCCTTGTATCTAGAGCTATGTATTTTGTATATGGCATTAAGTCCCTTTTGTTTTGAATACAAGATGTAGTAATATTACACTGTCAAATCCGTTTAAAGGCCACCTGTATTTACCCATATTAAGCAAGCACCTGTCTTAAGCAACTACTTTTTGGTTTTTCCGTAGATGATTTCTTAACACAGGTTTGACTGTATATAAAAAGTTTTTCAGATCCATAGTGCATTATCTTAACCTTTACCATTCTCAAGCCAGATGATTCACATGAACTGTCAAGCCTCATTTTCTCTGAAAAATAAAAAAATAAAAAAACAAAATTAAAAAAAATTAAAAAAAAAAAAAAAACGTTTTCTGCTGTGGTGATCAGTATTTTAAGGTTAAGATGTATGTACATGCATTTATTTTATAGAGTTGGTATGAGCAGATTATTCACATAAAGTTTCAAGCGTTATTTTCTCAGAAAATTTAAAAAAAATAAATAAATGAAAATGTTGTCTGCTGAAGTGGTGAATAATAAATAAATAAATAATAATCATAAAAATGTCATCTGCTGCTGTTGTGATTAGTGCTTTTAAGGGTTAAGATGTATTTATTTATCTTGTAGCCATATTTTCTCTAAAAAATACAAAAAAACAAATAATAAATAAATTAATAAAAATGTTGTCTGCTGCAGTTGTGATCAGGCGTAAAAAAAATAGCTATGTTTCCGCTAATATGCTGAAAAAAAAATTTGGTCAATAGGTAGGAGAACCTTTTTTTTTATTTTTCTATTTTTCTCCAGAAAAAGAACAGGGTCAAGCCTGTAATTTTATGTAAATACAGGTATTTTGTTGAGGGTCGGTGCTTTACTTCTTTTTTTTTTTTTTTTTTTGCATTTTTACTGATAAAAATAGCAGAATCGGGTGTTTGAAACAGGGTCGGTTGGGTTAGTGGAAACACAGCTATTTGTTTTTTATGCCTCAGTGCTTAATCTGATCAGGATCTCCACTGTTTGCAACTATCCCAACCATTTTTCTCTCAGAATGTCTGTCTAATCACATAGCCTGACATACCTAAAATCGAAATTAGAATCTTCAAATATATAGTGTGGGGGAGTTCATTTGGCCTACAATGGGTTATAGGTTGAGATGAATTTATCTTGTAGGGTTGGCATGAGACTTCTGTGCCTATTTTCTTCCCCAAGATGGAAGCTGCAGACCAACAACAGATGGTTGACAGCTGGGCCCCCTATCTTGGCAGAGTGTATGCCATTTTGAAACATGGCAAGTCACAGATGGAATGTCTAAACACACCAGAGGGAGAGAAATTTCAACAGAAAATTGAAGAGGTATTTTATGGGTCCATTGTGTTGGCAACATTAATTCAAAGATACACTAAAAAATCATTTAATTTTTTATCCAGACCAAAAGCGAAAGACTAACTGAAATGTTATAGGCTGTCAGATGCCACATTTTATGATTGTTTTAATACCGTATATCAATTCATTAAACCTTTTGGATAATAAAATGTCTGTTTTTGAGGAATATGGAAACTTTAACAAATCCTCTGGTAAGATTCTGTATATTTTTGTTTGTAACCCCTACTAAGTTTGTGCCTCCCTTGATTGTTTTGGTCATTTTGCACTGTCAGATTTCTTATCATAACGAAAACATACCTATTCAAGTATATTGAAAATGTCACCACCAAAAACCTGAAAGTTTTCAGAGAAAAATTCTGATATTTTTCATATTTCTGCTCAAAACATAGATTGTGGGTACTTGTTAGAACCGCCTTGTCAAGGTGGTTCTAACGAGTACCCACAATCTATGTTTTTGAGCAGAAATAAGAAAAATAATGTATACCCCTGTAAACCCCAGTTTTACTATATAAAAGTGGGGTTTAAGGGGGTCAAAATTATATAGGTATGTTTTCGTGATGTACAGTAAAATTCCGCTATTACGACCACCAAAAATTAACCCAATTTATAAAGAACCGTATTTATCAGGCTTTAGTTATTTCATCCTTCGTTTTCTATACCTAAAGTTCTTTTAATTTGAGACCACCTTTGGGACTGTGCAAAAGTGTTTTTTAATAACTTAAGATGTCACACCCACTTCTATTTGTCAGCAAATCACATTACTTGATCCAGGTTGTTGATATAAATTCACATACTGAATAACAAACAGTGTAGATCCAGATCAGTGATCTGGATCAACACTGTTCACAAAGGGTGAGCATATCAGGGTTCAGCAAGAAGATGTTAATAGTGGAATTACTGAATATACAAGTCTGAAGCATGTTTTAGTAATTTCTGCAGGAATTGGAACTCATCAGAACTCCACTAGAATGAAGAAATATTTCCTTTAGAATGCTACTACACCATATGACCAGTTGTAATGACATAATGGTGCAAAACTTATAGCTGTCATTTTGAAAACAGCTTTAATAGAACATAGAATGAAATCTGATGAAAAAGAAACCATTTTTATGATAGGTACTAGTAAATACACCTTGGGTTTAAATATATTGAAACTATTATAAGGGTGTGCTATACTTGCAGCAAGTGAGGGAAGGGGGCATGATGGTATTTCTCTCATTTCTGGACCATCATTCAGTTTTTCCTTCACTCATCTTTTTCTCTCATTTCTCTTCTCTGCTACTTTTCTGTCACATTTCTCTCTTTCTCTGGGTGATGACACAAATTGACTGGCAAGAATTCAAGTGTCATTTAACAAGAAGCCAGCCTCGGTGGCTCAGTTGGATGTGCTTTGTCCAACTTGTGACTGGTCAGGAGGTTGCGGGTTCAATTCCTGCCAGGTCAGCAACATTCTCTCATGGAGATTGATCATGAAATACTTTCTGTGGTCATTCACTCCCTTCCGCTGATTCAACAAGGGCAGTTATTAGTTTCTGGCAAAAGAATGTGCACAATACTGGTTAACCGCTTAGAGGACTAAGCCTGCCCAGTAAATGTATGGTTAGGTGAACTGACCACTCTCGACATGACCCCATTGGATTGACTGGGCCATAAAACCTCAATACAAACAAGCATTCAACAAGAACTCAAACAGACAAAAATGTAAATGATTACCCAGAAAAAGCCCAAATCATGAAGCACAACCCTCTCAAAGCACCAGAAGAAGAAGAGATGAGGAAAAAATCGAGGGTTGATCGCAAGACTAGCAAGTCAGATGGTTGTTTTTCCCAATACTTAATCTCCTCACCATGAAGGCATTGTGAAGATTTACAAAATTTCTCTCTGTAAACAATGGAAATTTAGCAATGGCACCTTTTGCATTGATTACAAAGGGGTCAAACTTGCCCATAAACAAGGGTTTCAGAAATATGTTTGATTTACTACAGTCTTGCGCTCAACCCTCAAAATAGTGACAAAACACAAGGGCACTGTTGCAATAACCGACATCAAACACAGAAGAATTGCAACAGAAGGCCTGCTTTAAAACAGTCAGATGCCAACCCTTGGAAACAGACTGAGGAAGTAGTCATCGCCATTCAACCCGAGGCTCTTTAACCCTTTCAGTCCTGCAATTCAAAACAGATACTTTGCAAATGCTGTAGATCCAGATGAGGTGGCTCATCACATAAGGATCTAGAGTGTTTGCTATTCTGTTATTTTTGACTGACTTTCCTTTTTGCAGCAATGGACGCACCCAAATCCAATGATGGAAAAGTCTGTTTCATAAACACAAGGTTGGAAAGGATTAAATGCCAACAGAGGAGTTAGATGACACTTTGCAAATATGAATGAGGACTTCCTTTGGACCACACCATGCAAAAACCTATCTTCAGGCATATTTGGACAGCAAAGGCCCAGGTCAGCCTACACATCTTTGATCTGCACAGTTTGATTAGAACCTTCACTGTCTGCTAACAGAGTTATTGGATACTATAGAATGTATGAATGGAGAGCAAAGGCCCGAATGATACTTTGTGCATGCACAGGATGATCTGAATATGCTAATTTTGTATATGTTTGAAGGCACTTTTTCACTTGATGTGGCCCTTTTAATTTTCAAGCCTCTGGATTCTGGTTATCGGTGGTCTTAGCAGTTTTGTTTTTATTTCAGATATGCATGAAAAGTGGCAGTGATTTTTATGAGGAATATCTTGAGTTGAGAACCCTTGTCATGCAACAAGATAAAGCCATGGTTAAAGGAAAACTACAAAGGTAGATATTTAAAAAAAAAAAAAAAAAAAAAAAAAAAACAACTCTGAAATAGAGAATATTGCTTTAAAATGCTGTTGTGAATTAGGACATGTTGACCATCTTATACTACGATGAATGTCCTAAAATTTTCTACACCAAAGTGTCTGACAAAATGAAATTATGCAAATAGTGTAGACCCAGATCAGACTGGTCTGATTGGGGTCTGCACTGTTTGTATTCCACTAAGTATTTTAAGACACAACTGCATAAAAAGCAAAATTGGTTGGCCAATTTTCTTATATATAGGGATTTGGACCTTTCCAAAAAGTTGAGATATAAGAGTCCACTCAGCATAAATGGGTTAATCATTTTACTGTGCTTTCCATGCCTGCTTTGTCTGATGCCAGTGGTTCAAGGCAAACTGATTCACTTTCAATAGTGGCAACTCTTTTAGAATTGTTCCGGCCTTCTAAAAATGGGTCTACTCTAAAAGGAAAGAATTTGCTCCCTTTGGGAGGATAGTTCCCTTCTTCAACAAATTTGGTATGCAGGAAAACAAACAGGAAGTCACAGTAAGTTATTTCCCTTGTAAAAAAAGGGCAAAAAAATCAAGTGTATCAAGTCCCTTTAACCCTTGTCCTGCTGAACCCGGATATACCCTGCCTTTGCAAACAGTGTAGATCCAGATCATTTGGCTTCTGAAGAAGCCAACTGATCTGGATCTGCACCGTTTGCCATTCAGTATTTGAATTTATATCAATAAGCTGGATCAAGCAATCTGACTGGCTGAAAATTGGAAATGGGCGTGGCATCTTAATTTATTCAGCAGGACAAGGGTTAAGTTAAAGACAGTTGTTTTGTGTTTCCTATTGCAGGTGTCAAGTAAATGGGAAAATGGTATGGTTGTGTGAAGAACACAAGAATGTTAGTCGAAGTCAAATAGAACAAAAATATCAGACCCAGTTTGAAGAGAATTCTTCTAATATTCCCATACCTGTAGGAGGTAAGTCAAGATTGCCAGGGCTCAGAGATCAAACGAATCAAAAGTCTTTTGAGTAGAGGAAAAGTTAACCCAGTTTAGAGACCCCCCCCCCCCCCCCCACTCCCCCAAACACACACACACACACACACATTATATATTGGAAGAGTCCAATGTAAATTTTTTGTATGTGTGATTTAGATATTCCTAGACAAAAAATGGCTAAACTATTTCAAAATAGTGCAGACCCTGGTCAGACATCTGATCTGGGTCTCTGCCTTGTTTGCCAATTATCCCTTTGTGGGTCTTCAGACTAAATTGGTTAACGATTAACATGCTGGATAAAAATTTCAGCAGACAACATTTTGAAATATTTTTTTTTTATTTTTCCCAGGAAATAAGCCTTTACATTTCATGCAAATTGTCTCCTAAGGAGACAGCATATTGTTTGGTAAAATAAGAAAAAAGTCATCAATTTGTCATCTGCTGAGTTCACCCAGATCGATAAAGGTAAGAAAGAAATTAAATTCTGTCCCTGCAAGTTGGCTGCTCTGAATGACCCAGCATGTGAGAAAAGGGTACTTATCACGTAGGCGACTAGCAAAGGGTCAGGCGAGCCTGCTCATAAGTGCAGTCTCCCCAGAGCCTTTGCTATTCACAGACATGTAGTAGAGACCTTGAGGAAGCTTCAGGCAAAAAAAATGCATGTCTGTAGCCCAAATAGGGTACTGCTCATGTGCATTTGAAGAACCACAAACTAGAAAACCATTAGGGCCCATTTTTCATGTCCCAGCTCAAATGTGCATTTTAACAACTGATGGTTTATGCTTTGTGTCATGGGAAATGCTCTTCAATACATGTAACTGAACCAACAGGAATTTTTACATGCAGTTTTCAACATTTTTTGTTTAAAAGAAGAATTAGAAATTCCTATTTCTCATTTCACCATATAACATGAGAAATAAGGAATACTTTTGTTTATTAAGCATCTTAAGACAGATTTATACATTAACCTTGACCACTCTATGGGCAAATTGAGCAGATGACAAATTTATGATATTTTCCTTATTTTTCCCAGAAAACAGGATTTGACATTTCATGCAAATTGTTTCCATTGGAGACATTTTGCATGAAATTTCAAATCCTTTTTTCTGGGAGAAATAAGAAAAATATTTCAATATGTTGTCTGCTATAAATTTTACCCAGAGTGCTAAGCTTTAAAGAACAGTTACTAGAAGTAAAAGAAAAAAACAAACAAAAAAATATATGTAATATATATATATAAATGTAGAAAAACGGTTTAAAAACTGCAAAATTCTGAAAAATCTTCCCAGTAATGTGGACCCCCTACCTTCTGACTTTCACTCTATTATAGAGGAGCATGGTGTAAGCATTACATAGACTTGTTGTCACAAATCACAAGGTCCGAACCCGGGTTTGAATCCCACCGGAGGCAAAATTCAGCTTATGACTGTATGGCACTTTTTATAAATAATGTTGAAAGGGACATCATCATGTGGGCCATGCCATGCAGTGTCTTCAGGGCATAAGCGGACAGCGATGTCTCAAATCAGCCTGCTCATCCACTCAGTCTGTTCAGTCTCATCTGTCTGCTAACAGAATCCTTGGATGCTATAAAATGTATAAATGGAGAGCAAAGGCTCAAATGGTAGTTTATGCATGCACAGGATGATTTGAATCTGCTCATTTTACATGTTCGAAGGCACTTTTTTGCTTGACGTGGACCATGCTATATTGGTGCTATTAATATGTATATCTGGGCCCAGTTGTTCAAAGCTAAAGATTCGTTAAAACTTACAACGAGTGATACGCAAATATGCTGAAATTTTTTGCTGAAAAAATGTGAGTAGCTTTTGCAGTGCAAAAGCTACTCACATTTTTTCAGCAAAAAATATCAGAATATTGTATATTGAATCCGCTAAAACAGTTAATGGAATGACCCTTAACGAGCTTGTTAAGCTAACAATGCTTTGAACAGCTGGGCCCTGAATGTCATTTATATGAATATTCCTTACATGTCATATCTATATTGTACTTATCTTGTCTGGAGTGTAGCTCATGGGCCAATTGGCCGTTTGTGAATAAATTTTATCTTTATTGTAATGCTTTACAGAGCTACCAGAGAACTACGTAGCACCAGAACCAAGAGAAATTGAGGAAGAAGAACCAGAAGCTCCTAAACAAGTACATCGTAAAATCTTCAAGCGATCCAGCGAATCTGCAACAAAGCTCCAGAGACAGACCAGCCAAATGTGCTCAATTAGTTAACAGTTCATGGTTTTAGTGACTACTGTGCTTTTGACATCTTTCAGAAAGTCGTTTTTTGCTTGGCACTTTACACAAAAGAAGTAAATTTGCAAACATTTGTCATGATTTAATGCAAAACCATTTGTCGTAACTACCTATGCACAAAAAGTTTTATTCTATTCATTGGATTTTAAACAAATCAAATATTTTCACTTTTTCCTATAGTAAAAATGAATGCTAATTTTGCAGAAATCTGTAGGGTAGGTAACTTGGAGGCAGATTTTCAACAAGTTCGGCTTGTTCAATTCTTCTGAAATTTTCACAATATTGTTGTAAAACATCAACAATTTAAATTCAGCAAAGAAAAATAAAAAATATTTTCTTAGACAAAAACTCAAAAAAATCACTTTACTACAGAAATTGCATAGATCAGACCAATTTTTGGTCGTAAATTTAATTTTACTGTAAATATTTGAGAACAAAACACTGAAACAGAAAAGACAAATGGTTTCTGATTAGATATGGTCACTCAGAACAAAATATTTCCATTCAAAATAAAACGCCAAGCAAAAAACGTCTTTCCGAGAGATGTCAAAAGGACAGTAGCTTGCTACAGAAGGCTTAACCCATTTTAGTCTGGTGACTCCCAAGAGGGTAAATGGAAAACAGTGCAGACCCCGATCAGATGCTGCAGAATGCAGCATCTGATCAGGGTCTGCACTGTTTGCATTAAATACAAGAATTTCTACAAAACGTAGTAATAATAAAAACTAGCCAGACACCCTGCAATTGAAAATAGACTGGTCCAAAGAGTTGTGTAGAAATGTCCACCCAACTTTAATGGGTTAACCTAAATATTAATATGCACTTACTGTAAATGTCTTAAAATTTCAAACACTTTATGTCTTACATTTTTGGCATATACAGTTGACTCTCGTTATCTCGACCCCTCTTATCTCGATCCTATCACTTATGTCGAACTGATTTCTAAGTCCCGATTATTTTCCTTATATATTTATTGTATTTCAGCTTCGCGTATGTCGAACTACTTTTATGTCGACACTTCGGCTATCTCGTCCATCATTTTCAGTCCCTGAATATATTTTTCACAGTTTTTACTACCGCGTATCTCGAACTCGGACCATGACGAAGGAAAACAAAATGTAAGATGCGGCGCCGCCGGTCTCTCAGTTAATGAAAATCATAATAGGCCATTGATAAATAAATCAATATTTTAATTTTCCCCTTTGTCCAGGTAATTACAAACAACACAAACAATGTCTAAAATCCGTAATTATGAAATCACGTGCGTGTCTAGTCGGGTTTGACACGCGGCGCTCAACACCGTCTCGTGTCATTGATTTGTAAGATAAAAAGCAGCTCAGAATAGTGTTATTGAAGATTAATCAACGAAATTTCTGTAATTTATTGTTTAGATATGCTCTTCACTATTGAGTACTGTCCGTCTGAATGATATAGCGTCTTCAAGAAAAGTCAGTGCGCGACAAGTTCCGACTCAAATCAGCCTGTATTGAACATGCTAGCTAAGTCTGAATCTTTGCTTGTTACTCTTTGGTCAGGCGGTGCTCTTTGGTAAGCCCAGATAAGGCTCGTGCGTATAATGAAAAATTCGTGACCGCGCAGGCTCATCCGAGTCTTTGACAGTCGCACAGTCTTCTAATAGGAGTTGTTGTGCACGGCCTCAAATAGACGAATCACACGTGGGTACCGATGTTAACCCTTCCGACCCTGTAGACTGATACGGATACCCGCACAAATAGTGTAGGTCCAGATGAGACGGCTCATAACGAGCTTTCTCTGCAGGATCTACAGTTTGCTGCTCTAAGAGGGTTCGTTTATGCCAGGGGAGATAATCCAAACTAGCTTACAGCTGCCGCTTAACATTGTAAGCGTTTTATGCAAAAGCGGAAACCAGTCAACTCTTTATCGAGTCGTCTATGCAAAGGGAATTAATCCAAACCAGTTCATAACGTATAGCTAACACAACCCGGAAACCAGTAATTTATTTGTAGCTCACATGGAAGTCCAAATTTGCAGGAGTATTAAAAGACAACAAGAGACGTTTGAAATTTATTATTATTAACATTTATTGATGATATTATTCCAAGAGAACCATTGCATCGCCTAAAACAAATAGTAACAATGCAAACTGAAGTACGCGTAAATTATTTAAATTGCCATATACATGTGCCTTCCAACCACGTTTTGGCGAACAGAGGCGAACAGTCGTCATACCTATGATGTCACAATTCAGTTGTCTCGAACTACTGATAACTCGAACATTTTTATCAGGTCCCGTGAAGTTTGAGATAACAAGAGTCGACTGTATATATATATTTTTTTTCCTTTTTATGCAGTTGTTTCTTAAAATACTTCATGGAATGGCAAACAGTGCAGACCCTGAACAGACTGCTCCTTCAGGTGCAGTCTGATCTGAGTCTGCACTGTTTGCACATGCCATTTTATTAGGAACTGTTGTGTATGAAATTTTAGGACATTTACCGTATATATTGTTGATGCTGTACCAGAATTATGTTGTGGTCATGTTTTGACGCAGTTTTATTGAAAAATCAAAATATCTGTAGTCATTTCTTTTCAAGTTTTATTACCCAATTAATATTTTTAGGTGTTTTATATATTTCCATACTCTGATCTTTGATACACTTCAAACTTTTTACAACATTGTTGCTGAGATCCAAAACAAAAAAAAGTGTCAGCTAAACAATCCTGTTGTATTTAAACACAAATATATATATATATATATATATATATATATATATATATATATATATATATATATATATATATATATATATTATTAGAAAAATGACCATTTATATTACATGTATATAGGAAATGAACATAAATGGTCACTTTCCTATATAATCTATACATTTTTGCTTGGATACAACAAAGGACTTGTTAAGGAGTTATTTGGTGATAATTCTGGAATTTTCTCTAGTTCTAAAAAATGTGTTTTGTATACTCATTAGAAGTACCTCGCTGAGGCACTGCTAATGAGTACCCACAACATATGATTTATGCAGAAAGAAGGAAAATTATCCCAGAATTATCACCAAATACTTGTCCTTAACAAGTCCACTGAAACAACATTTTGTGGGGTTCATCTTTAACCTTATCATATCCAAAATCATACTATAATGAGGAGTTTATAAAGAGAGATTCATGTGTAATAAATTCTTAGGGAAATTATATCGGGCAGGGCATATGTCTGTGATATTATTTTGTTTCTTTTTTTTTTTTTTTTTTTTTCTCCTTTTGGATAAAATTTTATTGCATGTTGAATAATAAAGGGACTTGATACTCTGTTGTTTTTTTTTTAAAAAAGGGGGATAACTTTTTAACTTTTTTGACTTGTATGGTTTCCTACACACCAAACCCTTCTGAAAAGGGGTCCATTGTAAAAGGAAAGAATTTGGGGAGCAAATTCTTTCCTTTTAGAGCAGACTTCTTTTCAGAAGGGAGGCAAAACAATTTTGAAAGAGTTGTCTCCCTCAAAATGGTATCCATTTCCCTTTAGCATTATATGTGTGTGTGGAAGCCATAGCAAATCTTCACTATTTCTGCTGGCTGAAAATAGAGGGATGTTTTCTTATTTTGTTGTCTCCATTTTTCCATACTTCAGCATTTGGGCCAGCATTTTTTATTTTTAGGTTTACTGAAGAGTCTACTCTATGATTTTAGCCCTTCCTGAAAAATAAAATTTATGTTCTGAATTTTATTCATATTTTATGTCCTTACCCTTCAAATTTGGTACTGAAATATTGCAGTTTATATGTATTTTTGTTTGATAATTATTTTATTTGATCGATCAAAGCTATTTTATATTTTTATTCCTCCCTCCAAACAGCACTTTTTTTTTTAAGAAATCTCCTCTAAACCTTAAGATAAAAAACTCTGGCCTTGGACAACAAATGCTTTGTTGAATGATTCAGGCCCATTTAAGCCTAGTGTTTTACAGTGTGTTCACACATATTTTTTCAAAATGTTTCACTTCTTTTTGCAATGTATTTGTACATTCTATATTTAACCAAATTGTTGAGATTATTAAAGGTCTCTTCATTTCTTTCTGTAATAACTATTGTTGTTAATATATTGTTTTAATGAGGTTATCTGGGTAAAAATTTCAGCAGACAGCAAATTGACTCTTAAAGAGAAAATTTGCATGAAATGTCAAGCTTATTTTCTAGGAAGAATAAGAAACATATTTCAAAATGTCTGCCAAAAGTTTTATTAGCTTGCTATGAATTAAACTGTCTCTTCATATTTTTATTCTGTTATGACTGTTGTTCTTAATACATGTATATTGTTCTAATCTTTACCAGTCCTTTGGCAAATTCAGGAGACGACAAACTGATGATGTTTTTTCCAGAAAATAGGCTTTGACATTCCATGTGAATTTTCTCCATTTTAACCCTTGTCCTGCTGAATCCGGATATACCCTGCCTTTGCAAAGAGTGTAGCTCCAGATCAGTTGGCTTCTCTGATCTGGATCTGCACTGTTTGTCATTCAGTATGTGAATTTATATCAACAACCTGGATCAAGTAATCTGATTGGCTGAAAATTGGAAGTGGGCATGGCATCTTAATTTATTCAGCATGACAAGGGTTAATTGTCTACAAAGGAGACAATTTGCATGCAATGTCAAAAACATATATTCTGGGAAACATTAGAGAAATATCATCAGTTTATCTGCTGAAAATTTACACAGCATACTGCTGGTACATGTTGATGTTGTGTTATGATCAGTTATTTTTATACAAGATTCTATCTTAATATACTTATACAAGGTATTTTTTGATAAATCAGTCAAAAATATTTTACTTCTTTTTACACATTATAAATTATTGAAGTATTTTAAATCATGTAGTTGCTTAATTACACAGACTATGTGCACCAGGTTTTGTCCACTTGTTATAAATATTGTGTTATAATTTGTAAAATAAGAACGTTCCAAAAACAAGATAGACACATTAATATTTTTATCCATTATTCTGACATAATGTTAATGGTTTCCCATTGAGCCTAATGAAAAGGTCACCATGATCAAAGTACAAAAATTCACATTGTCAACCTAGTGTATGCAAAAGGGTGCATTTGATGTCGTATGTAAACATTTACTTCTCTCAACGTCCAATGCAAAAGAATTCTTTGGAAAACATAACAACAATGTCGATTTTCCTTTTTGTATCATCTTAGATCAAAATAATTTTTCTCTACTGTGTATTATTGTGACTAATGCATGGTGCCGTCGGCCAGATGTGAAAATTAATATACTTTAGTTTTGCTGTTGTGAATTAATACTTTGCAATCTGACCTCCAACACATGCCTTATTTGCGATAATTCACAGCAGAGAAAAATTATTTCTAAAGTAACTGCAGTAAAAAACATTATACCACAACCTCTTTATAACACTACTGTTGGGGTCCGTGGCATAAACCGTGTTAGTTAAACAACCGTGTTATATCCAAACAAAAATGTATAGATTATATTGAAAAATGACCATTTATGGTCATTTTTCAATATAATCTATACATTTTTGGGATCCACCTTTGAACCGTGTTATATGTAAAACCGTGTTATAACAACCCATGTTATAAAGAGGTTGTAGTGTATATGTCTTTTTTTTTGCAAGTCCAAAACAGTGCTTTGCCAACTCGCAATGAATCTCTAGTTAGAGTTTGCAGATATGGAAAACTAATATAGTGGGTTAGACACACCTGAAAAACAGATGACAACTGATCAGTTCTTATATTACACCACAACCTCTTTATAACACTATTGTTGGGGTCCATATCATAAACTGTGTTAGTTAAACAACCGTGTTATATCGAAACGAAAATGTACAGATTGAAAAATGACCATTTATGGTCATTTTTCAATATAATCTATACATTTTTGGGATCCATCTTTGAACTGTGTGATATCCAAAACTGTGTTATAACGAACCATGTTATAAAGAGGTTGTAGTGTATTTGCTACTTCTTTTCGCATTTTTACACTCATCAGTAGGTAGTAAAATGGACTTACCTGTATATTGGTTTTAGGAAAAGTAAAAAATTAAGGTGTCCCAGAGTGTTAGTGATAGATTTTAAAATGTAGAATTTTGCAATTTCTAGCCCTTTACTATCCGACTGAAGATGATGATAATTTATTAAGCCATCTTTCTGCCCAAGTGGAATTTTCATGACCTACAACCCTATTTCTGTCCATTTGTACACAGCAAAAGATCTTAGGATTTCATCGTATGTATTTCAGATTAACATTAACATTTAAGCATTTTTTTACAGGTCTGTCCTTTCTTATTCTGTGATACAGTATACATTGTATAATCATGTCTGTTTATATCTGTTATGTGATAATGTCCATTTATAAATGCACTGCATCATGCGAAAAACTGCCTTTGAACATGTCCAAAATGTTCTGATTCTGTTAGCGGGCAGTTTAACTAGATTGTGGATGTGCAGGCTGATCTGGGCCTTCACTGTTAACATAGGCCCAAAGACATTTTCCTTTTGCGCAGTCCAAATGTTCTGTGATACTGTCTGTTTATAAATGTTTAGTCCAGAGCTTTTCATGCTCTGTGTAATCTCCCTTTTCTAGATACAATTGACTCCGGTTATCTCGATTTCGCTTATCTCGAATAACTGCTTATGTCGAAGTGAAAATCTAGTCCCTGTTTAAACGTGGAAATCTAACAACAGGTAACAAAATATTGTGGAAAAGAGGAGAAATTGCTCCTAAGGAGCAATTTCTCCTCTCTTCCACAATATTTTCAATATATCTCTTACTTCAGGAGTCAAATTACATATTTATTTGTGAAATGTGTTTGTTTATTTTTTTCCTCAATTCTGCAAATCTGATATGTCGAGATACGGATATCTCGAAGTATTTCAGAGAGCCCTTGGACTTCGAGATAACAAGAGTCGACTGTATTTTTATCACACTGGCAGGTGCAATGCAGGCAGCCATTCGTCTATCCAGCCATAAACATTTACAACCACCCTAGCATCCAAATCCATTTCTGAATAACTATTCCACCTAGAATCATTTTACCTGGCATACTTCCTCCTTAATAGGGACTAAAACATTGCTGTCATTTTGTGACCAAGACCTAAAATACGAGTGCAGGACAACTCGCCCCAAAGACAACTTGCCCCAAGACAACTCGCCCAACATGAAACTTGCCCCATTTAGAAGACAAGTCACCCCAGACAGATCATAGCACATAATGTGACATAACAAACAGTAAAAAATGTACATGTATTTATTTAGCAGTAGCAAACTTAATCTGCTTAATAACATTGCCAATGGAAGAACGGGGGACGTCAAACGGATGGATGCATTTAAAAAGAGTATAAAAATGTTATAAATTGGCATAAAGTAAATACAATGATAAACAATTTTAATATATATACCTTTTCAAAGTCTCCAACAAAGTGACATTACTTCAATGTTCAATCTATTTTTTGGTCTTTCAATATTATCAACGAGAAGCCGAACAAGGATCATCGTTGAGACCAGGGCTGTGAGTGGGAGGGCCTTGGGAAAAACATCAAATATCCAAAGCATTACGATGACATATTCTTTTATACTAGTGCCATGAAAAAAAAAAAAAAAAGCTTTATAATGCATTCATATGTTATCCTCAGATAGATAGATAGATAGATAGATAAATAGATCATCACATTAACAAATCCGTGTAAGTTTGCAGTCATACATTACTTTTCCTATTTTTTTTTTTTTTTCTGTTAAACTAGTGCCATTATTGCATTGATGTTATCATTAGATAGATAAATAGACAGATAGACATATTTGAACAATAATCTCTTATTTCCATATACCTTAGTGTTGAGGATAATTGTCTGACACAATTAAGTATAATCAATGAAATAATTACAACAATGGATACGTTAGCGCAATGCAGTTTGGTGCATATATATTTTTTAGATTTTCTTTGGTTTTACTGAGTTAAACAGGCTTATGGGTACTTGATCGACTAGAGGAGAGGGTGGGTCGACTTTTACTTGTGAGGCGAGTTGTCTTATGTGTTGGGCAAGTTGTCTTGGGGCAAGTTTTATGTGGGGTGACTTGTCTTGGAGCGAGTTGTCTGTAATTCTAAAATACATATCAAAGACTTCTAGTGCAAAACTTAAATATTGTTGATTGTCTGTGTTGGGTTTAATGTCACATCAGCCCTTGTGGGTCATTTTGTGTCATCTCCCAGAGAAAGGGAGAAGAGATAATAGAGATGAAAGAAAGGGATAGGAAGAAAGAGGAAAATGAAAGAAAGTGAAGTTACAGAAGAAATAACAACATTTCCCCTCTACCCTAACCTGCTGCAAGGGCCTTGCCAAACTGCAGGCCAATATTAGTTGGGCGCTCTGGTGACAAAAGCTACTGGACACCTTCACCTCATCCAACTAGCCCAATTACATATTGCAACAAGAGAATAAGCTTTCATAGGTTTTAAGTTGAATAGCATCAATTCTTCTGGCTAAAAGTTTGCAGGATCTTTAACCCTTGTCCTGCTGAATAAATTAAGAGGCCACGACCACTTCTAATATTCAGCCAATCAGACTACTTGATCCAAATTGTTGACGTAAATTCACATAATGGTACAGTGCAGATCCAGATCAGTTGGCTTCTTCAGAAGCCAATTGATCTGGATCTACGCCGTTTGCACAGACAGGTATATCCGGGTTCAGCAGGTCAAGGGTTAATTTTCTGTTTTGAGGATTGAATGGAATTGCACAATAATTACCAAAGGGAATTGGAATATTTGAACATTTTATTACCTAATGCCTTTCATATTAATTTATTTTTTGTTAGTTAATCATTGTATTTTAATTTTTTTTACTCTACATAAACTTTTATTTTTTGTTAATCATTGTATGTACTCTTTACTCTACATAAACTTGCTGTTGTTTAATTATTCTGTACCACCCATCCACTTTTTTCAAGTTTTACCACCCGTCCACTTTTTTCAAGTTTTATTAAATATTTAGCACTTTTAATTTTGTTTTCTTTCAACTGCAGAAATGAAATAAAAGACCTGAGAACACAAATGTGTTAGTTTTGACACAATATTTACCCCATAGTATTTTGACAGGCTTGTGCAAGCAGTGTAGACCCAGATCTGCAAGATTTGGCGATTGATCAGGGTCTGCTCTTTTTGTAACTCATACAGCAATTTTTAGATATATCAACAGGTAGAAAAATGGATGTATTCAAGTTTTAGGTGGGTATTAAACTAAGGTGTATGAATACTTTAATACGGTAAATTACGGTAAATAAAAGAAGAGTTTTGTCAGTCGGTAGAAGCCTCTTTAGTTAGCTGAAACAAGACACATCTTTGTAGAAAAAGCAACATCGTCATGATGTCAGCAGCTGTCTTGCTTCAGGGATGGTTCATTTGAAGTCACTTGGTTGAGGTTTCTTGCTTCTTACTGCTTAGCACTCCAAGTAAAATTATTAGCAAATGACATTTAGAAATATTTTTGTTATTTTTCCCTGAAAACAGGATTTGAAGTTTTATGCATATTGTCTCCAATGGAGGCAATTTGCATGAAACTTCAAATCCTGCTTTCTTGGAAAAATAGCATCAATTTGTCATCTGCTGAATTAGCCAAGAGAGTGGTAAAGGTTAACATCTAAGGCAAGCATCTGCCCAATGTCTGCAGCTGCTGTGTTTCATAGATAATCAAAGCACTGACAGCACTGGTGGGTCGATTGTCCCGGAGTGTAAGCTGGGAAAATGGTGCTGAACGGGGACTTAAGGCTGTTTCATTCAACCCTTAACTTCCTGTAATTTAAGCAAACAGTGCAGACCCTGATCAGGCCCCAAGGTTATAAAACTTTTTTCATGCTCAACTCAGCTGAGCATGAAATTTGTTTTGCTCATAAATCTTGACTTTTTTTTTAAAACTTCTTTCATGCTCAACTTAGCTGAGCATGCTCAGCTGTTGAGCATGAAAAATGTTTTAATTGTTGGTATTTTTATTTTCATGACCAAGTGAAATTTCATGCTCAGTTGAGTTGAGCATGAAAAAAGTTTAATGACCTCGGGGCCAGATGCCAAGTTCTGTGCCCGGTTCCGCGGCATCCAAGGTTCGCGTTACCGATCGCCATTGTCCCCATTTGCACAGAAAAATAAAATTTGGCACAAAAAATCATAAATTGGCGAAAACAAGTGGCGAAAAATATATCGCCTGAATTATCCGCTACTGAGCCATATAATTGTCACACGTATCTATCGCACCTTCCTGGTTTGTATAAATTGCCAATTAACAACTCAATTTTCAGTCAGAAAACAGTATAATTAACCTTAATTTGATGAAAGCGATATATAGTCATGTGCCATGATGCGCAGTTTAACAGTAGCACCGCCCACTTTCCACGCCTTTCATCCTCAATATTCATGACGCTCTGCTGAAACTACCAATCAGGAATTAATGTCAGAGTCGCATCGCCTACGTCACAGAAATTTACCCAGAATGTAATCACGTGGCACAGTATGTCAAACACAAAGATGGAAAACAAATTGATTACACGAGAAATAATTATTGTCATTAATCGTTTTGGATTATGCTATTTAAAGCGCTAAGTACACTTTGACAGTGCCGACTTTAAGCATGTTTCGGTACCTTCTGATGAGCCTTTTATTTGGAGATCAACGAACGTCGTCCCGGAAAAAAAAAGAACATGAATAATGCCTCGGAGGCACATTAGTCTCCGATGGTCCGGATCACGCATACGATCCCCACTGATTGTAGTGATTTATCATGAAACATGTCTTCGCTGCGGTCATTCGCTCCTTCCACTGCTTCAAGATTGGCAGTTACGGGTTTCTTGTGGAAGGGTTTCAGTGTACTGGTTAACCGCTTATTGTATAAGCATGCCCCCTCTTTTTTATTGGCGCGATTCATAAAAAATGCTGTTCCCCATTCCATTTCGCTTAGACCCGACACGTAAAGCAATTGCAGTAAACTCCTTTTAAGTCAGTTGCAGTTAGCTCCCTTAAAACAGTAAAACCTGCAGTGTGAGAAACTTACCCCGCATTTATCAGGATACAAATGAATATTATGTTATGCTCTTACAGTATAATACATTAATAACATTATTGTATCCCCGACATACGAAGTATATTGGGGGATATAGTTTTCGCTTTTCCGTTCGTACGTACAATCATTCGTTCATTCGTTTGTCTTTCCATCACAGGGTCAAAGTTTTTGCGTTAAAGTTTATAAGACCTCATATTTTGAAGACCCTTTGATGGATTTCATTCATATTTGGCATCGCCCGGCTATAAATAACTGTTACTGGATTTCGTTTTACGTGGTTTTATTACACTGAGCAATGATAAGATAATCACATGGACAACTACCTTAAGGAAATATTGGCATTTGAATACTATGGCTCGATTTTAAACAATCGACCCGAAACTGTGTGCTTTGCAGGGTTGGCTGCAGTCTTTGCCAACACAGACACTTCATTACTCTCAAGCAAAAAATTGCCTTCAAACATGTGCAACGTGCACAAATTCAGGGCCCAGTTCAAAGCTAACGACATCGTTAGTTAACGATTCATTAAAATTTACATCAAGTGATACGCAAATATGCTGAAATTTTTTGCTGAAAAAATCTGAGTAGCTTTTGAAGTGCAAAAGCTACTCACATTTTTTCAGCAAAAAATATCAGAATATTGTATATTGAATCTGCTAAAAGAGTTAACGAAATGACTCTTAACGAGCTCGTTAAGCTAACAATGCTTTGAACAACTGGGCCCAGATCATCCTATGCAGATGGACAACGGAGTGAAAGTGATCACTTAACTCAACCTTAGCAAGGCTCAAGTGATCTAAAAACACTTTGATGCCTACTCCTCTTGCCTATAGCTATATGATGAGGGCACATTTTACAGCAAATCAATGACCCTAGGACCACTTTATTATGGGGGTAAATGTTCTTTGCGGCATATGATTGTTTGATTATGGCAGTCAGTGAAACAGTCCCAGAGAAAGAGAGAACAAATCAATGACCCTAGGACCACTTTATTATGGGGGTAAATGTTCTTTGCGGCATATGATTGTTTGATTATGGCAGTCAGTGAAACAGTCCCAGAGAAAGAGAGAACACATATTTCAAGACATTGTATAATTTTGCTACAAGTTACATTCTAGTTTCACACTTCACTATTTGTTCCAGTTAGAATTCCTTGTACATAGTAGTAATAAGAAAATCCCGTATCTCCCGATAAAACACTTTTTCTACCGAAAAGTACGGATATGTTTTCTTATTTCTCCATGAAAACATCTCCGGGTGCTCAGTAGAAGCCCCTCACTGAGGCACTTCTAATGAGTACAACATATGTTTCTTGTAGAGAAATAAGAAAAATACTATAATGATCCTAAGTATTGGGACACCTTATCTACTTACCTGTCCTAAAATTTGAAATAGTCCATTCTACTACCTCGTTATGTCTAAACTATTGCTGTATATACGGCAAACAGTTAAGACTCTGATCAGACCCCACGTTCTGCAGTGGGTCTACTCTATTTGCAAAGGCCTATCTGCCCTAGTACTGAGGGTTATTTCCGTATTTACAGGATGCCCCCTTATCTGTTCACGTCTGAAAACATATTTTCGTATGGCGCGGCCCATAGCATAACTCTTTTTTTCTTTTCATTTCTCTTGATTTTATACAGTAAACACTTACATCCTAGCTGAAACCCCTTTAAACATGACAGTATTGTTTATTCATTGTATAAAACACCATGTCAAACTTGTCAAAAAGCGAAACATAAAAGCTAACATATATGTATTTTAAATTTATAGTACAGTAAATGTCTTAACATTTACATCACAGTTTCTGATCGTGATCTGGCTGCTCCTTGGCATTCCACCAAGTATTTTAACAAGAGCTGTCACATGACAGCAATCACAGCATAGCTCACCTGTTTGCGCCTTGTCTACCTATGTTTTCACATTAACACATCAAAGGTGTATGTAGTATTTTTATATGATTCTATTCCAAATACAATAAGTTTTGTGTCTGAATATAAACCACACATCTCTGTGTAAATTTCAATGCAAATCTATGTATTACATGGAATACTGACCTGGATATATTTTGAGATTGATCTTCGCATCACATGGAACTAATGTTCAAGGTGTGAAATTTCTCAATCAACTAGTCTTCAAGTTATTAGGCAAAATTACTGAACCATAAAATATAGGTCACATTGATTTAGATTTATATTTATGTTAATCAACAGCTCACATGGAAGTTATAATCCAGGTATGACATTTCTCCATCCAAAAGTCTCCAGGTTATAAGGCAAAAATCACTGAACTATGAAATATAGGTCACACTGATGACCCAGATATATTTTATAGTCAATCATCAGGTCACATGGAAGTAAAAACCTAGGTATGACATTTCTCCATCAAATAGTCTTCCAATTATAAGAGGTCACACTGACCTAGATGTATTTCTATATCAATCATCAGGTATATTTTGAGGTCAATATCGGGTCACATAGAACTTCAATTCATGTCATTTCTACATCAAATAGTCTTCGAGTTTATAAGGCAAAATCACTGAACCATGAAACAGAGATCACACAGACCTAGATATATTTTTATGTCAATCGTTGGGTCAGATGGAACTTATTATCCAGGTATGATGTTTTTCCATTAAATTGTATTCAAGATATAAGGCATAATCATTGAACCATGAAACGTAGGTCACACTGACCTACATATATTTTGAGGTCAATCACTGGGTCAGATGGAACATATAACCCAGGTATGACATTTCTCCATCAAATAGTATTCAAGGTATGGCATAATCACTGAACCATGAAATATAGGTCACACTGACCTACATATATTTTGAGGACCGTCATCAGGTCACATGAAACTTAATATCCCAGGCATGACATTTCTCCAACAAATAGCCAAGATGTAAAGTTAAATCACTGGACTGTGAAATATAGGTCACCATGACCTTCACTCTTTGACACTTGAACCAAGGTCACATAATAGGCCAATGTATAACATTGTGTCTACAACCTGTTAGCATAATGGAAATACATGTAACATACTACAAAGGTGTCCTAGATTTTGACCCCAACCCCAACCCCGAGGCATGAACCCAGGGGTGTGTTCTTTTGGAATCTCAGAATATCCTCCCATATACCCAAGTTTTAAATATGAATGCTTTGTGATAAGTGACTGTCGAGATATAAGCATTTGAAAAATGCATATGCATATAACATTACAAAGGTGTCCTAGATTTTGACCCCTTGCCCCATCCCCAGACATGAACCCAGGGGTGCGTTCTTTTGGAATCTCAGAAGACCCTCCCAGGTAGCTGTTCCAAATATGAATGCTACTTGAGATATAAGCAGTGTGATGGGAAGGCAAACAAAAAGGACCAGGATGACTACAATAGCTCTACTTGTACTTTGTACAGGCAAGCTAAAAAAACAACAGCATAAAAAGCAAACTTTACGCCAAAAGAGTTTACTCTTTTGGCCTAAATTTTGCTTTTTATTATTGTTAAGTGTTTGAAATTTTAGGACATTTACCGAAATCAGGGCTAGTCTTGCTTCACTTTAAAATAATTTCCATTTAAAAACACCATATATTCCACAAATTCAGGAGCTATACTTTGCTGTTTTCTTTCCAGAATATCAATCTGTCTCTCATCAGCAGCTTTTAAAATAGCTGGTGCACTCAAGTATTTCTTTGCCACTTGATACATAAGTGGATAAATAAACTGTCTTTCACCCCACCAGGACAAAGGTGAAGAATATGAAATGATTTGTTTTTCATTCTCATATCTAGACACCTCAAATGCCACAGCATCCAAGTTAACCGTATCTTTTGGTACTTCATCATGAACCACATCATCTAACCAGTCCACATATTCTGGCAACTGTTTCTGCTTTGGCTCCTTTTTCTGTTTCTTGAACGGACTTGCTGAGTCGATACAAGACTGTTCGTGTGACTTAAAGGCAAGGTCCAGATCTTCGTCTAGAGGTTCAATTTTGATCATCACTTCAGGAGAGTCATCTTTCACTGGTCTTATATCCTTTGAAGTAGATGAACTTTGTGCTGTAGCAATATTTTTCATCTCTGCTTTCAGTAGTTCTAATGCCTTTTCTCTATCACCTGCTTCAACAAACTTCAAATCTTTATACCTTGGGTCAAGTAAAGAGCAGATTAGTAGAAAACAGCGAATGTCATCTGTTGCATACTTTTCACAAAGTTTTGTCCAAAGTGATTTCTTAACATCAACAATGACTTGTGAATCTACCTCAGTAATTTTTAATGTTGTCTCAAGTTTCTTTAGAACAGGTAAAATAACTGCTGCGGAAAGGAATGACATTTCTCTTACCATAGAAACAGCCATCATTAAGGACTTCAAAATTGCAAGTAAAGTCTGTATGAGCGTCTGTTCACTTGCATCAAAAAGTCTAACATCTATATCAGGATGAAACAACGGGTCCTTTATTATCGCATATATAGCAGCTGTTTGTTCTTGAAGCATATCCAGCATTTCATACGTAGACTGCCATTGTAACTTGGAGTCCAGTTTCAATCTGGTCTGCGGCAAGCTCAACAGAGCCTGTTTTTCATGCAGCATAGTGCTAGCAGAAGGATTCTCTGTAAACCACAGAATAAGTTTTCTTGCATGACTTAAAAGACCTTCGATTATAGGCTTATTCAGACAGGTATTTACTGCAGAATTTATACTATCAATTAAACAATTTAGCTTCAAATAATTCTGAATCTTTGCGGCTTCAGCAATTTCTATTACATCTGCTGATAAAAGAACCGAGGTTTCTGGAATGTTCCATTCAGAATAAATGTTGACAAGACAACTAGAGATGTCAGTGTGTGCATATGAATCGGGCAACTCCACTGTGTTCAATATATAAGATTCAACTTTTAAATTGGCATGCAAAATCTGTGCTGATACTGTTAAGATATTTGTTCTACAACCATTTGTCTGCCAAATGTTTAACTTGAGGTAGACAGATTTAGCAGTAGCAACAATATTCATCACTTTTTGTCTTATTTCTACATATGTTTCTAATAATAAATTTGTGAAATAGTCAGAACTTGGAATGTCTTGTTTACTTCCACAGCTCTTCATAAGGTTATGGAAAGTTGGACTGTCTACAGTCTGGACTGGTTCAATGTCATTTATCAAAAATTCCAGGATGGCTGTTTGTAAAAGAAGAGGACAGGACAGAGTAGCAGAGCTTTTATCCCCATCACTTGTGTTGCTGAGATCACTATCACCAGGCTTACCATTATCAGAGCTCGCAGCAGTATATGGACTATATCTTGTGTCTGGAGATATTCTTAAATTGCTAGAATATACTGAAGCTTGTCTATGATGATGGAAAACATGGTTATGTAAATTAGTTGTATTCCCCGAATATGCAATTGCTCTCCTGCACAGGCGACAAATAGCCTTTGATCTATCCAATTTGCCATTATCATCCATATAAAATCCAAAACTTTCCCATACTGGACTTTTGTACTTTCCTGGGAAACCAAATATTTTTCTCATTTCAACTGCCATTTTATATATTACTAAAGTATAAAATTACTCTGTGTAATTCTGGAATATAAATTACTACTCAAAGTATTTTGATTCTTAAGAATTACACAAAAATTCACAAAAAAGTATGAATTTAAACATAAACGTAGATTTTATAACTTTTCCTTTGAGAAATATTGCTAGCGTTCATGACTAAATAAAAGATGGAAAAAACAACAACATCAATTTAAATATCAAATAAATAAATAAAAAAGCCAGTTTGCATAATATGGAAATATGAAAAGTCTACAGTTTTGGCAGAGTAACAACCGATCAACAGTCAACAAGAAAAGTTCTGCCCCAGCACTTCAGTTTTTGGTTTCTATGGTGATGGTCTACATGTACAGCTTCCTGTTAACATCTGATATGGTAAGGTCAGCTAAGGGTGGTGCAGCTCCCTCTGGTAGACTGTCTAGGTCTGGTGATGGCGAAAAATCATCTGAAGAAGAAAACAATGTGCAATGTATCATAGGTCCCGATAACATAGCTCCAGATACGGTGTTTTTTTTTTCAACTCAGAAGTACTGATATTTTTCTTATTTCTCCACAAAAACATTTGTTGTGATGCTCATTAGCAGCTCCTCGGTGAGCTATAGGTGTTGATTACCTAGTTAACTTTTACCATTCTCTGAGCGTTTCAGCAGACGACAAATTGATATTTTTCTTATTTTTCCCAAAAAAACAGGATTTGACATTTCATGCAAATTATATCCTGTTTTCTGGGAAAAATATTTCAAAATGTCGTCTGCTGAAAATTTTACCCAGAGTGCTAAGCCTTAAACAATGGACAACAGGCATAAATCATAATGTAAACTATTTTTGGTGGAAGTTTTTTTTTTCTTTTTGACACTTTTACTTACATGTAAAAGTGTAACGCTTTTTTTCTCTAATACAAAACCTTATTAAAATATGGGCTGCGTCAGGCAAAAAAGTGCCTTGGAACCTATGCATAATGTGCAGATTCAGATCATCCTATGCATGTGCAGTTTCATCCTGACCTTTGCAATCCAGTCATACATTCTGTAGTATCCAGTGATTCTGTTAGCGGGCAGTGAAGGCCTTATCATTTTTCTTGACACACGACATCATCATGTAAGTGACATGCAGGGCTCAAGAAGCTGCAGTTTTTTCGGTCAGACACTGACTTTTTTATGAGCTGGGCTTAATTTGACGTCAAACAACATCTAAAATTTGTTCCATAATTGCCATTTCCAAAATAAACAAAAAAAAAGGGTCAGTTTCCATTTAAATAAAGAACCTTTTTTGGCTTTCAGATCACCTGTCACAATGAAGCACGTAGTAAATTCCACACACTCTATGTACTGAAGACCAGATTACCTGGGGAATGTCGCATCTGTACTGACCCATCAAATAACACTTTCAAGGGCGGCAACTATTTCAAAATTGTTTTGCTTCCCTTCCGAAAAGGGATCTACTCTAAAAGGAAAGAATTTGCTCCCTCTTCAAAGTATTCTCATTTTAGAAGAGAACTGGTGTGCAGAAAAGCAAACAGGAAGTCCCAAAAGTTTTCTCCCTTGTAAAAAAATGGCAGAAATTCTACCATGTGTATCAATTTCCCTTATTAAGTTTGTAGAAAAGTTTGCAAAAATGATTAAAATATGAAGGTGCTACAATAATAGTTTGCAGACTTATTGATACCCTCTCATATTTAAGTTAAAGGTTAAATTCAGTATAAAATACAAATTAAACCATATGGTAAATGTCCTAAAATTTCCAACACCAAAGTTTCAGACAAAATGCCATATGCAAACAGTGCAGACCCAGATCAGACTGATCCTGAAGGAGCGGTCTATTCAGGGTCTTCACTGTTTGCCATTCCACTAAGTATTTTAAGAGACAAATGCATAAAAAGCAAAATTTAAGCCGAAAAAAAGTATGGAATAAAAAGTTTGAAATTTTAAGACCTTTACCGTAATCTTTTTATAACACTATTACTGAGATCCAAAGCAAGAAGAGCTGTTGCAGGACAGCCTAGCTCACCTGCATTGCCTCTAAAACTTTTTTTTCTTCTAAGTCCGTGACCTCAAAGTCATTCATGTGGGTCGGGATGGTACAGCAGAACTTCAGACCAGTATCTAATATCAGTGCAAGTATGAACTACTTCCATCTAGAGGTTCAGAAGATATAGCCTTTTAAAAACTTTAACCAAAAACTTTAACCACTACTGACACCGACGCAATGATGACTGCTATAGCTCTACCCGTACTTCTGTATAGGTAGGCTAAAAACCATGTTAGATAGACAATCATGTTGTATTCAACACAAAAATATTAGAATATATAGAAAAATGACCATAATTGGTCATTTTTCTATATAATCTGTTCATTTTAGTTTAGATACAACTCTTTCAGGGTCCACCTGTTTCATATCCAAAACTGTCTTCTAATGAACTGTCTTATAACGAAGTTCCACTGTACATATGTATTACATTTTAAAACATTCTTTTTACCTGTTATTAAATCCGAAGAATGTAATGGAGGTGTAGAGAGGTAGATGTAGCCAAACCAAGCTGGAAAAGCTAGCAGAAACACCATACACAAATAGCAAGGAACAGCTACCGCCCAGTATCTGGAAAGTAAACAGATTCACGATTACGTACCAGTGAGTTTTAATCAATGACACTGATCCATAAGGGTTGGGCTGCAGACAGCGGGAAAAGTATGGGGCTATTACTTTCACAGTGTCCTCACAGTGCTGGGATAGTCAGAAAGTGCCGGGAATAGGCCTTCATATCAAAATTAGCAGGGAACAATTCATAGCTCTAGTTAAGGTGCATTCTTCAATCCAAAAGTATTGATATTTTTCTTATTTCTCCATGAAAACATATGTTGTGATACTCATTAGAAGCACCTTGCCAAGGGGTTTCTAATGAGTACCCACAACATATGTTTTCGTGGAGAAATAAGAAAACTATTTACCTGTTACCCACTCTTATCTAGACCTATGGAACATGCAACCTTATCAAGATCCCAAGGGTTGTGGACAAAGACTGGGGATTCACTGTCAGAATAGGTTTATCAGGATACGAGGGTGAGTCAATAAGTAATCAGCCTATCCCATTTCCGTTGGACCGAGACGGTCACGATTTTCATGCTTTGTTTCAATATATGTTTTATACATGGGTACAAAATTGCACCCGTATCGAGTCATTCTTTAATATTGAATATCAAACATGGCTAGTAATGCAAAGGCATGCTTTTCATCTAAAGTTGAGTACCGTGCTGTAATTCGGTACTTGTATTTAAAAGGTAAAACAGGCAAGGAAATACATGGCGAGTTAGCTGATGTTTATGGGTCTTCTGCACCATCTTATGCTCAGGTTAAATTCTGGGTAGGGGAATTCAAACACCGGTAGAACGTCTTTAGAAGATGAAGCCAGATCTGGACGCCAACTGGATGCCACAGACGAAGAAATGTGTAAGAAAGTTCAGGATCTGGTATACTCTGATAGGCGAATTCAGGTGGAAGAAATAGCACAGACATTAGGCATTTCACATGGTAGCGTTTCAACAATCTCATATGATTGTTTAGGTATGTGCAAGCTAACAGCCCGTTGGGTCCCCAAATCCCTTAGCAATGAGCAAATGGCAACCAGAGCATCAGTATGCAGTGCCTTGTTGAAGCGTTTTAGGTCAAAAGATGATTTTCTTTTGCTTCTGGTGACTGTATATGAGACTTGGGTTCATTATTATGAGCCAGAGAATAAAGCTCAGTCGTCAGTGGGTAGGGCCTGGGTTCCCAAGGCCAAAGAAGTTCAAGACGCAACCATCTGCTGGCAAGGTGATGGCCTTTGTATTTTGGGATGCAAAAGGTGTTATTATGTTGGACTTTTCACCCAAGAGAAGTACAATAACTGGAGTGTACTATGCAAACTTGTTAGACCAGCTGAGAACCGCTATCCGTGAAAAACGCCAAGGTAAACTCTCTAAAGGTGTTTTGCTGCAACAGGACAACGCGAGAGTCCACACTCGCAAAGTTGCAATGGATGCTGTACAGCAAAATGGCCTATTCGCCTGACCTAGCTCCTAGCGACTTCTTCCTATTCCCAAACTTGAAAAAAGATATCCGTTGACTTCATTTCCGGTCTAATGAAGAAGTTGTGGTGGCAGTTGAGGAGTGGGTCAATGGAAAGAACCCTGACCTTTTCAGTTCTGGGCTGATGGCACTTGAACACCGTTGGTCTATGTGCATCCCACTAGAGGGCAATTACTTTGAAAAAGAAGTACAAGATCCCAAGGGTTGTGGACAAAGACTGGGAATAAGTTAGGCTGGTTACTTATTGACTCACCCTCGTAGAACCAGGACCAGGGGGCTGTGTTCCCTGTAAAACATCTACAGGCCTTTGTTTACCACTAGCAACCAGTCTAGTGCCTAGTGGTAAGCAGTCTAAGTCTTGTGATGTCATGAGGTCAAGGTCACAGTCTGATGAAGGTTCTCTATGAGAATCGAAACTGTCACAGTGAGTTAAAGTCTTTTTTTGGAAACAATCAAAAGAATTCTTTCGAATAATAAAAAAGGGGATATTACCATCTATTTGTCCCCACAATACATGCCTTCTTACCTAGTGGGAATCTGCTGGATGAAAAGTTGTTGTCATCACTACATGTATTCCCATATGGTGTGGGTGAGGGTAGGGACATTGCTAGAAATGACTAGTTCCATGCATGCATTCAACAGCATTGGCCAATGAATTGATGGTCAGCAAATTGCATATATGCAAAATTAACCTCTGAAAAAATTCCATAACAAGTTTTACATACATGTATTTCTTCTATCATTTCTTGTTTTAAATAGTTTTACATGGAGAAAATGCAAGATTCTGAAACTGAGTTCAGAATCAGCATTCATGTTAATGTTAGCTCACCATTTAGGGTTCATTTTGGCAATTAAATCTTTATTAGTACCTTTCTGATTTAGATCTCTTCTGACTCGGTTCTAATTTTAGGAACATGAGGTATTTACACTTGGTGAAGGATGGTATAAATCTTTTTCTGCATTTGAGCTCACCTGAGCTTTGCTCAAGATGTGCAATACAGCTATCAATTTTTGCCAGTAATCCCTCTTTCATTCTTTTTAATAACAAAGGTAAGCAAATTCTTTCCTTTTAGAGTACTGGTAGACCCTTTTGAGAAGAGAGACAAAAACTATTTGATGGAGTCGCCTCCCCTGAAAGTGTATCCATTCCCCTTAAATGAAGCACTTACTTTTGAGGCCAGTATGTTAGTCCTACAGCATCTAACCAATTGTTTGGAATATAGGCCCAGATTATATAGACAACTGCAATAAAAAAAGAATCATATCTTAACCCATAGTAGACTGAATGAAATCCCCACACACGATATTTTGCAAGATTCAAATTTCGATTTTTTTTTAGGTATGTCAGGCTATATTATGTAGATATTCATAGAGAAAAATGGATGAACTATTTGCAAACAGTGGAGACCCTGATCAGACGCAGTGTTCTGCGGCATCTGATCTGGGTCTGCACAGTTTGCCAAATACCCTTTTAGGGGTTTCCAGACTACAATGGGTTAATTGACTATATTTTACAGTGTCTGGTAACTGAACAATAAAAATAAAAGCACCGCAAGCATAATACCCCGCCATAAAAATTATTTGTTTATATACTGAAGTTATCATTGCGAAAATGTCTGGAAAGAAAATGACGGAGGGACAGATAACAATCCTAAACCAGATCTTGATAACAACAATGCATATAGCAAGTTTGGTTAAAAGGCCTTGTTATTTACTCAAGTAATCGTCCGGAAATAAAAATATGGGTGTGTCTCAGGAAGATAACTCTGTAAAAATTTGATGAAATTTGTCCATTAGCAATTGCAAAACAGATCTCCTTAATGTCAATGCATATAGCAAGTTTGGTTAAAATCCCTTATTATTTACTCAAGTTATCGTCTGGAAACGAAAATATGGGCGTGTCTCGGGCAGATAACTATGTAAAAATTAGACGAAATTTGCCCATTAGCAATTCCAAACCAGATCTCCTTAATGTCAGTATATAAAGCAAGTTTGGTTAAAATCCCTCATTATTTACTCAAGTTATCGTCCGGAAACGAAAATATGGACAGGTCTCGGGCAGATAACTCCATAAAACTTTGATGAAATTTGCCCATTAGCAATTGCTAACCAGATCTCCTTAATGTCAATGCATATAGCAAGTTTGGTTAAAATCCCTTGTTATTTACTCAAGTTATCGTCTGGAAACGAAAATATGGGCATGTCTCGGGCAGATAACTCCGTAAAAATTTGACGAAATTTGCACATTAGCAATTCCAAACCAGATCTCCTTAATGTCAATATATATAGCAAGTTTGGTTAAAATCCCTTGTTATTTACTCAGTTATCGTCCGGAAACGAAAAAAACATTGACACCTATCTCGGCTACAATTTCCCTTTGTTTTTGAAAACTTGAAAGATTTTCTTCAAAGCTTCATATACTTAATCAGTTTTGCAGTTTCAGACAGGAAGACATGTAGGTTTTACTATATGATTAAGGTGGTTACCTTGGATGCTAGGCTCTGTTAATTTTCATAGACTTGGAAGTGGATCACTGTGGTGAAGTGGTAAAGCTATTTCAACATGCTTAAATTGTGAAATAGTTTATTCTTTATAGTGATAACCTTATATAAAATATAGCTAAACCATCTTTAAGTCAATTACAGTGCTTGCATTAAGGGAAGTCTGGGAGTCAGAGACTCTCAAAAATTGCCCTGGGACTTCCAGAAATCAATGCCAGGAAGTCTGGGACTCCCATCTTTTAAAGATATTTAGTCATTTATAACAAAAATTTAGAATGAATTTATGCATTATTTAGCTTAAGAATGGCGGTTTTACTCCATAAATGAGAGTTTAAGAATATTGAGGTTGAATTTCTGAAAGTGAGTGAAACATTTTGATCACCAGGACTTCCAGATATTGGAGCTAGGAAGTCCTGGGACTTCCTGATTTTGATAGTTAGTGCAAACACTGCAAATATTTTGATTATACATTATTTTAAGTCAACTTGGTTAAAATTTCTGTAGTTATTTCAAGTTAAGAAAGTTCATTTGACCAGTATTTGCCACTTTAGGAGTATTCATACCGGTATAAATACCGGTAATTACCACTGGTAAATACCGGGGGTGGAAACCTTGCAAACAGTGCAGATCCAGATCAGTTGGCTTCTGAAGATCTACACTGTTTGCAAAGGCAGGGCATATCCGGGTTCAGCAGGACTAGGGTTGAGATATGTGCTCCTAATGAAGCATTTGAATAGCAAAGGATGCAATGTTTCTTCACGCAATGAACACTGATCAGACTGTGCAGATGTACAGGCTGATGTGAGTCCTTGTTGGGAGCAGGTCAGAAGATATATTTTCTTATGTTACAGCTCATATATTTATAACAGAACAGGGCTCAGTTGTTAAAAGCATTGTTAAAAGCATTGTTAGCTTAACAAGCTTGTTAATGGCAAACTCGTTAACTGTTGTAGCTAAGGTATTTTCAAATGCATTGATATTTTTGCTGCAAAAATGTGAGTAGCTTTTGCAATGCAAAAGCTACTTACATATTTTCAGCAAAAAAATGTCATTGTACATGTATTTGCCATATTTCAAGAAAGAAATTTTAGCGTCATGTTAGCTAACAATTTCATTAGGTTTTGAACAACTGGGCCCAGGAAAATAAACTGCCTACCAAATCCTACGTATGTAGCGAGATAGAGAACAAAACCATAGACAGCTCTCACTGGAGTAGGTGATGGTGAAGACATCTTGCACTACCTGCTATAGTCATTTTAGCTCCTGGAAAAATAAATGAAATTAGAATATAATCCACAGCTCTAGTTAAGGCCCATTTTTCATCTGAAAAGTTGTGATAGTTTTCTTATTTCTCCACAAAAATATAAGTTGAGGATACTTATTAAAAGTGCCTCACAGAGGTGATTCTAATGAGAACCCACATCATACCAGCTTGGCACCTGCTGTTTATAGGTCATGTTAATGTCAGTGCAATGTTATGATGTTTATTTACACTTGGCACTAACGTTGGGGCAAAGTCATGACGCGTCAATGTTAATGGGAGTGCATAAACATCATGTTCCCACTGGTTTATGTTTTCATGGTGAAATAAGAAAAATTTTTCAGGCTTTCAAGTACCCTCCATCCAAAAAGCAGGGATAAAGTACATTGTAGGGCTCAAAATTTTGAAAAAGTAGGACAAAATCAAGTCAGAAAAAGTAGGGAAAAGTAGGAGCACAAAACAAAAAAAAAAGTTGAGAAAAGCCAGAAAAGTAGGACTCACTTGAAAGCTTGACTTTTTTGAGGATATCCCCACTTATCTGGAGCTATGATTCAATTGGACTAGCAGTTTCAGAGAAGAAATCGTTCAAGGTTCAACCTTACATGGTCATGGCAGCTATCTCAGATACAATTTCCCTTTAGATTTTGAAAACTTTAAAGATTTTCTTCAAAGCTTCATATACTTAATCAATTTTGCAGTTTCAGACAGAAAAACATGTAGTTTTTACTATATGATTAAGGTGGTTATCTTGGATACTAGGCTCTTTTAATTTTCATAAACTTACCTGTGGTGAAGTGGCAAAGCATCAGACTGGAGATTAAGATCCCCCTGAGCATCAAGTGTTGTATCCTTGAGCAAGACATTTTATCCACATTGCTTTGTTCTGGTTTGTACCAAGGAAGACCTGCCCAGCATGCCCATTAGAGCATATGATAATATATATAGAAACAGAAAGAAGAACAAGAGGCCCAAGGGCCATGGCTTGCTCACCTGAGTGAAATAGACACTGAAGATATGCAGATGTTATGCAATTTTTTTTTTTTCAATTCTGTCATTGCAACTAATGATCATTTGAGCAGTTCTTGGTTTAGAAGAAGAAGGATGAGTTCATTATTTTTTTTACCCATGCTTTCCATCAACCTGTATGTCAAAGGCAGTCTTGTCTGTCAAAGGTGTGTCTTGACCATTGGCGAGTTCCACATGTCCATACCAGCAGAGCCTTCTCTCCTTCAGAAAGAGGGTCAGATCCTCAATGCCATGCCACGCAAGTAGCTCATTGGACCTGGTGGTGACAATTAATTAATGTCTTGCGGCTTTACATTGCATATCTGTCTGATCATTGCCCTGTGATTTCACTGCAGATGTTGGGAGGTTTGGCTTTGTCAATGGCGAAGTCTCACTGGCATGGACCATTGCGCTCCACACACAAGAGCTGTACAGGCGACAACGTGTTTTGGAAGAGAGGTGGCAGGAAGAGAGAATTGGTAGCAGCTCCTTGAACTTCTTCCAGGCGGTTTTCACATGTGTTGTGGTTGAAAGTTCGCAGCCACCTGCTGCTGAGAGCATGTCTCCTAGGTAGCAAAAGGAAGCTACCACCTCCAGCTTCAGGGACCCTTCTGTGGTCTGCCGTCCAAGGGGTGAGCAGTTCCCTGGCACCTAGTCCGAGTCTTCTCTGTTGTGTAAATGGCTTTTCTTTATTTTGATATTTACCACTTACCATCAGAGCAACTTAGCTTTGGAAAATGCAGAATTTCCCCAGCCAGTTTTGGCTAGGCACTTTCAAACGAAAAATTCTGAATATCATTCAGTTGATAACAACATTAAATTTTAGAATAAACAAGAGAAACCATTTTCCAATAAAATTAAATAATTTATTTCATTGGAAACTTGCTTAACCAGCATTTTTGCTATAACTGCCAAAGTCTACCCTCATTGCCTAGACTGTACATGGTAAAAGCTACTTTTTTACCCCAAAATGTCAATTATTCATTATGAAACTCAAGTTTTATCATTTTTTCAGTCATAAAATATTAGTTTGATAATCCTTAGTGGCTATCTAAATTACACATTAGCTTCTATGCCTCTATTTTGGTGAAAACCCTCATTTTAGACAGGACAGGAAAATTCCTGATTTTCATAATAGGAGTCACTCTGATGTTAGTGGCAAATACACTGCTGCTGGCCTATTCAGCGCACCTAAGGATTTGAGCTGACTTTAAAAAAATGTTCGCTAGACCAGTTTTAATTTTTAAATGTACTAGAACAAAGAATAATTTATTATAAATAAAACAAGTTTATTTTCATTTAATTTCTTCTTCAAATTTAGCAGATAATAATCCCTCAACTTCATCACCCCCTTGTTTGTGTGTCATAAAAAATGTCTGCCAATGTCGCGCACCTATTAGAATTTTGCCTGTTGCCTTGGACATAAAGAATGTAAATTTCTATGATCACTAATCATTTTGGAATATATTTGTGCCATTTTCATTCTTCACACTGACAAAACCACCTTTTAAATTTTACGTTCAGGGAAAAGGGTCCTTTGGTTTTAGTGAAACATTTTCCTCATTATTTTGAAATAAACTCCTGATTCCCCATGCAAATTGTAATGGCCATGTACCTTTTGATATGTTTCATCACATACGCCCACAAAATGATACTTTGGGATTTTTGGGAGAAAATATATGGAGTGAGCAGCATTGGCAGATGCGCCACATTAGGCTACACGGCTGTAACAATTACAAAGAAAAGCCACTAAAACATCGATTACCTGGCATCGTGTACACCTGTAATCAGCGTCCTTTGTCAAGCGCTTGAGCCCACTGCTATAACATTATAGGCCAAGAAACGGAGAGAATCGATCTACACTAATACTTCGATTCTCTCCGTTTCTTGGCCTATAATGTTATAGCAGTGGGCTCAAGCGCTTGACAAAGGACACTGATTTTGTATCTACACTAATACTTACAAAATCTTGTCCAAGTTAAATGCGGTTTTGCTTTACTTTCAAACTCACAAATTGGACACTGTTATTGATTAGACCGGCACTGTTTTTGATTAGACCGACTTGATTTACAATTCGGAACGTTCAAATGTTATGGGTAAAACACCGAATCGTAGGCGTAGAGTAGAATAATGTTTTACCAACTGTATCTTCCAGTACATTCGACATACACAACGTATTTTTTTTTTTATTATTATTTATTTTTTTTAATAATGAATGAATACAGAAATGAAGTTAGATGAATGGTTTGGAGTATAATATCAATTGGTAAAATAAAGTATAAAGTATTTTAATAAATCTAATCTTTTTTTTTTTTTTTAAAAAAAAAAGGTAAGAGAAAAGTCCAGGGAGTGCCGCAATCATAAACCACAGCCCTTCTCAGACACCAAGAGGAAGAGGAAACCGACAAATCCAAACAAGCATAAATCGAACAAACGTACGAAAAGCACTAAGATTAGCTCTCTTTTCCCCAAGTTAGGTAATCGCAATACTAAAAGGACTGAAAACACAAGAACAAAATGACACAAGGTAAGACATATTACCTTATATTCCCTATAAATACTGCATAGCTTTTAAAATAAGTATCCCAGCCTTTTAGAGAAATAAGGGTCTCTATGACTGAGCCTATACATAAAAAAAAAGTTTTATTCCAGCTCCATCGCAAAGCATCGAAAATGCATGCCTTGAGCAGAAGTAGGAAAAGTAAAGGGTATTTGGGATTACCGAAATCCATTGTTTACCGGAATCTACCGGAATCCATTATTAATTACCGAAATCCAACTATATTATCAAGTTTACCATGATTTGTGTAAATTTAGACATATACAATGTTAAAAAATATCAAAACAGATAATATGGCCAAGTTTGGAAGAATTTTTTGGAATAATAACGATCATGAGTTTATTAACGTTTTTTACAATTTCGGGATCTACCGAATCTAATATCAATTACCGAAATCCAACTATATATATTATCAAGTTAACCATGATTTGTGTAAATGTGGACATATACACTGTTAAATGATACATAAACAGATAGTATGTCCAAGTTTGGAAGAATTTTTTGGAATAATAACGATTTTATTAACGTTTTTATAATTTTCATAGGTGGAGTTACTTCCCTTCGTAGCTTTGCTCTGTGACGGGTATATAGAAATACGGGAAAACACAGCGAAACATTACTTTTAGTCTGGGCAGATAACGAAAGAGGGCAAATAGAGACTAAAATATAGCAAGACATGTTTTATACTTGCACTGTTTTATTCCACAATTAAGTAATCAATTCAATGTAATAAAAGCTCTCGTTCTCTCTATCTCTCTCTCTCTCTCTCTCTCTCTCTCTCTCTTTAAACAACATAAAGTATATAAAACACAATGTATATTCAAATATCAACTTATTAAACAAAACAATTTGAAGAATCAACCATATATCTGCCATACGAAAACGTGTCTTCAGACATGTGGACAGCGAAGGCCCAGATAGCAGACTGTGCCGATGCACAGCCTGATCAGGGTCTTCACTGTCTGCTAACAGATTCATTGGATACTGCAAAATGTATGAATCGAGATCAAAGGCTCGGATGAGACTGCATGCAGGGCAACTGGAAGATGTCCCAGCGGGCACACAACGTTGATGCGACGTTCCTAAGACGTCGTTTGCCCGTTGGGGTGAATTCGTACATTTTGCGCATGTTCAAAGGCACTTTTTTAGCTTGACGCCCGTGTCATAAATTTAACAATGCCATATGAAATAGAATTATAGTAAACACATATTTTAAAGCAGTAAACTCAACTCCAGAAATAAAATAATTAATGCAACTTTTAATGTATAAAAAAGCGAATGTCTATATAGAGAATTCTGAAATTGTAAACTTGATAGATTTTTAAAATATTTAAAATATATGTTAACCAAATTAGAAAATGGCACAAAAGTAAATTGATATCTGCATACACATTATATAATTATATACAATAGCTGAAATATATTAACCCATTTATAAAAGGACGTAAGCAAATACTGTAGTTCCAGATCAAACGCCACGGAGTGCAGCGTCTGATCTAGGACTACACTATTTGAGTTCACCAGGCTTAAATAACTAGCTATATAACGCACAGAATCTGTGAACAACCCTCCCTACACCGGGATCGGCTAAACGCCGCATAAGGTTGTTACCGGTTAATATATGCGCACAAAAAAAGTGTAGACCCGGATCAAACCTTTTCTGGAAAAAATAAGAAATAACAAATTGTCGTCTGTTGAATTAGCCATGGGTAAGCTTATACAACTCTATTTAGTTTGTGTGGGAGAGTTTTTAGGTCGTATGCAATTCAATGCCCAACCCCCCCCCCCCCCCCCGCTCCCCCCCCCCCCACACACACACACACCCCCGCCCCCCACCAAAAAAAAAAAAAAAAAAAAAAAAAAAAACAGAAAAAAAAAAACAGACCCTGATCAGACGCTGTATTCAGTGTCATCTGCTGAATTAGCCCAGAAAGTGGTAAAGGTTAAGTTTGGACAAATCCATTTAAATGAAGTATTTGTGGGAGAGTTTTTACAATCGTTAGGCTACCGATTTGCATGCAGTTATATGCAAAACAAAACCAATACTCTGCTTTATCTCTTTACATTTCATGCTTGATATCGCCTCCAGTGGAGACAATTTGCAGGAAAAATCAAAGTTTTATTTATTGGAAAAATATGAAAAATATTTCTCTGTGTTCCCCCGTATTTCTATGTACCCGTCACAGAGCTAAGCTACGAAGGGAAGTAACTCCATTTATGAAAATTATATAAATGTAATCAAATCGCTATTATTCCAAACAATTCTCCCAAACTTTGACATATTATCTATTTTTATATTATTTAACAGTGTATATGTCTAAATTTACACAAATCTTGGTAAACTTGATAATATAGTTGGATTTCGGTAATTAATATTGGATTTCGGTAGATTCCGAAATTGTAAAAAACGTTAATAAAATCGTTATTATTCCAAAATATTCTTCCAAACTTGACCATATTGTCTTTTTTATATATTATTTAACAGTGTATATGTCTAAATTTACACAAATCATGGTAAATTTGACAATATAGTTGGATTTCGGTAATTAATATTGGATTCCGGTAAATACTGGATTTCGGTATTCCCAAATACCTTAAGTTCCATCTAAATTGTAATCTATATAGATCGCTGTAGCTGTTTCACTGCAAAGGCGTACCGTATTAATCCGCCTATAAGACGATTTGTTTATAAGACGGGGGCTGCTTTTGGGCCCTTCCCAGGCAGGATTTTGCTTTTACTTATTTATAAGACGGGTTAAAAAAAGTCTCCTGTCGGAGATATTCCCTGCCACTCAGAAATTCCTAAAGTACATGAAGACATCGGCGATGATTGGTCAGATGTGTAAGTGAATTTATCACAGAGCAGCAATTAAAAAAACTTCCAACACCACTTACAAGCATGCATACCGTATTTAACTGTGTATAACACGCACCTTATTTACCCAGAAAACGTTTATAAAAATCCGATGTGTATTATTTATAGGAACACCAAAATCGGGACAGAAATCGCCAAGATAATCGGTGGCGAAAACTCATGACATTCACGATCGCCCGTTAAAATGCGAAATAGAATGATTGCTATAAGATATTCATGATTTTTTATACCTATCTCGCCCATACCAGGGTTCTGGCAGCTCAAAACGAGCAACTCGGTCTGATTTGCAGTAATTTGGTATCCTTTTCATGTCCATGCTCTTTTTGTTTACGCTTTTTTATTTTGCTGATCATGTGATCTCTTCAAAGGGCAACTACTCAAACAGGCATATGCATATGCATCTGTATTGATTACCGGACTTTGACAAGACTCACACCGTAACTTGAATAAATCAGCCTGCACAACTGATTTATTGTAGTTCAAAATAGGAAATAAATTTGGTAGAACATAAATATTGGCACGAACGATCATACATTGAAAAAATAAAAAAGTGTTTAAGTTTATGCAATTATTAAAATTATTGATAATAAACAAATCCAACTGGGCTTTTGAGGTAGGTAGAGCGGTCATTTGCATTTCATCTTTTATTTTCTTACCATATGTTTATCTTTTTTTTTTTTTTTTTTTTTCTTTTTTCTTCTTTTTTTTATTTAAACTTTTCTTCCAACTTACCAAAAAAATTGTTTGAAATAAACAATGTTTATGATAAAGAAAAAAAACTACCAGCATACATCTGTGCACTTAATTGGTTAATTGGCAGTCAGAATGACAACTAGTCGACTTTAGTTGTTGTTTGCATTGCCCTGAGGCACTGAGTTGATAATTTCACATCTCAGTTAAGAAAGTGACACGAAGAAGGTGTTAATTATGAGAACACAAAAGAAATAACTACATTTTTATTATCATAGCGTCTGCAGTGGGGAAGCAAAGAACTGCCTACACTACATCAAGTTGCCTGAGGCCCATGGTAACAGAGCTGCACAACGAAAATTCAGTTAGCATTATCGTAAATTCGGCCTGTTTCTGCTCTAAACCTTCCGAGTTCGTCCATTTTCAACTCAATCCTAGTGAAAATTGACACACTTAGTATCTGGTAACTTAGTAAATAATGCACGGATAAATTCGTGTTTTACATAGGAACATCTTTTTTTTTTTATTTCAAAACTATTTAGCAAATATTCAGTGCGTGTTATACACGGGTGCGAGTAATACACAGAAAAATTCAGTACTTCACCTACAAAATTACCTTGCTGCTATTTCTGTCAAGGGACGAAGGTAAACATTATACCCTTCTACTGGTTTCGAAGATCTGCATTTTGCGTGACCACGTGGCACCACCGGACTTTGCCGAAAATACCGATATGGCCAAAGACCTTGATTATAAGACGGGTCTGGATTTTTGGGGACTTTCTTTTTGGAAAAATCCCCGTCTTATAGGCGGATTAATACGGTATCTGTAAGCTTGACTTACTTGAAATTTGTTCAATATTCGGAAGAAAACAAATAAATAAACTTCCAGTGGAATATGAAGAGCAATATTTTTTGTGTCTGTGAATTTTAGGACAGTGCTATTGATGTGTATTAGGAGGAGAAATAGACATGTAAAGAAAATATTCCCGTCGAGTGCCCCGACCGGGGATCGAACCAGGTACCCCTGGATCTGTAATCGAGCGTCATAACCACGAGGCTAAAAGGTCCGGACCAGTTAGACTGGTCATTTATGCGCGCTATATATTTACATATATATTGATTATTTGTACTTCGCTTTGCCGCGCTACTACAGATGATTTAATGAGGACTGAATAATATTTATGCTAATAGTGCATCACTGTAATGCTTCCCTTCTTTAAATTTTAAACACTGGACAGAGCATGTCTGTATGTTTAAAATTTTATCTGTTACTGCTGTTAGTATGGTTTCAGGTGATAATATATCATGTAGGCATAAACATAAAGATAAGTATCAATCATTTTGCAGAAAAGGAATATTTATGTTTGACACTATGACAGCTACTTGAAGAAATGAATATTGCAAAACTTAAATCACTTGTTACTACATATTTCTTTTCATTCCTCTGTGTCATGCAGAGAAGATACATGTACAGTTATATATTCTCCAACACGAAATTAGGTTACCCAGGGAAAGTAATCAAAAGTTATCATAAAGTAATCATGATTACTTTTGTAAAGTAATTGTAATTGTAATCGATTACATTCACTTAAAAAGTAATTGTAATCTGTAATCATGAAATCCAAAAGTAATTGTAATTGTAATCGATTACATTTGAATGTAATCAACCCCAGGTCTGCTCTTAGTTTCATAAGACATAACCTATCGTCATGTCCACAAGATGTTGAGGAAACGGCATACAAGGGGTTGGTGCGACCAATCCTGGAATATGCAAGCCATGTTTGGAATAGTTGTCCAGGAAGAATTAGAAAAGGTTCAGAATCGTGCAGCTAAGTTTGTGACTGAAACTACAACTTTGAAACAGGAAATGTGACTATAGCATTCCTGAACAGTTAGGGTGGGAGTCTCTTCACAAGAGAGACAAAGGTAGTAGGACTTAAAACTCATATTGCTATTCAAATATCTGAAAAGAAGAGCTAATATACCTTGTGACGACCTTCAGCCCTAAATAGGAGCAGCAGGAATCAGCATCCAATGGCATTTCAAGTGCCATATGCTAGAACTGGCATTTATAAGTACAGTTTCTTCCAAGACACCATTAGTGATTGGAATGCACTCCCTGCATCTATAATCTCCCCTGCTGAAAGTTCTGAGGACCCTGTCGCTAGTATCACGTCACTTTTGACCTGATGATCTTTGCAATCGTTGGCCCTGGTGAATGATTCACCAGTAAAATGTTCTGATTCTGGCAGATTCGTGGGTTACGGAGTCATATGAGTAAGGTGCGTTGCAGATGCGGTACGGGGTTTTAGTGGGGACCGAAAAAAAACGGGATGGTTCGGAAGGACCGGGTTGTGAAAGTATAAATCAAGCAGATCTAAATCCTAGTTTCCGGTGTATTTCAATTTTTCAAAATGAAAACAGAACGTTGTGCTAATTTGCAATCATGAAATATAGCATTTTGTGTGTTTATGCTTTGTCTGTCCTTGTATCAAATGAAGGAGATGCATTATTTGATTGGCTCTTTGGAAATGACGAAAATGCAGAAAATCAGGATAAGATAGTGAAAACCACGGGGTTGAAATTTGAAGTTAGCACTGGAGACCAAAGGTTTCTGCAGCTGAAAGATGCCCTGGATAACATGTCACCACTTGATGCTTGTTATAATATAGTAAATATCCAGTTGATAATGTGGTGATTTGTGGACTACAACCTGATTAGCTTAGTTAATATAGCACCTGACTTGCAAGCAGGGGGTAACTGGTTCGATTTTTGCATCAGGCACACTATCCCGGGGATATTGCTGGAAATTTATGATGATGGACACATCAACCTAAATTTCAGTGTGCCATGGTGTGGAAAGCACATAGGCCCCCACTGGGTCCAAGGGCAATGCCTTGGTTGAGGGTCCAGGGTGGCGAACCCCCACCCCACCCCAAACGGTTTCTGGTCAACTCATACCTTAATCAAGTCATACCCTAGTCAACTCGTACCTACTTTTGGTCAACTCTTACCTTAGTCAACTCGTACCCATTTTTTCAAATCATGCATATTTTGGATTGTTGTACCTTAGTATATAATTTCAGTAGTCAAATTTCATATTAATGTGTGGAATGTGATTGTTTGATTTATTTATTCATAAACTCTTAAAACGCCAAGCAAAATTTTTAGCAGACAAGATTTTGATTTTTTTATTTATTATTTAGAATTTCAGAGAAAATAAGTCTTGACATTATCATGTGATGCATCTGCTAGGCAAGACCTTATTCTATGAAAAAGAAAATAAAATTTATTTTCTGCTGCTATTGTGATCGGCGGTTTTAATGGTTCTGCAAATCTGATATGTCAAGGTACCAATATCTCGTACTTCAGAGAGTCCCTTGAATTTCAAAATAAACAGAGTCAACTGTAATTGAACGAAGTTATGAGCTTGGAGTAAGTTAGAAGTGTTTCAACTTTGCCCAGATCTGCCTGCACATAATGCATTCCGTATGGCTCCAGAAAAGAGGAATATCCAGGTAAATATTTTCCTTATTTCTCCATGAAAACATATGCTGTGGATACTCATTTGAAGGGCCTCACTGATGCACTTCTAATGGTTTACTACAACATATATATTTCATGGAGAAATAACAAAATAATAAAACTCATGATTGAAAAATAAATACATCTAGAGATGTATTCATTGATTGCTTACAGTTATTGAATACCTTGGCTTTAACACTTACCTCGCTATGGGCAGGTTCAGCAGGTGACAAACTGAAGTGAATCTTCTACATTTTCTTAGAAAATAAGATCTGAAACTTAATGCAAATTGTCTCCTTAGGAGACAATCTGCATTAAGTTTCAGATCCATATTTTCTTGGAAAGAGTAAGATAAAATATTTCAAAATGTCGTCTGCTGAATTTGTTACTCAGCATGCAAAAGTGTTAAAAAATACTTCCTTTGAGCAGTTGAGACTTGCAAAACTGTAACCAGTTTATAGACTGAATAATTTACCCCACATTATATATTAGGAGACAATCTGCATTAAGTGTCAGATCCTATTTTCTTGGAAAGAGTAAGAAAAAATATTTCAAAATGACATCTGCTGAATTTGTTACCCAGCATGCAAAAGTGTTAATCGTTTTTCACACCTCCATTAATCGGTACATGTTTAACTAATGTGTAAATTAAGGATGCATCATAATATTGATTACAAAAAATTGAATCTGTGTATGTATGTATGTATGTATGTATGTATGTATGTATGTATGTATGTATCTATCTATCTATCTATCTATCTATCTATCTATCTATCTATCTATCTATCTATCTATCTATCCACTCCTCTGTCAGTCCACTATCTCTTTTTTTAAAGGTACAAGTTGACCAAACTAGGTACGAGTTGACCAGACTAGGTACGAGTTGACTTGGGAGGTACGAGTTGACCAGAAAACGGGTACGAGTTGACCAAATATAGGTAAGAGTTGATTAAGGTACGAGTTGACTAAGGTACAAGTTGACCAGTTACCCCCCAAACACACACACACACACAAAAAAAAAAAAAAACAAAATTTACTGTTTCTAGAATCCTCTCTCTTCTCTCCTGGCATTGATTTTATGTCAAAAAAAAAAAAAAAAAAAAAAAAAAAAAGATCTGATCAACTGAAAACTGCTTTCAAAGTCAGCCTTAAACTTTATTTCATTAACTGAACTGACAGACTATCATTAACTGAGGGACAGACATTTTTTTTTTGCATGTAAGTCAAGTATTTATATTTGTAGCTTCTCTGGTAATAGATTCGAGGGGCATTTCTCAAGAAATATTTAACTAATCACCCCTAATCCTCCCAGTAGCATGCCTCCTCCACTGCCTTTCATTTAAATTCTGTACCCTGTCTGTCCAAAAGAATTGTTGCTGTCTGTAGTTACATGTATCTTTTAACCTTGAGTGTTATTGATATTGAGTGGTTTTTGTTAGTGGAGTAAAACATTTATTAATCAAAATCAGTTAATGCTCTCTCACACGTTATCACAAATATATACATGTATGTCATATTCTGACCATGGACTTCTATGTCGAGCTTCCTGCAAAATGTCATTTTAATGTTTACTTTGCACCATGTAGCGATCAATATATGCCACGAAAAAGAGTCTGGGTCTTGTTTACTCTTGGAAGTTTAGCTCTTCTGCTTACATTCTTAGAAAAATAATTGGTGCAATTTAGGTCTATTTTTAATATCTTTGTGTTTCGAATGCATTTCTGATAACAAAAGGTTCTGCAATTTTACATGGGTAAAAATTCATTTTTCTCACAGAGCAGTTTTCTGCCAGTACATCACTGTTATGAGCATGCAGTTTCTTCATGCAGGAACAAAAGAAAATGTAACTTTTTAACTTATACGGGAAATCTGAAAGTCCCACATGTCCCAGAAATGCCTATCATCGCCCAGTGCGCATCGGAGCAGTTCCATGAGAATCTACACAAGTGTTACGACCGAGCACTCCTACCTTCGATTATCTGCCTTGGCAGATTACGCATAGCTTCTAAGTATATATTCAATCTCTGACAACTGCGTCAGGGAGTCGACTCTTTGGCTCAGTGGTTAGAGCATTGGATTTTTAACCGGGAGGACCGGGTTCGATTCCCACGAAAGGCAGAATACTTTTTCAGCTACATGTATGCTTCATTCCTTTGTTGCGACTATCATGTCGTAAGATGGGCGCTCGTCCGGGATAGGACTTTATACGCCGAAAATGGCTTCACATCATCATAAATGATGACTTCCTTGAAAAGGGGGAGTGTTACGACCGAGCACTCCTACCTTCGATTATCTGCCTTAGCAGATTACACATAGCTTCTAAGTATATATTCAATCTCTGACAACTGCGTCAGGGAGTCGACTCTTTGGTTCAGTGGTTAGAGCATTGGATTTTTAACTGGGAGGACCGGGTTCGATTCCCACGAAAGGCAGAATATTTTTTCAGCTATGCTTCATTCCTTTGTTGCGACTATCATGTCGTAAGACAAGGTTTACTGGACACATTCTGCGAGACTTAGAAATTGCTTTTGACCAAAAGAAATAAAGTGTTTTAATGCACAGAATGCACGACAGATCCATATCTCACACGAGATGAGGTACTATTTTGCTTGCCACCACTTGTCTTCCTTCAAAAGAAAAGGTCAACATTAAAATATAACTGCATTTGCAATCATGTTGATACAAATTCGGCATCTTAAACCTTTGAAATAAAAATAAAATACATGTGATAACTATGATCAGACACGTTAGAATGAGGAGAGTCGAATAGTGCACCTGTCAAAATCTAGGTCACATGGTCAACCAACAAACTGTGATTTTTGTGGGAAGTGTCAATTTTTTTTTTTTTTTTTTTTTTTTTTTTTTTTGATTTGGGTTTTACGGCCCTTTCAAGAATATTTCTCTTATATCAAGCTGATCGTTCATCAAAGGTGGGCGAAAACCGGAGAACCCCGGGGAAAAACCACCTGACCACCTTTAAGCAGAACTTGGCTTAAAGCCTTCCCCACATGTGACCCGAGCGAGGCTCGAACCACAGCGGTGAGAAACCTAATGGATTAAGAGTCAACTCTCCTATCCACCAGGCTACTGGGGCCTGTGGGAAGTGTCAAATAACGAGTAAACCTGTTCTGCCTATAATTCTAGCCTCAAGGGATGAAGAATCATTACACCTGCATTTTCTGGGAATTTATCGGTCGGTATAGGGAACTCACACTGAAAAATCAAAGCCACATCAACATCGCTTTCATGTATGAAAGTGCAACATCTGCAGAAAAAAAGGCGAACACATTGCCTGAGACACCTGCAAGCGTCTTCCCTGGAAGCTGTATTACGGAATACCAGAAAAGCCGCATTGCGTGGACATGCATCACTGGTACGCCATACGAGATTTTAATGCATCATATCAGTGCAGACAGTGATTTCTTATATATCCTGGCGAATTTTAGTGCAAATGCACTGCCCAAATTAATCCCTGCTTTCCTTATTAATTCTTTCTATATATATTCTATATATAGCCCAATTTTCTGAGTACATGTACTACACGCACATCTTCCTGGGTACCAGTACTATGCAATGTGGATAGAGTGTGGTGGGATTACCCCTAGAAATTAGACAATTTTTTAAATTTTATAGCTTTTTCCTTACCCTTGAGTTCTTATTTGTGTCAAAAATCCTGTGGGCTTCAGATTTTTTCACTTGTTTTCCTGAAGAATTTCCAGCTAAGGTATCTAAAATCCTACCACTGCTTTTCAGTGGTGTGTCAGATTCCCAAGGAAATGATTGTGCTTTTTAGTGGTGTGTCAAGACTCAAATTCCCAAGGGAATGGATGTTTTTGCGATCTAATAATCTAATCCCCAGGGTATCCCTGCCACCAACTTTTCTTCAGAATGTCATATGCAAACACTTTAACAGTGCAGACCCAGGTCAGACTGATGAGGGTCTATCATGTCTGCAATTCCATCATGTATTTTGTGAAACAATTGTATAAAACAGAGTTTATGCAGAAAAGTTCTGAATAAAGAGGTTGAATTTTTAAGGCATTGACCATTTGTAAATTTTTGGGTGTAATTAAAATGCTGACTTTTTTCTGCAGATTTGCTGACTGCTGTCCAAACCCAATGCTGACCAAAGTGACTAAAATGCTGACCCAGATACCAAGCTGACCAGACAAAACATCTGGTCTTTATTCAGGTTTAATTGGTGATAGTTATTAGCAATCATTAGACATATATATATGATCAGGCTAGGATGAATATAGTTAAAATCAGACAGAGGTACTGAGTACATAAGACCATATATATTTTATAAAAAAACAAAAAACAAAAAAAAAACTTGCAAAATTTTTTTTTTTATTTTTAAAGTGAACAATTCCTGAACTATTTTACAATTTTTAAAAAGACTTTTATAATTATAGACCAATAAAGCCTCCTTCTGGTTTGGATGGCAGAATGTTGTTGTTTACTTTATTGGACATAGAAATGGCCAATGTTTTTTGTTTTTTGTTTTTTTTAGAAAAATAAAGCAGCTTTCTTTTATCAAAAGTTTATTTTCATGAGATTCTCGTCGACTGATCATTTCAATGTCATAACCACAAATATTAACACCTATTTTATCTATCATCTAGATTAAAATAGATGTTCAAATGGTCACCATAAAGTCAATATTACAGTTGCAAGCATGTCTGCTGATATTGGAAAATATCATTGAAACAGTTGTGTTTATTTCAGGAAAGGCAGTCAAATTGCTTCTTAAAGCTGTATTTTTAAACACAAGGTAAAATTTAAGAGTTAATATTAACCAAAAGGAATTATTTGTTTCGGTAAATTTGGCTTTATTCAGTTGGTATCAATGGAACTGGAAATGATTGTGCCATCCACTGTTATTGATCATGTGGCAGAACATTGTAATCACGTATGCCCGCATGAAAACAATAACTTTAAACTGGTCTATATGCACATACTAAAATCCAAGTTGAATTTTAGCAAGCTTAATTTTAGACCCAGACAAGTGATTGGTATTTAAACACTGATTTTCATGCACAATGTTACTAAAAAATTACAGTATGCCCTTTGAATGCATATTTGATGTCACTATTTTGTTTCAGAATCTGTTTGTTTTTATTCAATGAATTTCCTGGCAATTTCCTTGAAGTTCCAAAATTATACTGAAAAAGAATTTCCAAAGATTTTTTTTTTTTTTTTTTTTTTTTTTTTTCATAAAGACATTTCACACACCCTTGAGGTTTGGTGGCATTTAAGACTAGTTTGCCTAAATTGCATGGTTTCTTTCATAGAATTGTCATTATACCGTTAATCATCACCAGTTAAATCTGAATAAAAAGTACATGTAGATGTTTTGTGTGGTCAGCAGGGCATCTGGTCAGCATTTTATTTTAGTCACTTTGGTCAGCTGTTCTGCAGGAAAAAGTCAGCATTTTAGTCACACCCTAAATTTTATAACATTTACTTTGATTAAAGGCATGTGTATTTTCCAAGTTCACATACCCCCAGGTAATGTTATACATGGCTTATAATCAGTTTCTATATATTAAACTTAGCAAATACATAATCACACACACACACACATATATGCATGTACATATAATCCACACATATTCTGGACCAGTCATAAAATTGTACCTTGATATTTTGTTGTAGCACTAGAAGCCCTAATGAGCCAACCTGTCACTATAGCTCCAGATAAGGCACTTTTTTTTTTCAGCCAAAAAGTACAAAGATGATTGATTATACGATGGTTCGGATATAAGACGGTTTAAAGGTGGACCTCAAAAGTGTTATCCTAACAAAAAAGTCTAGATTATATAGAAAAATGACCATTTATGGTCATTTTTCTATTTAATCTAGACATTTTTGTCCTTTTATGGTCATTTTTTCTATATAATCTAGACATTTTTATCCAGAGAGAAATGTCTAGCCTATATAGAAAAATGTCATTTTTTCTGTATAATCTAGACATTTTTGTCCATTTATGGTCATTTTTATATAAAATCTAAACATTTTTATTTGAATACAACACGATTGTTTAGCAAACATGGTTTTCACTTAGGTACAGTAATCATGTTATGAGGTTATGGTATACTGATATTTTCTTATTTCTGTAGAAAAACATGTTGTGGGTACTCAGAAGCGCCTTGCTGAGGTGCTTCTAATGAATACCCACATTGTATGTTTTCTTGGCGAAACAAAAGAAATGTTATATGGATATCTGGAGCTATGTATCACTATAGTCTTGTTATACATTTACATGGTTGGGGCTGCCTTCTTAATTACAGGTTGTGTTTAAATTGAAGAAGAAATGTGGAGAGCTGACAGAAGAAGAGCTTGGCAAGGTGTCAGTTCAGCTGTTTAATTGTCAGTCCTCAATAGAAGAGAGGCCAACTTTTCCATGTACAGATCAAATGGTATAGTCTTTTTCTGTTTCAGTGACAAGTTTTACACTATCCTCTGGTATCTTTTTAGAATAATCCCAGTGTTATACCAAAATGATACCAGTCCATCATACCACTACCCTATTTTCTCAGTGACAGAATTTAAAAAAAAAAAAAATAATGTATTTATTTATAAGCTTGCCCATTAGTATTTAAATTGTTGTTGAGCCATCTTCATGTCCATGTGATACATACATGTGATACATACATGTACTTGCTTAGATTGATGTTAGTGCCTCAGTGTGTTTGGACACAAACTTGACAAAGAATACTTTTCTCATATCCGGCTTTTATAGATGTAAAAGCCCTAAACTTTAGCCGCTTCATGGGTCAAAAAAGCCATTATAGCATATGTGAACGGTTCATGTAAATGGCAGGCCAGGGAGAACCTTCAACCAAATAACTAGACATGTAGCCTTGCTAATGGGTGGGGCATATACACTGAAATATTGATTCAGTGGAAAGTCTGAAAAGCTTTCTTTTAACTTCATAATACCTTAACCTATAGATAATGTGCTATTCTCTTCTGTTTTCACACCTTCCACAGAAAAAACGACCTTTCAGTCGTTAATTAAAGTCTTAAACCAGAAGGTCCCTTAGGCAGTTACCTGTGTGACGTAACTCTTCCCGCTCAATTGACCACGTGTCAGTTTCTTTTCTGTGGACAAAGAAATTCAACAAGGATTATTTACCTGTGATAGAAATTTGGATTATTTCTTTCCTCACAGATAAATTTCTGTATCCTTGTGTTTCTTTTGTTTATTTATCACTCCTTTCACTTTCTGTGTTATTATTTAAAAATTTTCAATTTTCGATTTCATGTATTTTTTGACTGGTCTTTTTCCACATGCGTTTTCGCGACTCTCGCTATTCGGCACAACGCTCGTGCGCGATCGGTTCGATAGTCCTGTTTTTATATATGCAGAATTTTTTTGTTCTTTTCGTTCCAGGTTATTCAGCAGTTACGATATGTTTTTCCTGGACTTTTATTTGCAGAGATCTTCAGTTGGCTAAAGATTCTCATGGTGGAGAAGCTGATTGTAAAGAACTTGTCAATCCTTGATGGGTTATAAGACAATTCTTTACTGATGGGAGCCCCACCCCATATGGCTATACTGCCGGGGTAAGACCCATCAAGTAGGCATCTTTGGGTACTTAGTATCCGATAAAGTCTAAGTCCACCAGTCACCGGTCATCCAGTCACCAGTCAACCAGGCACCAGTCAATCAGCTTCACCAGTCACCAGTCAACCAGGTGCCAGTCAACCAGTCACCAGTCATCCAGGTGCCAGTCAACCAGGCACCAGTCACCAGTCAAACAGTTACCAGTCACCAGTCAACTAGTCTCCAGTCAATAATTTAATTATTTTCTGGAAAGACTTATTTTTTGACATATTTCACCAGACAAAATAGTCACGTATACTAACTTACGGTCATTATGTCTAATTATTAAAAATTTTTCCCGGGCAAAGTATCAGTAGTATTTCTGATACTTATACCCGGTCATATTATTATATTATTGTTGATTTTTCACCAGGCAATCTTTTACAGAAAGTGTCTGGTCAATTTTTGCCTAATAATTAATTATCATTGGGAAAAAGTTTCGAATACTTGTGCCCGCTCAGTTTTTCATATATAATCTCCCTTTTTCATCGGACTAGAGTTACGAATACTACTATCCGATCAATTTGTCAAATTACTTGTAACTTTACCGGGCAACAGTTACGAATTCTAGTGTCCGGTCATTATGTTGGGTAACTAGTGTCAAAATAGTGATCACTAATTCCCGAACAATCTATATCGTTCATACAGCTCCATTCATGTTTAAGTCAATGGATATAGGTTATTAAGTAAAATACATAGTAACTTTTCATACATAAAATTCTGTACAGTCTTTCCCGAATCAGACTAGAATCTTTAATATTCCATTGACTTATTATAGGAGTGTAATTCCATTAATATTTTAAATTAACTTCTGTTTTATCTCTTTTATCCGCCAGAAAGAGTTAAACTTCCGACTATAACAAAATTTTTACCGGGCAGCAGTTCGTAGACTAGTGCCAGGTCATTCAAATTATGTTTTATATCTTTCATATGCTAGAAAGCGGTTAAATTCCAGCTCTAACGAAAATTTCATCGGGAGGCACTTCGTAGAGTAGTGCCAGGTCATTCTAACAAAATTCCACCGGGCAGTAATTTCGTAGACTTTGTGCCGGATTACTAGTGTCCGAGTAGTAGTCACTAGTACTCGCTCAACATATATTTATTTATTAACCACTATAGACATGTATAGTCTTGGGTTATAGGTTATTGAATGACAGCGATGGGTTCTAATACCTAGTAGCCACGTATTTTGTTGAATTCTGTCCAGTCACTTTTGAACTTGACTTAAATTCTATATATATATTTATTATTGAAAATGAATTAAGAATTATCGGTTACGATCAAAGTCGCAATTCATTCACTAAGTGTAGAAGATACTTCCAGCTATAATTATATCTCTTTTATTCGCTACAAAGAGATTAACTTCTTACATATTCACCTTATTCGGCTCTAGGGCAAAGGTGAACTATAAAACTATCGTTATTTATAAGAAGAAAAATATACACGAAATCTAAAAATTTTTCTTCTTTCCTCCCTTGTTTCCTTCTACATGCTCCGATATGTAATCAGCATGTAATCTAAGGAGTAAACTGACAAGAAAGTAGCAATCGAGCTTTTCTACTTTCTATTAATTTTTCATTCTTAAGGTATCGGAAATTTACACCAACCAGATAAATAAATTAACAGTTTTATTTATTTATTCGCTACCTCTCTAGATTACTACGATTTAAAATTCTAGTTGAGGTACATATTTTCCTTTTGCCTTTTCTACATGGAAAATAGTTGATCCGATAAGCTATTATTCTATTTTATACTATCTTTTGATTGATTATATAAGAGTCTAGGTCAGTCGTGCTCTGTCTAAACTCTGCTATAAAATAATAAATAAGAAGAAAATCTTATATTTAGGCATAGATATAATTCGATACGTTCTTTACTTTGCCTGTTTTATTTTTTCTTCTGGATCATTTAAGACTACGATAGCAATATACCAGATATTTTTGCCTCAGTAAGAATCTATTACGCCGAAGATTCTTCATATTGGAATAATAATTTTATTATAATTATAATTTCTAGACCCAATTAATCCTCGTATATTATAGGTCTACTTTATCTTATTGAGGAATAGTTTTGCTTCGACTAGCTCTATACCTCTAATATTTTATTTGTAACTAGAGTCCATGTCAATCAAAATTTTCTTGCACTTTGGTATTGACAATGGATACATATTTAGTAAAGGCATTAATTATTCAGTACGTGACAGATTATTATTGCCTAAATCAGATATTATATACAATACTTTCCTTTTGATATTTTTTTTATTGACTTTGTAACTATTCAGAAACTGCCAAAGTCAATCATTTCCTTCCTCTAAACTTACCGAAGCTCTAGATTATGTTGATATATATTTTTTGATATATGCTTAGAGGTTAATTAACGAGAGTTTACCTCATAATAGCAGATATTATTATATTCATATTAATCAATCTATAGTCTAGGCTTAGACAAAAGGGAAAACATCCTTAATTACGAGCCGGTAAAGAATTAAGACACACTTAATTATCTCTTTACCCCTTCTTTATGTTTACATTCGTTAAAGAGATCTTAGTAATTCTCGCTAAGAGTTCAAGTTCAGTTTGCGAATAATGCAAAGATTAATATCTTGATTTCCAGTCCGCATCAAAAATGGTCTATATATACATATATAGATAAATATCTTTTCCGAAACTGGATATTTATTTATTAATCCACACAATAAGTCATTTCAAGATGTTTCGATGATTTGAAATGCACTGCTTCAATTTATAATATAGAATATGTTTATATTAACTTCACAACTTAGTAAGTGCTGCACCTACGTTCCTGGTCAGATCTTACTTTTGTGATACGTTTTTGAACATACTGAAAGTTTCTCCGATTATACATTCGGTAAATAAACTTTCGAGTAGTATTTATGCTTTTAAACATTCAGATTATTTGATAATAGTTGGAGATAATATGTTATACCGATATTTATATATCTATCTTCATTATTTATCTTTCTCATCTTACTTTTAAGTTAGATTGACCTTCTCGCTACGTTGCAGGTTTAAATCTAGCTAACATTGTTGACCAGTCACTTGTTTATTTCCTAAACGATATTTTAACATTTTTCTCAGTATTCAGAGCATAACGACTTCATGAATACTTGGAAATAATTCAATTCTACGCTTGTTAAACTAAGCCTAAAACAAGCCCTAGTTTTTTAGAATGGATATTATCCTTCGATTCAGTTCATGGAGATACATCCTTTTAGATCCCATTATCTCTATTTCAATCATACAAAATTCTAATGACTAAGTACTCTTTTTCTACGTACGAATACAGAATATCGAGTCACTGTTGCTGCATATTGGTTAAAGATTAAACAAATTTTATCTTAAACCTATATGACGTTAAATTAATTATTATCTCTTTCATATACATGTTTTTTTTTTTACCCTTCCGTCAGGAATCGTGGTAATAATATTATTTTATTACTCTCTATGGTTTACGCATAGATCTCGAGAGTATATATATATGTATATATATTTTCTTCCTGAATTCATTTGCGAGTATGTAATTTGATATTTCAGGAATTACCAATTATGCAGACATAGATTTTATTCTATTAATATTCAATTGTAAAAATTTGATTGAATATTTATCTATAAAATTTCTGGGCAGTAATTTTATAGCGAGTTATATGTTTAATAATTCCTTGCTTAATAAATAGTTACGCTTAACCTTTTATTTATGGCATGAATTTAGTATTCATATATTTCTTACTATTCTTAAATATGCGTATAGAATAGTAATACTATCTCTTAACTTATAAATTAAGTGTTTTTTTGAGATTATTAATCAGTATTATTGTATAATCTTTCTTCAGAGATTATCACACTATTACTTTTTCTTTGAGTCCTTCTCTTTTTATGAACATTTTGATTCGTCATTTCAAAGTGGATTTTTTAACATTTCTTGATTTCCATGATTATTTACTCAGGAGTACTTTTCATGGCATTCTTCTTGTATAGAAAGATTCTATCCAGCTTATTTATTATTGCTTAATCTTATCAATACGGTAAGATTTAGCCAAACTATGACCGTCTTACAGTTAGCTGCGATCAACCTTATTCTTATCTCTCTTATTCTCTGTCAAACTCTAAGTTATGATGTTGACAGTTTCTTCTTTATTATTTTGTCAGGACATCAAACACTTTTATATGTTTATGACAAAACTAATTATCAATGGTTTAGGTTGTTTTTTCTTCCCAGCAGTTTTATGCAAACTCTGTATTATTTTATTGCTTGACTAAAAATTCGTAATACAATTAGTCTAGCAATAGTTTTAACCATTATGTTTGTCTATACCTTTTTCTTCTGATGGATAACTTAGTTATAGTTAAGTTAACTCCATCTACTTTTATTATCTCCCCTTCTTTAATTTGATCAAAGGGAAATAATTATACATTATACCTATCGCTCCAATTAACAGAATCTAATTAGTTTATAATTCTAATAGCTTAGACTATTACAATTACATAGCTTCACATATCTAGAATTTTATCCAAAATATCTACATATGTCAGTTATCTATAGGAAACTCCACCGAGTAGACTTTTCCTTATTTATTCAAGACCCTACATAGACTACTTACAGTGTATGGTCTTGGCTTTTTGTTTTACAAATTTTGTTTTGAAAATATTTCTATATTCCTAGCTTACTTTGCGATGGAATATTTATGTTATGTCTCAATGACTCCTTTTTCTTTTTGAAGCCAATTGTTGTTCCCCAAAAAGAAAAAAAGAGGGGGGGGGGGGCCCAATGTTAGGTCTCTGAGACTTAAGAACTGGCTTCCTCTAGAGTCTACTATTATATATAAGGTTGTTAGATCATAACACCTTAAAGATATGCTATTTTGTGAATCTAGATCATTCTTTCTATTAAAGATAGAATTAGAATGTATCTGATTCCTTAGAGTTTCCTGAGTCTTAACCAGAAGTGGTGAGATATTATTGGTGTTAGTATTAGGAGAGCACCTCCCTCCTATTCTGCAAATTCTAGCACATTATCTATAGGTTAATGTATTATGAAGTTAAAATGAAGTTTTTTAAAAGTAAAACATATTTTAACAAGTAATACTTAACCTATAGATAATCAATTATCTCCCTCCGTCCACCCTCGCTTATCTCTCCTAATTGTGTCTATTGTTTTACACATAAAAGAAACTGACACGTGGTCAATTGAGCGGGAAGAGTTACGTCACACAGGTAACTGCCTAAGGGACCTTCTGGTTTAAGACTTTAATTAACGACTGAAAGGTCGTTTTTTCTGTGGAAGGTGTGAAAACAGAAGAGAATAGCACATTATCTATAGGTTAAGTATTACTCGTTAAAATATGTTTTACTTTTAAAAAACTTCATTTTTTCATGCTGCTCACTTGATACTTGCATGCATCTCAGCAGCCCAAGTTGCCTGTCACAGATGTACTGTTGTGAAAATTCACACCTGGTCAGACTGGTATCTTGTATACCTAGGAGTGAGGTCCCAATGCAAGCATTCTACCATCCCATGTCACAAAAATAGGTAATCTTTATATAAAGGGATGGGCTTCCATGACCTTCTGTGTTTCATGTGACAGGGAACAAAAATATTTAAAATAAAAGAGATTGGCTTGCACTGGAAAAATAATGTTACCTTTTCAGGGTTTTGAGGTTGGATCCAATCTCGCCTTCCAGAACCAGGAACCAAGACAATTCCTTCCTTTTATACCATGCCATACGATGGTGGCATGGTAGTATGCCCCACCACACGCTAGTCGTGGGGTATTATTATTGGACGTCCATGTGTCCGTCTGTTCATCAGTCATACATCTGTCCGTTCGTATTTCATTTCCGGATGATAACTTGAGTAAACGTCAATAGATTTTCACCAAACTTGGTATGTGCATTGATATTGTGGGGATTGCTAATGGGAAAATTTCGTCAAATTTTGATGGAGTTATCTGCCCGAGACGCCAATATTTTCGTTTACGGATGATAACTTGAGTAAATGTCAATAGATTTTAACCAAACTTGGTACATGCATTGATATTATGGAGATCTGGCTTGGGAATGCTAATGGGCAAATTTAATCAAATTTGATGGAGTTATCTGCCCGAGACATGCCCATATTTTCGTTTCCGGACGATAACTGGAGTAAATGTCAATGGATTTTAACCAAACTTGGTACATGCATTGATATTAAGGAGATTGCAATTGCTAATGGACAAATTTCATCAATTTTTGACAGTGTTATCTTCCTGCGACATGAAAATGGCGGAGTCTTATCATCTTACATTTTTTTTTGTTGTTGTTTTTTTCTGTATTTCCAAAGGATCAGCCAGACTCAAGGGGAAAAAATTGTGGAAAAAGTACCATAAATTAAGATGCCATGCCCACTTCTAATTTTCTACCAATCAGATTACTTGATCCAGGTTGTTGATACAAATTCACATACTTGATAAAAAGGGTTCAACCCCTGCCGAGGTCGGCAACATTCTTTCGTGGAGATTGATCATGAAATATTTTCTACGGTCATTCTCTCCCTTCTGCAGATTCAAGAAGGGCAGTTGTCAGTTTCTGGCAAAAGAATGTGCATAATACTGGTTAACCGCTTAGAGGACTAAGCCTGCCTAGTAATCGTGTGGTTAGGTAAACTGACCGCGCTTGCCATGACCCCATTGGGTTGACTGGGCCGTAAAACCTCAACACAAACAAACTTGATGAAAAACAGTGTATATATAGATCCTGGTTTGGCAGGGCCAGGGCTAATCTAAATGGCTGATTGTAGTAGATTACTGCAACCCTTATTTAGGCAAGATTTAGCAGTTAACGGATTATTTTCACTTTGCATATTGAATGCCTAACAAATTTGAGCAGATTTTGTATTTGAGGTGAATTGATACCCCTCAAAGAAAGCTGAAATTTTTTGCCTCCCTTGTCAATGGGAAACTCCTAGTAGAAAAGAGATCTGCTGCCCTTGTCAAAGAGAGATAATTGTTTTCCTTTAATCTTTATCACTCTCTGGACAGATTTAGCAGACGATGAATTGGTGATAAATTTTCCTAAGGGGACAATTTGCATGAAATATCAGAGCCTATTTTCTGTGAAAAAATAAGAAAAATATTTCAAAATACCTCCTGAAAGTTTTACTCGGCATGCTAAGTATTAAAAGAAGCCCAGTTTGATAAGTTTATTAAGGGAGGGAAATACTTTCCAGTGAGAATATTCTCCCTTTACTCAGAATTCTGACTCTTGTATATTGTCCACAGACTATAGCAGACTGTACAAAAGACATGGACAGCACAACGTGGAATAGTTACCAAATCATCAGTAATAGGGCGCGGGCTCTCTGCTATGCCACACAACAACAACAGTTCCGCCGCCTCACAGAACTTACAGTCAACCAGCTTGTCTCGACAGCTCACGGTCAGCTGGAGTATATGAAAGAGCTGCAGGTGAGTGTTTTAACTGCCTTGGTGACAACATGTATAGAAGTGAGGTAAATATTCTACATATTACTAAAGAACAGCATAATGTTAAAGTTTTACATTCAAGTTATAGGAAGAGTTATGCCTCCTGAATGCCTGGATGGAGTTATGCTTCCTGAATGCCTAGATGAATTTTACTTACACCTTGTTCAAGTAAATTCATTTCAAGCCCAAGCCCTGTCAATGGTATTGCAATCAAGGTCACATACTTAGCATAAGTTAAAGTTTTACATATAAGTCTTTCTGAAGAGGTATATCTTCTGAATGCCTAGATGCTTGAAGCTGATACTTGGTCTGATGTTATATACTGGTTAAAATTGTTTGTCAGTGCAATCCCCATACTCCCATTGAGATTAAGGTCATGGACTTCTTTGAAGTTTGTTACACTTTTTGATTGAAGTTTTCTGAAGATCTGTGTTTCTTTAATGCATGTATGTACACCGCAACCTCTTTATAACACTATTGTTGGGGTCCATAGCATAAACCATGTTAGTTAAACAACTGTGTTATATCCAAACAAAAATGTATAGATGATATTGAAAAATGACCATTTATCAATATAATCTATGCATTTTTGGGATCCGTCTTTGAACTGTGTTATATCCAAAATGGTGTTATAATGAACCGTGTTATAAAGGGGTTGAAGTGTATTATGTTCATCTGTTCATACTTAGACTGATGTTAGATACAGGTTCAAAATTTTATCCATCTACTCCTGAGGTTAATGTTATGCTTAGAGAAAGAAACAAATTACATTAATTTGTTTAGAAAATTATGACAACACCATAAACAGACAAGCTACCATTCAGACATGCTTTGCTATCGTGTGACAGTCTTGTTTTTTTTTGTTTTTTTTTTAATGATTTATTCCATGGCTCCAGATAAGGCATTTTTTCAACTGTAAAGGATTAAAAGTTTCTTATTTCTCCATGAAAACATATACATGTATTGTGGTAGTCATTAGAAGTGCCTCAGTGAGGCACTTCTAATAAGTACCGGTACTCACAATATATGTTTTCAAGATTATTTCTTGAAAACATATATTGTGAGTACCGGTACTCATTAGAAGTGCCTCACTGAAAAAATTAATGTGGATATGCTTTCCTTATCTGTAGCTATTTAATTATTTATTTATTTATTTATTTTCTGTTCTAGGAAGGTCAGGAGCAGCTTCACCTTATGACAACAGACACAGTGAGGAAATTATACGAGAGCCAGAATGAACTGATAAGCCACCAGCTGACAATCAGGCAGTCTCAGGATCATGTCCTGAAAAATATTCATAACAGCATGGATGAACTGACGAAAGAGAAGGCAATGATTGCAACTGGAAATACAGAGCTGGCCAAACTGACACAGAACATCAGAGAGAAATTAGGTTTGCATAAGAATACCATATTTCCAAATAAAGTTGATTTTTTTTTTTTTTTTCAAAAAATACAGGGCCCAGTTGTTCAAAGCTAACGACATCGTTAGTTAATGATTCGTTAAAATTTACATCGAGTGATACACAAATATGCTGAAATTTTTGCTGAAAAAATGTGAGTAGCTTTTGCACTCACATTTTTTCAGCAAAAAATATCAGAATATTGTGTATTGAATCCGCAAAAACAGTTAACGAAATGACCCTTAACGAGCTCGTTAAGCTAACGACGCTTTGAACAACTGGGCCCTGATATTTTTCTTATTTCTCTGTGAAACATATGTTGTATGTGCTCATTAGAAGTGCCTTAGTGAGGCGCTTCCAATGAGTACCCTCAACATATGTTTTCATGGGGAAATAAGAAAAATATTATATGGATACCCTCTCTTATCTGTAACTGTGGAATACATCATAGAACCTCTTCTGTACGTAATCATATTTAACCTTAGTATTTGCCACAGAATGTGGCGTCTGATCTGGGTTTAAACTGTCACTCATGCAACTAATTTTTAGACACATCAACGGGTAGAATAATTGACTTGTTCAAATTTTAGTACAAGTATGGTATTGAGTAAAGGTGTCGGAGTACTTATAACAAATGCAATGTAGAAAAGTACAGATGTAGCAAATCCAAGATTAGCCTGTGAAATTGACAAAAAAAAAAAAACAGTAAAAAAGAACTACTAAGTAGGTACCATGTGCTAACATGCTTCTCTGGATAAACACACTCATGATGTATACTGTTCACTAAAAGTTGGGGATATTCCACTTTATGTTGTCATGAAATTGCCACTTGGGAATATACCAGTATGTAAGATCATAATTTTTAATTTAGTGGCCAGAGCACTTACGATGAGAACACATACATATGTTTTTTGTTGAGACATAGGAGACGTATTTTCTGCAGGTCTGACCGGTGATCAGGAGGTTGCATGTTCTTCCCCCTCCGGGTTAGCAACAACCTTTCATGGAGATTGATTGTGAAATATTTTCTACTGTCATTCTCTCCTTTCCACTGATTCAAGAAGGGCAGTTGTCAGTTTCTGGCAAAAGAATGTGCACAATACTGGTTAAACGCTTTAATAGAGGACTAAGCCTGCCCAGTAAACGTATGGTTAGGTAAACTGATCAATACCTTTTGGTTGAAAAAAAACAAACAGTAACATGTTATCTAGAGCAATGATGAATCATAGCTACAGATAAGAGGGGGTATCCACATAATATTTTTCTTATTTCTCGATGAAAACATATGTTGTGGGTACTCTTTAGAAGTGCCTCACCGATGCGCTTCTAATGAGTACTCACAACATATGTTTTCATCGAGAAATAAGAAAGATATCAGCATTTTTCAGATGAAAAAAGTGTCTTATCTGTTGCTATGGATGAATTATTTATAGATGAAGCGACAGAACAGTTGAAGAAACAAGAAGATATGCAGCTGGAGAGCCACAGTAAAATACTTACAGATCTAACCAATATACAGAATAAATCACATGATGCTTTGAAGAAACTTGGTAAGTAGGTTAAACAATGAAATTTGAGAATTGATTGGATAAATCTTACTGTCATGCCATTAACCCTTGTCATGCTGAATATTTTAAGATGCCACACCCACTTCTAATTTCCAGCCAATCAGATTACTTGATCTGGGTTTTTGATAGAAATTCACATACTTAATGGCAAACAGTGCAGATCCAGATCAGAAGCCAACTGATCTGGATCTACACTGTTTGCTAAGACAGCATGTTGTGTTCAGCAAGAGAAGGGTTAAAGGAAAAACAAAAATGATGAAGAATGAATCTGAGATGAAAGATCTTGATAAACCATGCATTTGATGTAAATTTGATCAAAATCAGATAAAACTAAAACCGTTAATGACATCTGGGGTTATGATATGGGGCTAATTAAGGCCCAGATCTGTGTGCGCATCCACACAGTTAAGTCCTTCATTGCCTGCTAACAGAATCCATACATGTCATACATACACATTATTACTGCAACCTCTTTATAACACGGTTCGTTATAACACGGATTTGGATATAACACGGTTCAAAGATGGATCCCAAAAATGTATAGATTATATTGAAAAATGACCATAAATGGTCATTTTTCAATATAATCTGTACATTTTTGTTTGGATATAACACGGTTGTTTAACTAACACAGTTTATGCTATGGACCCCAACAATAGTGTTATAAAGAGGTTGTGGTGTATTACTACAGTAATGTGATTTGATGCTTCATTCCACATCACATGGGGTTTCCCAGATTGCAGGTTCACACAAGGCATGTCAGATATGATCCAGAGATATGGAAATTCACGAATTCTCAAGATCCAGCACAGAAACTCAGATCTTATGTACAGAGTATAAGAATCTATCATTGGTGTGAGGGGTAGATAGAAAAATCTGTCCCGAGGGTTACTGTCTGGCATCACAAGGCTTGCCGAGTGATGTCAGACTGTGATCCCTAGTGACGGATTTTTCTATCTGTCCCTCACACACTTGATAGATTCTTTTTCTTGCATACTTTTCATTTCTAAAAGTGGGTTTTTGATAATGCAGTTTTTTTTTATTGCAGACGTCCGCCATATTATGATGACAATACTGTGACATTTAGTGATGTTAACCTTAACAATGGCATACCATGACATCCTATATAATGTGAAAATTCTTGATTGTTATCTTTCCCACTGGACGGGTAATGGTGTATGAGATAAGATTTGCTGGCATTGGTGTAATTTGCGGAAATCCTTATCTGGTATGCAAGAAATGGAATTTATTTGATAAGTTTATGTGTCACAAAAGTACAGGCTGAGTGGTAAAGTATGTAGACTTTTATTAGACTGCTGCTTTGGAGATCCTGTCCCAATAATCAGAGTTATTACTGTTGTTTTCAGATGAGAGCTCCAAGTACTTGATGAAGAATCACAAGGAGATGTTGGGCCACTACAGTTTGATGTATGACAATATGGTGAAGATCAACAAGACAGTGTCTCATCTCCTCTCAACTGTCAACTCCATGCAGGAACACCTGGACGAGAGAATCAACTGGTTCTCACACTTGTTGAATGTAGCGGGTAATTCTTGCTTTTTGTATAGCTTCAGATAAAGGCAGTATCATACTTGCACATTAAATGCTTGTCTCACGAAGTTGAATAAAACCTTTAATTTAAATACATACAAAATGCATATAGAGAAATAAATACATTTTATATATGTATGAAAAAACATACTTTCTAATTTGCCTTAATGGCAGTGCCAAAGTCCTTTTTCCTTTTAATGAATACACAAGGTACTAACATCATTTTATTTTACAACAGCTGGAAAGCAATTGTCTAAACAAATTCAAATAAAAGCGCGTTTTGGTTATACAATAGGTGACTCAAAAAGGGCCATACAAAGTACATTGACAATACACATATAGTGTACTGAGCTGTCTTCTTGGCATAGGATACAAACTTGGAACAAGTTTGTTATTTACATAAACAGATTGTTTTTTTGATTGTGTATCAGTTTGGGTACCTAAAAACATAAACACAATGTGCCTTTATTTAAAATTTTTTTGAAATTTTATTTTACGGCTGATTAAGTCAACTTATTTATCACAATTCAATTGGTCATGTGCAGCGGGCCTCTGTGGCTCAGTTGGATGAGCTTCCGACTGGTGGTAAGGCATTCGCAGGTTCAATCCCTGCTGGGTCCAGCAACATTCTTTCATGCAGATTGATCATGAAAATTTCTATGGTCATTCTCTCCCTTCTGCTGATTTAAGAAGGTCAGTTTTCAGTTTCTGGCAAAAGAATTTGCACAAGGACTGGTTAACAGGTTAGAGGACTAAGCCTGCCCAGGAAAGGTGTGGTTAGGTAAACTGACCATGCTCAACATGAACGGGCCATAAAACCTGGTCATGAGCAAATTCAAAATGGCATTGGTAATCACTGAGAATGAATCTTGAACTACGGTATTTGACCTAATTACCGCACATACCCCTATAAGCGCACAGTCAAGCAATTCCGTAGTCTTCAAATTACAGCCAGTGTACAGTTGTCTACTTCTTTATAAAGGTATATGTTGTGGTACCCATTTGAATTGCATCAACTTGTTGATGCAATTTAAATGAGTAACCACAACATATGCTTTTATAAAGAAAATCAAAAAAAAAAAACATCACATAAGCATTATTTGGTAAGTCCTTTGCAGTTTTTTTTTTTTTTGTAAAGTGTACCTTTAGTATAGGTAAGAACATATTTTACCACAAGTTTTCCCAGCACAATGCTGTAATTTGGTTGAATATGGTAATTTCTTTGTATTGATTTCTAAAAATTAAGCTTTTTAACTCATATTTTCAATGTAAACATGACAGAGTTGGAAATATAACAAATAAAGTTAATTTTTGTGGATTTTAGTAATGTATAAATGCAACAGATCACTTGCAAAACTAACATAGAACTCTTTGAACTTTATTAAGTTTGTAAGTGATTTGCCAGCATAAAGATGTTGATAAAATCCACAAAAACGAAATTCATTATTACAATAATAGGTTAAAATTTCTTTGCAGATGACAAGTTGTCGATGATAACCTGTGGAGCATGCCATCTGGGGTATTTTCTGTTTGCTGCTCTTGCTGCCTCATTCCTCGGAATCCCATCATTTTCACGTGTGACACTTCTCCTGATTGTTACAATGAATGCTATAATGGAGACACAGTCTGGACACAGTCTTGACTTTATTTCTATCTCTGTGTTTATGTTAATAACTTGTACAGGTGAGTTCTATTCTTTGGAAAATAATAAAGAAGCTATCCTGCCAGGAAGTGTCACAGTCACAGAATATAGCCTGATATGACACCAAGAGGAAGGGTAAAGAATGATGAATAGTACCTGTCAGGATTTTCCCTCAGGGTTTTCAAATGAGGGTCCCAGGGATTCCCTTTTGTGGAGTTAAGGGGTCTAAGTAGATTTAGGAGTTTGTTATAAAGAGATTCAACCTTAAAGAGCTAATCACAACTACAGCAGATGACACTTTTAAGTAGTTTGTTTTTATTTTTTGGAGAAAATAAGGCTTGACTTTTCATGTGAATTGTCTGCTAGGCAGAAAATTCACATGAAATGTCAAGTCTTATTTTCTCTGAAAAGTAAAATCAGTTTTAGAGTGTTGTCTACTACAATTTACTTAGTGCTTTAATCATTAATTATTGCCCAAAGAATGATAATTCTTGTCCTTCAGACCACAAACAGATCAAAATACAAAGCCATAGATATATAAAATGAATTTTGGATTGATCATATATGTATCACTCAGGACCCTTGCCCCTATTTTTTGACAGTCGAGAACAAAGTTTTAGGGTACAAACTGCCAAAATGAGAGTCAGGGAAAACCCTGCATATGTAACAAGACAGTGCACAGCAAAGCAAGCAGCTCTGTCTTCCCCAGCAAGAAGATCACATTGCCAGACAGGGCCCACTAAATACAACAAACCATTAAACAGGACATAACACTCATATGCAAAAACAAACAAAAAACAAACAAAAAAAAAACAAACAAACAAACAAAAAAACAAAAAAAAAACATGCAGAAATCAGCCACAAAGAACAACCAACACAAGAATCACCACTTCAGAATGGCAGAAGTGTAAAATTCCTTTAGAAACCACTCTCCCTGCAAGACTAATAGGGAGAAAAATTCCATTCGCTAAAACAAGTTTTTATTTGCCCTTACTAAACTGTTCCATGAAGTTTCTGCAATTTAAATCTATACTAGTACAAACTACAACTTCCCAGTCAGTAAACTACATATCCTTGACATTTATCCATTTTTAGGCACTGGAGATATCTTAAAGCTGACGTAGAGATGCAAAATCTGTTCAAAATGAAACTTCAGCCAGTAGTTTTCTTTACATATGAAGCCTTTTCAAATTTTGCCTCACCAATTCATCCTTAGCCTCTCTTGATCATGAAATATTTTCTACGATCATTCTCTCCCTTCCGCTGATTCAAGAAGGGCAGTTGTCAGTTTCTGGCAAAAGAATGTGCACAATACTGGTTAACCGCTTAGAGAACCAAGCCTGCCCAGTAAACGTGTAGTTAGGTAAACTGACCGTGCTCGACATGACCCCATTGGGTTGACTGGGCCGTAAAACCTTAACACAAACAAACAAATCTCTGGCAAGTAAGTTTTACTTGCCCATATAGTACTTTTACTTGGCCAGTGTGAGCCGGCAAGTGGAATTTTATGCCCTGAAGGACAGTAGCAAAGAATAATTAGGAAAATTAACACAGTTGATTGAACTTGGCTGTTCATATTTGACAAAGAGAATGTGTATTCTGATTATGTTTGTGCAGTTTGTTTACATGTTCTTTCTTTACCATAATAACTTTAAATATTTGGACAGGATCCCCTAAGCAAACAGTGAATACGAGAACCATACTGCTCTGGAGAAGTCTGGTTCTGGTCTACACTGTTTGCCATCCATCCAGAGGTTTTGTCACACATAAACATAGATTTAATCACACATAAAGTTATAGTCAAAACTTATAGATTCTGTCAGACAAACTTATAATCAAATCAACTCAATTTAAAAGTTTTAAAGGAACTGCTGTCAGGTGGAATTGTATCCCAGTATTTGGAGTTATTGTAGCACTGTAAAATGCTTAATATCTATGGCATCAAAATTTGGCAGTTTGATGGGAAGGGCTTATTTGTGCATTTTAATTTTGGACTATACTTATAGATGCATGCCATGCCATATGATACGCATTTATTGAAAATTATTGCATAAAAAGCAGTGTCGCACATTATTAACAGCTGTGCATTAACCGGCGAAAAGTCGTGTATTAACAAGGCAATTCACACGCTGTTAATGCATGGCTACACAACTTTCAAATGATCGTACGGGGGTCAGATATTTGCTGCCATTACAAGATGTGTACTCTCTGGCCCTAGAATGAGCATAGTCAGTGGAAATTATGTTGGCGAGACATAGGTGAAAAGGCAAAACAAAATAGTGCAAGAAATAAAGCGAAATGTAGCAAATGTTTTCATTTTTTATGCAATAATAGCGATTGAACATGGTTTTCAATGCATTAACATTCGCCAGGTCCCTTGGGAGGTGTTGAAAACCATAGCCTTCGGCCTCGGTTTTCAACACCTCCCACGGGACCTGGCGAATGTTAATGCATGAAAAACAATGTTTGATCCCTATATTGGGTATTGGTGGGAGTTTTATTGCCTAGATCACCAATAGTGCCAAACATAAATGAAAGCCAAATATAAGCATTTTGTAGTCATATTTTTCAATTCAGTAAATTGGGTTTATGTCTGGTGGACCAGAAAGAATTTCCAGTCTTCAAGTGGCTCTGTTCCTGTCAACATGATTGGTTCTCTTCCTGAAACAACTGATATAGCTGACGACGAAGGAAGTGGGGAACCATTTAATGATACTAACACAATGCCACCTTTGTCTCCTCTGGAGATCCGACAGTTAACAACAACACTAGGGAGACTGTATACCTCATGTAAGTTTATACAAGCTGCAGCATGAGAAATTGTAATGTATTTTCTATTTAGCTGGTAATACAATTACTTCCCTTGACCTAACTTGTCTGTGTAACCTAGTGAGCAAACTACCTATTCCGACAATATTTTCTCCAGTAGTACCTTGATATCAAGTTCTTGAGTAGCATTTTATATCAAACTAGGTGCATTTAAATTCATTTGGAAATGTATTGTAATTTGTATATTCTGATGCCAAATATTAAAGAAAAAGAGCTGAGGTGTCAATTGTTCAGAAACCTTGACTCTTTACCATACTTGTCCTAAAATTTGGACGTCCCTTTGACCACCTGTTGACTTGTTAAAAAAATTCCGGATGAGTGACAAACAGTGAGGACCCCAATTAGATGCCATATTCTATGATCTGGGTCTGCATTGTTTGCTCAGGCCTGTCTGTCCAATTAAGTAGATGTGGTAACTTGTCTTCAATGTTCCTTTAACCCTTGTCATGCTGAATAAATTAAGATGCCACGCCCACTTCTAATATCCAGCCAATCAGATTAATTGATCTGGGTTTTTGATAGAAATTCACATATTCAATGACAAATAGTGCAGATCCAGATCAGTTGGCTTCTGAAGAAGCCAACTGATCTGGATCTACACTGTTTGCTAAGACAGGGTCTGTCATGTTCAGCAAGAGAAGGGTTAAAATTGAACAAAGCCATTTGACTACAGAAGTGTCCGTGTGGCAGGGTGGTTAGGGCTTTTGAATTCGGATCATGAGGTCCTGGGTTCGAATCCTGCTGGAGGTGGAATTCTGCTCATGGCTGTACAATGCTTCATTTTCACACTTCCATTATCTTGATATGACTTAAATAATGTTGAAAGCAATGTAAAAAAAACAAAGCATCATCACAATTTTACCATCTCATAATATGTCTACAATCAGCTGGAGGAAATATAAACTGTGTATATACTGATAAAACTGCTTCTTTAACCCTTAAAGCAGCATCACAATGGCAGCAGACAACATTTAAGAAATAATTTTTCTCTACTGTGAATTACTGTTGAATAATGCATGGTGTTGGAGGGCAGATTGCGATGTATTAATTCACGACGGCAAAGCCGTCGTGAATTAATATTCGCATCTGCCTGACAACACCATGCATTTGTCGTGATAATTCACAGCAGAGAAAATTATTTCGATTCTAACATGATACATAAAGGAAGATCGACATCGTTGCAATGTTTTCACAAGAATTCTTTTGCAACGGACGTCGACAGCAGTAAATGTTTACAGGAGACGTCATCTAAGGCGCCCTCTTGCAAGCACTACGTTCACAATTTGAATTATTGTGGTTTGATCACAGTGACATTTCCATTAGGTGCAATGGGAAAAATGTTAACGTCATGTTAGAATTGGACAGATGTTATGTCCCGCAACCTATGGGAAGAAGGACATATTGATTTTGGTGCCGATCCTGTCAGCGTAGGGATGACATTTTCTTGTCTGCACAGTCTCATGTGAACCAGTGGTAGGATTCTTATCAAATTTTCATGGATATGTAATTGGGACATAACAAAGAACTGATTAGATTTTGGTGACCTTGACCTAATTTTCAAGGTCAAAGCAGTAGAAGAACTGAAAATTCACAGTTGGGGACATCTATTTTCTCTGAAAACATTGTTACTAGTTTATTATTATTTTACAGAGAAATTACAGCTCAGCATTTCATGTGAATCATCTGCTGGGCATGCATGCAGTGTCAGTCCTTATTTTCTCTGAAAAAAGATAATCAAGTATTTAGGATGCCATCTGCTATTGTTTTTCCTGACGTTTTAAGCGACAATTTTGATCTACACTGTCTGCCCAAATATAATGTATTCAGGGTAGATATAGTAAATACTTGTTTTCCTGCAGGAACCTAAGATATAAGCTGATAATTTTACTGTTCTGTTGACAGTGAATGAAAGTATCACTACAGACGTGGGGCGGCCAGCTAGAGCTGATTCATCCATAGACAATCCTGTGCCTTCTACCAGTGGGTTTTCTCCTGTGATCAGGCCTATGAGAGCTGAACAAGTCCGCCCTGACTCATCTACTATGGTATGTTCAGTGTTATTGTGCTTTCAACATCCTTTAGAAAGAATTTTTCAGTTGGCATTTTATTTTAAATGTAAAGTTTGGTAGAAGAGTATCTTGGGGATTTCAATTTCAAATTTGTGCTTTTTATGACAGTCTACTGTTTTGATTGATAGATATGGTAGCTGTAATATCACAAAGGCTTACATTTAGAAAATAGTTAATAAGTGGTATGTTCTCGATAACCAATAAAGCAGTTTAAATGCTCCTTAATAATCCTCTGCCAAATTCATGTTTTTATGACAATCTGCTGCTTTGTGGCAAACATTAGTATTTAATTACAGTCGACTCTTGTTATCTCGAAGTCCAAGGGACTCTCTGAAATACTTCGAGATATCCGTATCTCGACATATCAGATTTGCAGAATTGAGGAAAAAAGATAAATCAAACAACCACATTTCACAAATGAATATGTAATTTGACTCCTGAAAATAGAGATATATGGAAAATATTGTGGAAAAGAGGAGAAATGGCTCCTTAGGAGCCATTTCTCCTCTTTTCCGCATTATTTTTTATCTGTTGTCATAGTTTCATGTTAAAACAGGGACCAGATTTTCACTTCGAGATAAGCGGTAATTCGAAATAAGCAAGTTCGAGATAACACGGTTTGACTGTATTAACATTCTGCAGCATCTGATCTGGATCTGCAATGTTTGCACAAGTCTGTCTGTCCGAATACTTAGGGTAAGTAAATTCATTCAGTACATTATGTTTAATAAACTGGTAAACTGTATTTATTAAGGAGATTTAAGGGGAGGCAACTCTGAAAAGGGATTTAATGACCAAGGAAAAGCAAATGCTATCCTTTTCTGAAAAAAGGCACATGTTCTTTCCTTTTAGAGCAGACTACATTTCAGAAGTGGGAAGCTAATGCTTTCCTTTCAGAGTAGTCTGCTTTTCAGAAGGCGCTTGATCTTGGGGAAAGCAAACTCTCAAAAATTGTGTCCTGAAAAAAAGAAAGAAAAACTGTCATGTATACACACAGTAAGTTCAAGGGGACTGGATACAATTGGTAGATTTTCTGCCGTTTTTGGCAAGGGAGACAACAATAATGGCTTCCTGTTACTTTTCCTGTACTCTGATACCCTTCTGAAAAGGGGTCTACTCTCATATTTAAGAAAGAAATGCTCCCACAGGGAGCAAATTCTTTCGTTTTATAGCAGAACCTTTTATAGAATAGGTTGACACAAATTTCAACAGTTGCCTCCCTTGAAAGTGCATCAGTTCCCCTTGTATAATAATTGACTGGCGCGGGAAACGCGCTGGTCTCTTAATTTAGCTTTGGATTTTTATATATGGTAGAGTATTCGATTAGCTCACAAAGGTTTTTTATATTTGCCAGGATCGTCAGTGTGTGATGATCCCGGCAAATATAAAAAATTTTATAACAAACTGTGTTGTAAACAGATTAATGTCTATTTTATTTTCATTTCAGTTAAGAAATTTCATGAAGCTTAATAAAAGCATATATTAAAAAATCACATTGTTATTTTTTTACCTGTTACATTGAAAATTTATTAAACTTTAGTATACCCTTGTCACATATCTCTAAGTTAACATGAACAAAATTTGCACTGGTACTTAGACATTTACATCTAAATATTTTGTCTTGTTGTTCTCTTACAACAGCAAGATGATGTTGCCAAAGTTAGAAGATACCTCGAGGATCTGGAAGAGAGGTCATCAGTCAGTAGTTATAGTCCCAATAGTCACAGTTCAACTCCTAGACACAGGCCTTCTTCAAGGTAATGTTGCTGTCAAACTTCTAGTCTTTTTTTTTTTTTTTTTTTTTTTTTTTTTTTTTTTTTTTTTTGTCTCTGTGTGTGTGTGTGTGTGTGTGTGTTTTTGTCCTTGCAGGGACATGTAACCTTTGTTGCTGTTTGCGATGTGAATTTATGTTCCAAGTTTGTGACGCTAATCTCACTTGTACAAAATGGCAGAAAATCTACCATTAAGGTGTATCCAGTCCCCTTAATCAGTTTCTCTGGTACTTGTTAGTATAATCTTTAGTATCTAGTGATTCTGTAAGCAGACAGGGATAGCTCTGATCAGACTGCATGGATGGTTTCTGTCTGTAGACATACCTGCTGACTCACACAGTTTTAGTGTGGTTCTACAACTTTTCAGAGCTGCCCACAATCATATACAATCTGACCTGTGTTAAGCAAGCACCTATGGAAAAGCAGAGGATTGGTTGCTTAAGACAGGTACTTGCTTAATACAGGTACATTTACTCTAATTGGTCTTTCAAGGGAACCAAAAATGTAATCTCTTAATAGAGGCTATTGCTTAATACAGGTGGCATATAAGACAGGTTTGACTATGCTTCATGTATTTATTCTCAGTACTGTATTTATGATATACATGATAAAACTTACAAAATGGCATGTGCGTCCAGCGAAGATCTAGATCAGCCTGGGCATCTGCCCAGTCTGATCAGAGTCTTCTTTGTCCACATGAAGAAAGCTTGGGTCCTTAGCTACCCATTGAGTACACAGTGAACACTCTGATCACTGGGCATATGCCAAGGCTGATCTGAGTTTTCGCTTGGCACACATGCCATTTTGTTTGTTTTGTTATGCGCTGGCTCATTTCATATTGCAGGGCATCAACATCAACAAGTAGATCATTGTGTCAGGGTTTCACCAAGTCTGGTACCCCGTGTCGTCTTTCTGCATCGACGGGCTCGACGTTTTGTCACAGACATGTTAGAACTGTTGCATCATGACAGAACCAAGATCTTAGAGTGAAGACTGCTTCAACTGAGCCAAGACAAGTGTAGACCTGGGATCAGCCTGTGTACATAGTTACATCATTTGGAGATGACCTGAGCTAGTCTGGTTAGATTTATTAGCTACAAGTGAAACAATACCATCTTGCAGGCTTATGGATCCAGATTGATAAAATCCAAGTCAGAACTACTCTGCTTTAAACATCTTTTAGAAACTTGTTTTTTTTTTTTTGCCTAGCATTTTAATCAGAAGAAATAAATAAGCAAAGTTTTGTCATATTTTTATGTAAAACCTTTTGTATAGTTCAGCCAAATACCAAAGGTGAGATGGCAAAGTAAAGTAACACAGCCTATTAAGCAAACCTTTTGTCATTACTATTTACGTGTCGACAGTTTTAGTTTACTCATGGGTTTAAAAACCAACAACAACAACAAAAAAATGATTATTTTAACCTTTGTCATGCTGAATAAATTAAGATACCACACCCACTTCTAATTGTGAGCCAGTCAGATTACTTGATCCAAGCTGTTAATACAAATTTGCATACTTCATGACAAATAGTGTATAGCCAGATCAGTAGACATTGCATAGGTTAGGTCATTTTTTTTTTTTTCTTGTTTTTTTACGTAAATTTAATTTTAGGATGTTCGTTCATCTGTTATTACTGACAATGACCAATCCTAATCAGCTAAGTCCCTCACTACTGACTATGTCAAATGCTTTGGTAAGGTTGACAGAGGTCATGTACACATTCTTTTCCTGGCATTTTTCTTGAAGCTGTCATGCTTTTAGGATAAATATATGATAAAGCAAAGAAATTGAAACAACAAATGAGCCTCTTTGAATAAAAGCCAAATGACATGTGATGAGTGTAGACCCAGATCAGCCTGTGCATTTGCACCATCTGATCAGGGTCTATACCATTTGCTAATAAAATGTTTAACCCTTGTCCTGCTGAACCCAATATACCCTGCATTTGCAAACAGTGTAGATCCAGATCAGTTGGCTTCTGAACTGATCTGGATCTGCACTGTTTGCCATTAAGTATGTGAATTTATAGCAACAGTCCAGATCAAGTAATCTGATTGGCTGAAAATTAGAAGTGGGCATGGCATCTTAATTTATTCAGCAGGACAAGGGTTAAGATCCATATATTCTATAATGACCAGACCAGTATAGACTTAGATAGACTATGCAGATCTGAGTATATGCTGGTCACATCATACAATCATTTTCTATTCGGAGATGTGGGAATGGTTTTTTGGACTACTAGGTTTTTAGCTCACCTGTGCCAAAGCTCATAGCTGGGTGTGTGTCTCGCAATTGTCTGTCAACATTTTGAAATGTCTACTCTTAAATTGGACCAAATGAAGCCAAATTTCATATGGTTTCATTTGAATAAACACCAAGGAAAAACTGTCTTTCTGATTGATTTTGTTAGGACTGTAAGATAAAATGCTAGCCAAAAACATCTCTCCAAATGATTTCATAACAATAAGAGAATAAACTGCAAATATTTTTCCAAGGGATGTTGAAAGGACAATAGAATAAAATGCAAGGAAAAGCGCTTCTTTCCAAGGCATGTTGAAAGGACAATACAATAAAATGCCAAGTAAAAAGTGATGTTGAAAGATTAGTAGACTACTGGTTATATAAGCTCCAACAATAGAAAATATACCTTATACTATGTGTGCCCAGTCTGATCAAAATCTTTGCTGAAGAAGCATTGAAGTCTTGGCAATGCACAGAATAACTAGTAAAGATGTAGATCACACTGTGTGGATGCACAGGCTAATTGAAGTCTTCGATCAGCCCATGTGTTATAAAATGTATTTTCTTGCATTGTAGCTGTGTAGGTTTTTCTATAATAACCTTATACAGTCAGAGGCCAAAAGTAATTCCACAAAATTATTTTCTCTAGACTTTAATGCATTTTGATGTTTACAATAGTGTATAACGTTGTAAAGAAAATAATGATGTTCTGTAATGATTGGAAAGGTAAACAATGCATGCCTGAAATGTATGACTTTGATAAATATTGGATATCTCTCTTCTAAGATACAACAATTTAAATTAAGAGGAAATTTTAAAAATGGCAGATTTTCATTGACGTCAATGTTGACGTCGCTCAAGAACTGCCCAAAATGCCTTACACAAAATTTAATTCTTTGTCGCTCAAGATTACATGGAGAAAATCCAATAAGAATCACAATGTATATTATCTAAATCATCCAGCTTTCAAATGATGTCAGCGTAATGAAGATATAAACAATTATTTTTATTTATTTATTTATTTATTTTTTTTTTTGTAAACATGAAAATGCATTGAAGTCTGTGGGCTTTTGGACGCTGTGGAATTAATTTTGATCCCTGACTGTACATGTATTGTGTAGAGATGAAATGTAAATGCTGTGATCAGACCACATAGCCCTAAATAAAATGAGTATCCAGAAAGTTATTTTTTCTTTTTTCTCTATTAAGAAAACATTGTCACCTTAATGCAAAAAGTCCTTTAACACTTGTCATGCTGAATAAATTAAGATGCCATGCCCACTTCTAATTTTCAGTCCATCAGATTACTTAATCCAGATTGTTGATATAAATTCACATACTGCATGACAAACAGTGCAGATCCAGATCAGTTGGCTTCTTCAGAAGCCAACTGATCTGGATCTACACTGTTTCTAAAAGCAGGGTATATCTGGGTTCAGCAGGACAAGGGTTAAATTAATATCTTTTAATGGAGTTATTGACTTTTTGCGCTAAGATGATGACATATATTGTGGGTACTCATTAGCTTCGAGGCACTTCTAATGTGTACCAACAACATATATTTTTATGGAGAAATGAGAAAGAATATGTCGGCATTTTCAACAAACACTCCTCAACTTTTATGGTTTTGGCACCTTATGGCTTATCACATCTGTTATGCTTGAGAGAGGAACATTGTAGCTCTTGATAAACAGTGTGACTGTACATAGAACTTGATCAGAATGTGTGAGGGAACAGTGTTGAGCCAGCAGGCAGGTGTGGGTCTATTCTTGTCACAAAGGTATATGTATTATCCATGGGCTTCCTCCATCAGTTTCAGGAATTTTAACAATATTTGTTCTTCCCGTTCAGCTTTTTCATGATAAGGGGGATGGATACACTTCAAGGAGGCAATTCTGTCAGCATTGCTTTTACCTCACTTCTGCCGACCTCGGTGGCTCAGTTGGATGCACCGTCCGACTGGAGACCAGGAGTTTGCAGGTTCAAGTTCAACCCCCGCTGAGGTCGGCAACATTCTTTCGTGGAGATTGATCATGAAATATTTTCTATGGTCATTCTCTCCCTTCCGCTAATCCAAGAAGGGCAGTTGTCAGTTTCTGGCAAAAGAATGTGCACAATACTGGTTAACCGCTTAGAGGACTAAGCCTGCCCAGTAAATGTGTGGTTAGGTAAACTGACCGCGCTCGACATGACCCCATTCGGTTGACTGGGCCGTAAAACCTCAACACAAACAATTCACCTCCCTTCTGAAAAGGGGTCTGCTTTAAAAGGAAAGAATTTGCTCTCCTTGGAAGAGACATAATGCAGGAAAATGAACAGGAAATCAAAAAGTTGTCTCTCTTGAGAAAAATGGTACAGAATTTTCCATGATATGTATCCATTCCACTGAATTCACTGTTTGTGTGCTGCAGTAAATGCTGCTTCATATGGTATCACATATTATCACATTTACCGTATATAATTGTACAGAGTAATTGGTATAGAGCCAGATCAAATGTCTCCTTTGATCAGGGTCTGTACTGTCTGGCATTTAGCAAACTTTGTAATAACCAAAATGGCTTAGTTGGTAGAGCATCTACTTTGTTTCAGGGAGGTTATGGGTTCACCCTCTGGTCTAGTCAAACCAGAGTCTTTAAAAGACACTAACTGCCCTTTCACTTGGCACTCAGCATTAAGAAAGCATTTATATTTGTTCATTTTAGGGCTGTTCTGAAATCAGTGAATGATATTTGTGGAAGTACTTTATTTTATCCGTCAGCATAATAGAATTTATTTTTATCCTTATTATAGTTCTCTGAATAATAAGCAAGGCATAACATTTAAGGTGGTGTCCTGAGCTCACTCCACATTTTCTCTGGAACCATTCTGAGAGTTTTTAAGAACCATTCAACCTCCCAACAAGAGGCAAGGAGGCCCCACTATATTTGTTTACACATTTGCATCTTTCTATGCTTTTAAGCATTTATATATAATACAGCTTGTTCTTTTTCAAATAATGTACATGTACATATTTTTATCAGCTTTTTAGCCATTAATGTTTAACAGATATGATATAGCAATTGTTTTAATTTAATTTTTACACTATGGGCAAATTCAGCAGATGACAAATTGGCCATATTTTTTTCCCTTTTTTTTTTTTTTTTCAAATAATAGTATTTGGCATTTCATGCAAATTGTCTCTTAATCATACAAATTGTCTCCCAAGAAGACAATTTGCAAGAAATGTCAAAACCTCTCAGCTGGAAAAAGTAAACAAGAATATTTCAGTTTGTCAGCTGCTGAATTTGCCCATAGAGTGGTAAAGGTTAAGCACATGTTCTTTTTCAAGCATTAAAGTATATTTCAGCTAAATTCAATAAATTGGATTTTAACCCTTGTCCTGCTGAATAAATTAAGATGCCACGCCCACTTCTAATTTTCAGCCAATCAGATTACTTGATCTGGAGTTTTGCTATAAATTCACATACTTAATGGCAAACAGTGCAGATCCAGATCAGTTGGCTTCTTCAGAAGCCAACTGATCTGGATCTACACTGTTTGCAAAGGCAGGGTATATCCGGGTTCAGCAGGACAAGGGTTAATTTTAATGTCACAAAACAATAAAATTGCTTTCAGACATGTGTCTGGCAAAGATTTATAGAAGTCTGTAAATCAAGTCTAGTCATTGACTTTGCTGTTTGTGCACAGAATTGTGATCATTGTAGACTCTAAATGAGTAGCATAGAGCAAAGGCCCTGAAGTCTGAACCAGACTGCACATATGAACAGACTGTAAGAGCCTTCTTGATTTGTGTGTAGCACAAGATATTTTTTATGCCCCCGCCACGAAGTGGAGGGGGCGGGTGCATATTGTTTTACCCTTTGTCATATGTACGTTCGTCCACGTGTCTGTCCTTGTGTTGGTTAGTCACACCTATAGTACTGTTCATGCTACCCCAACTCTCCCCCCAGTTTTCACTATAGTAAGGATATAGACTGTGCATATAGGTCACAGATTTAGGATTGAATTATTATTGGTATATTTGCATACCCTTGATTTACTAGATTTGGCATAGTAGGGTTCGTGTCTCTGCATAGTTTTCAAGATAATGATTTAAAACTTGCAGCAAAGTAAGAATATTGGCTGGGCATGTACATAAAGGTCACAGAACTCTGGTCAATTTTTATTGCTAGAGTTACATGCCCTTGATTTACTTAGAAATATGGCCTGCACACTTAGCATAGTATGGTTCATGTCTGCAACTTCTGGAGTTTTTAAGATGATTTGAAACTTGCAACAAAGTAAGAATATAGGCTGGATATGTGCATAAAGATCACAAAACTCTGATCAAATTTTTATTGCTAGAGTTACATACCCTGGATTTACTTAGAAATTAAAATTTTGCCTTCTACACATGGCATTTGTTCAGAATAATAACTCGATAAAGCCAAACTGGCAGTACCGGGGGCATTCATCCCCTTTAGGGATCAATAGTTTATACCTGGATCACTGATTTAAAATTGGTTTACATTATTTTCTTATTTTACATGTTTTTTTTATTTTTATTTTTTTTTTTAAAATAGAAGAATGCAGAAGATTTTAAAGTGTCCAAATACTAAGAATAAGTACAGTAATACTGAACAGCATAAGATTGAATCTCAGTTTTATCCAGAAGTCTGCTGGTTGAGTTATACGTAAAGTTTCAGCTGCTAAATAAAACCCCTTAGCAGTTTTTATATGTAAATAGTTATCAGTTTTATCTGGTTAATTTCTAAAAGAAACTCCCCATTTTTAATTTCATCGTTTTCAGCTTATACCCAGCAAACACACAACGTCATTACAACATCACTGCAAGGTCATGACGTTGCAGCGACTTTGTAACGACGTTGCTGCTACTTTGTGTGTTTGCTGGGTAGAGACTGGATACACATGGCAGATTAACAGCCATTTTTAAGAAGGGAATCATTTTTTATGACTTCCTATTTGCTTTTCTGAGCACAAATCCCCTTCTGAAAATTGGTCTACTATAAAAGGGAAGCAAATTCTTCCCTTTCAGAGGTGACCCTTTTCACAAGGGAGAAAAACAATTTTGACAGAAATGCTTTCCATGAAAGTTCGTTTGGTTCCCTTTAGTAAACATTCCTCTAAATCAAAGATGTCAGTGGAGGTGCGATTGTTTCTTTTGCATGGAACTTACTTATTTGAACCCTATTTGATCTCATAATCACATTAACACATAGCATGCTGAGTAAAATTTTCAGCTGAGAACATATTGAAATATTTTTCCAATTTTTTTTTTTTCTAGAAAATAAGGTTTGACATTTCATAGGATTCAAATGGAGACAATTTTCATGAAATGTCAAACTTTATTTTCTTTAAAAAAAAAAAAAAAATAAGAAAAATATGTGGAAATAGTCCAGAGAGTGGTAAAGGTTAATTGCTTACAAATTTCATTTTCTACAGCCAGTTTTGTATGGTAAAATTCACATAAGCACACATCTGAAAATATTACTGATTCTTATAGAAACAGTTTCAATAATGAAAGGCTTAAAACAACCAAAATCATCTGTTTGTTTGTGTTGAGATTTTACGGCCCATTCAACCCAATGGGTTCATGTCTAGCGCGGTCAGTTTACCTAACCACACGTTTACTGGGCAGGCTTAGTCCTCTAAGCGGTTAACCAGTATTGTGTACATTCTTTCGCCAGAAACTGACAACTGCCCTTCTTGAATCAGCGGAAGGGAGAGAATGACCGTAGAAAATATTTTACGATCAATCTCCATGAAAGAATGTTGCCAACCTCGGCAAAATCATCTGTACACTAAAACATTTTAAAAGCTTGTTTTAAATATTGTTGTACGTGTGTACTTTGAGTTTTCAACACAGTTCCTTAACCTTTATTACTCTGAGCAAATTCAGCAGACAACAAATTGGTAATATATATATATATAATTTTTTTTTTCTCCAGAAAATAAGGTTCAACATTTCATGCAAATTGTCTCCTGAGGAGACACTTTGCATGAAATCTCAAACCTTTTTTCCTGAAAAAAAAAAAAAAGTAAGAAAAAAATTTCAAAATTTTGTCTGCTGGAATTTTTCCCAGCATGGGAAGCGTTAAGGAGAAAGCTGAATTAAGAGTTCTGTACCATCATGGTGTGTGTACAGTTTTTAAATTAAATTTAGTATATGTAATGGTGATTGTTCATGCCTGTGATTCAGAGAATTTTGCGCTCAGTTGTGGTATACTTATATTTTCTTATTAATGCATGAAATAGAAGGTTAGCTCCATTCATTAATTCCACAAATCTGATATTTTGCACCTCTTTGTGCAGTTAAGTTGTTTTCTCTATAACTATAAAAGCTAGGGTTATTTGGAAAGGACTAAAATAGGCTATGCCTACGTCCAATCCAATGGTACATATATATGTACTCGTCTTGTATGTATGTATGTATGTATCCATGAAATTTCTAATAAATAAATAAAAGCTAGGGTCTTGTGAATTATCATGGAGAAAGATTCCTAGAAATAATTCGAAGAGAAAAGCAATGTTGGCCAAGAATGAAAAAAAAAAAAAAAAATGATTGTGACAAACTATGCATTTTGGAGCAAACGTTATCAAAATCGGATGAATAATAAGAAAGTTATAGATGTTTAAAGACTTCAAAATTACTTTTATGGGTATCACTTTCCAATTGAATATTTTTAAAAAGAGACTTAATTACATCAGTAAGCCTTAATTAAATAGCTTCTTCTCTCTCGGATGTATTGATTTCTTGAAAACCACACCATTTTCAGTCAGAAAGAACATTTTATTCAATATGAAATGTTTAGAACATTAAATATTCGAGTGAAAAAAAAATGTTGGGGATTAATCAATGGAGCTTTAAAGTAAATACTATACTTACCCTAAGTCTTTGGACAGATATGCATGAGGAAACTGTGTAGACCGGGATCAGATGCTGCAGGATGCAGCATCTGATCTAGGTCTACACTGTTTGCAACCCATACAGCAGTATTTTATACACATGAATAGGTAGTGAAATGGAGTTGTTGAAACTTTTCAGACAAATATGGTAAAGATTTAAGGTGTCTGAATACTTAAGGTAAAGATGGTATGTATGAAATTGTGTGTGTTTGTGACTATAAAATTTAATGTGCTTGTTTTGTGTATATTTATGACCTGTTAATAAAATCTAATCATAGAGTGAAATTATCAATTAAATCATGATGTGATTAAAAACAAAGAAAGAGTTTACTGATTGAATCTGTTTGTTCTTTATTCACTTTTTGTGGTTGTCAATATTGTTTTTAAATCACATACTGCACCACTGATACGATTGTTAGAGACCCGATGTGTTGCCACATAAACAGTGTTTCTTTGACCCTTTGAGATTAATATTGTGATTTCCTTTTTGCCTTCTTGCACATGTCCCCTTCTGAATAGGATCTACTTTAAATGGATGGTGTGATGTGGTGTTTTATATCCCTTTTAACATTATATGTCATATTGTGACAATGACAATGTGATAATTAAAGGCTCTGTGCAGTGAACTACTAGACAAAGATGAGATGAATTCCACCTCCAGCTGGATTCGAACCCGTGATCTTGTGATCCAAAGGTGAGAGCACTAACCACTTGGCCACCCAGTCGCTTCTGCCTTGGTGGCTCAGTCAGATGCCCGTCTTACTGGTTAGCAGAAGGTTGTGGGTTTGACTCGGCCAGGTCCTACAACATTTTTCAGGAAATATTTTCTTCAGTCATTCTCTCCCTTCTGCTGATTCAAGAAAGGCAGTTATTAGTTTCTGGCGAAAGAATGTGCACAAATACTGGTTAACTGCTTAAAGGACTAAGCCTGCCAAGGAAAAGTGTGGCTAGCCAAACTGATTAGCTCGACTTGACCTGAATAGTGTTGACTGGGCTGTTATACTCCAACCCAACCAACCAAATTAGTCGCTTTTACTCTAAAGGAAATTTTTCATTCCACTTGGGAGTAAATTCTTTCCTTTTTGAATGGACACCTTATCATAAGAGAGAAGCAGATATGGATGAGATCTGTCCATCACTGCAGATGAACCAAGCATTTCTCAACTGATTTCCTTAAAACTGAAAACAGATTTTATTTTTTTGGGGGGCAAAAGTTTTTTTATGCCCCAACTACTAAGTGGGAGGGGCATGTAGTTTTGCACTGGTATGTCTATACATACTGTATTTATTCTATGGTAAGCCCTCACTCTAGTAAATGTCCCTTCCTACTTTTCTAAGAGAAAAGCATTACCAAACACATGCAAAAATTTACTTTCCACCATCAACATATCTTATTTTTGGCCCAAATTTTCACTCAATACTGTCATTTTAGCAACAATAAATTGCAATACCCCTGGGGCATATATTAGAATAAATATGGTCTTCACATTACAATTTATAATACTGTTGATGCTCTGCAAGTCCATCCACACTCTTCAAGGCAATCATTTGAAACTTGCACTACAGCAAGGACATAAGCTGAACATTTGCACATAAAGTTTACAGAATTCTGATCCAAACCCTTCATAAGGCAAACTGCAGTGGCATTCATCACCTTTAGTAGCCGGCCCCGGTGGCTCAGTTGGATGCACATCCAACCTCAGTTGGATGCACATCCAACTGGTGATCAGGTCGTGGGTTCCATCCCCACTGGATCTGGCACATTCTTTCATAGAGATTGATCATTAACTATTTCTAGTCATTCTCTCCTTTCTGCTGATTCAAGGAAGGCAGTTGTCAGTTTCTGGTAAGAGGACTGTGCACAAGTACTGGTTTACCACTTAGAGGACTAAGCATGCCCAGGAAAAGTGTGCTTAGGTTTAACATACCAGCTCAATATGACCTTAATATTGTTGACTGGGCCTTTAAACTCCCACACAACCAAATTATCACCTTTACTGATTGTCTAGTTTTTTTTGTTTTGTTTATTTTTTCTCAGAAACTGCTGTCAGTGTTGAAAAAGTAAAATTACATGACACTGGTTGTATGTTTATTAGTTACATTATTGTAAACCAAGAATTCTTCATTTGTGAGCATCCTGTACAAACTATGACACAAAAGTGTAGCTGTATCAGCATCCTGTTTAGTCTATGATACAAAAATAGTGTAGCTGTACTAGCATCCTGTACAGTTTTTGGCACAATAATAATGTTGCTGTACCAGCATCCTTTACATTACCTGGCACAATACATTGTAATAATATAGCTGTACCAGTATCCTGCATAGTCTGGAGCAGAAATATTGTAGCTATACCAGTAACATATACAGTCTTTGGCACAATAATATAGTTGTACCAGTATCCTGTAGGCTGTAGTACAATAAAAATGTAGCTATACCAGTATCCTGCACAGTCTGTGCAACAATAATAATATAGGTATACCAGTATCCTCAATAGTCTGACACAACAATAATGTAGCTATACCAGCATCCTGTACAGTATGTGTCACAAAAATAATATATCTGTACAGTATCCTGCAGTCTGGCACAGTAATAATGTAGCTATACCAGTATCCTGTTCAGTCTATGGTACAGAAATACTGTAGCTATACCAGCATCCTGTACAGTCTTTGGCATAATTATAATGTAGATATACCAGTATCCTGTACAGTCTGTGGAACAATAGTTATATAGCTGTACAAGTATCCTGCACATCTGGCACAATAATTATATAGCTATACCAGCATCATGTACAGTCTGTGACACAATAATAATATAGCTGTACCAGTATCCTGTACTATCTGGCTTAGTAATAATGTAGCTACACCAATATCCTTTAGTTTGTGTCAGTAATGCAGCTGTACCAGTATTTTGTACAGTATGTGGCACAAATATATAATAGCTGTACTAGTATCCTGTGTAGTATATGACATTAAATTCTGTAGCTATACCAATATCCTGTACAGTCTGTGTGGCACAATAATAATATAGCTGTACCAGTATCCTATACAGTGTATGACAATAATAATATTGCTGTGCCAGTTTCCTTTACAATCTATGACACAATTGCAATATAGCTGTACAAGTTTCCTGTATAGTCTATGGCACAGTAATACTGTAGCTATGCCAGCATCATGTACACTCTGTTACAATAATATTACTGTACCAGTATCCTGTACATGTAGTCTGTGACACAATATATCTGTAGCAGTATCTTGTTACTGTGGCACAATCATACTGTAGCTTTACCAGTATCCTGCACAGTCTGGCACAATAATATAGCTATACCAGCATCCTGTACAAGCTGTGACACAATAATATAGCTGTACCAATGTCCTATACAGTCTGGCACAATAATTATATAGCTATAACAGTATCCTGTACAGTCAGTTACACAATAATAACATAGCTGTATCAGCATGCTGTACAGTCTGACACAAAAACAATGTAGCTGTACCATCACTGTACTGTCTGTGGCACAATATTATATAGCTATACCAGCATCATGTGCAGTCTTTGGTGCAATTATAATACAGTTGTATCAGCATTCTGTTCAGTCTTTGGCACAATAATGTATTTATCTGGATTAAAAGTTTATTGCAATGTACAATACTGTTTATAAAGTTTTTGAGGTCTGTATTTATAAGCCCACCCTAGCTTGTCACAATTTTGCTACAGAATTCTCATCAACAATATCCATGAGTCTTAGATGACAGATTTTCTTGACCTCATTCACCCCTGTAACTGCCTCACTTTCAGCTGAGTTTTGGAGCCGTCTTTCTAGACCTTGTAGAATGGCATCTTTCTTATTTTCCCTTGCGCATATTACAAAGGGGAAGCCAAACTTCTGCTTGTATTTTTCATTGAGATCTGACATTTTCTGACGTTCACTTTCTGTCATCAGATGTAGTCCAGCTGCAGACTGTTCTTTAGTTGACTCTCTTGTCAGTGCTCCAGCAGCAGCCAGTCTGCCTGCTAAATCAGGGTGAAGCCTCAAAACACCTTCCTTTCCTGTTAATAAAACATTCCTGTTAATACTGTAATAAGGTACATTATCAGAGGAGGAAATTGTCAATATTGTTTTTGCCTCCCTCCATAAAAAAAAAAAAATAATGAGTGCCCACAACATATGCAGAAATTGAGAAAGTTATCCTAGAGTTATCAGTAGATACTCTTTAAGTCCTCTGGAAAGATTGTTGAAATTGATATTAAATCTGAGTAAAACAAAACAAATTCCTACGGTACATCTTTCTTGTTTTTGCAAATAGCTCCCCCAACTGTAGCAAATACTATATCTGATCTATGACTTAAATACCCTTAATGTGTAAAATATTTTGATGACACTTAATAGAATTCTAGAGCAAGTTGACTTTGCATCATAAACATTGTGGTACCATTTGTGACCATGGCCTTAAGAACATGTCATAGTCAAAAGACTCTGTTGTGTGTGTGTGTGTGTGTTTGTGTGTGTGTGTGTGTGTGTGTGAGCATGGCCTTAAGAACATGTGAACATGTCGTGGTCAAGACTGTCAGTCTGCGTGTGTGTATGTGTGTGTGACCATGGCCTTAAGAACATGTCATGGTCAAAAGACTGTCAGTGTGTGTGTGTGTGTGTGTGTGTGTAATTCTACTGAAAGATACTAAATCACTAACATTAAAACTTACCTGATAGAGGCAGCTGATCTAAAAACTCGCTTATGGCAGTCTTTAAAAACTCCAGCGTTTTGAATGGTCTGTTCCTCCACACAGCAGCAGCACACAGACTGCAGTGTTCAACAACATTACCAAACTTGGCAATAAAATCTTCATAAGATAGGCTATTTACCTCTGTTATTGACAATTTGTCTGGCATTCTTGAAGCAAATTATAGAAACTGAAACAGTAAAGTACAACCCGATCAGATAAGAGGGAATCCAAATAAATATAAAATTGTTTCCATTTCATATTTCTTCTTGAAAACACGTGGGTACTCATTAGCAGTGCCTCACTGATAAGAGAATAGAGTGGGTATCCAGATAATATTTTTTATCGCACCTGCTTGTAGCAGGGTGCGATATAGGCGTCCGATTTTCCGTCCGTCCGTCCGTCCGTCCGTCCGTCCGTCTGTCAACATTTATGTCGAAGTTCGACATTTATGTCGAAGTTCGACATTTATGTCAGTGTTAGTATTTTAATCAACTACAAGACTAAACAACCACCAAACCTTGCATGAAACATCTCCCTGACCTCCTGACTTTGCAACATAGGCGTCCGCTTTTCCGTATGTCTGTCCATTCGTCCGTCAGTCCGTCTGTCAACATTTATGTCGAAGTTCGACATTTATGTCGAAGTTCGACATTTATGTCAGTGTTAGTATTTTAATCAACTACAAGACTAAACAACCATCAAACCTTGCATGAAACATCTCCCTGACCTCCCGACTTTGCGACATAGGTGCCCACTTTTCCATTCGTCTGTCTGTTCGTCTGTCCGTCTCTTAACAGTTCTGTTATGTCGAAGTTCGACATTTATGTCAAAGTTAGTATTCCAATCAACTACAAGACTAAAAAACCATCAAACCTTGTATGAAATATCTCCTTGACCTCTTGACTTTGTGACATAGGTGCCCGCTTTTCCATTCGTCTGTCCGTTCGTCCGTCCGTCTGTCTCTTAACAGTTCTGTTATGTCGAAGTTCGACATTTACGTCAAAGTTAGTATTCTAATCAACTACAATTCTACAACAACCATCATACCTTGCATGACACATCTCCCTGACCTCCTGACTTGGCAGATGTGTTGACCCAGTGACCTTGACCTATATTTTGCGCTCCATTGACTTTGACACAATTTACCTTGACGTTGCAGATCTTCTCAACTATAAGGCTTACAACTACCAAACCTTGCATAGTGCTTCTCCTAGATGTACTGACTTGGCAGGTACCTTGATCCGGTGACCTTGACCTATATTTTGCGCTCCAGTGACTTTGACGTATTTTGCGTCGACGTTTGATATCTCCTCAACTATAAGACCTACAACCATCAAACCTTGCAAAGTGCTTCTCCTCAATGTACTGACTTGGCAGATACCTTGACCTGGTGACCTTGACCTATATTTTGGCTGCAGTGACTTTGACATAATTTACGTCAACGTTCCAGATCTCCTCAAGTGTAAGACCTGTAGCCACCAAACCTTGCATAGATCTTCTCCTATATGTACTGACTTGGCAGGTATCTTGACCCGGTGACCTTGACCTATATTTTGCGCTCCAGTGCCTTTTACACATTTTACGTCAATGTTCAATATCTCCTCAACTATAAGGCCTACAACCATCAAACCTTGCATAGTGCTTCTCCTCAATGTACGGATTCTGCAGGTACCTTGACTGGGTGACCTTGACCTATATTTCACGCTCCATTGACTTTTACACCTTTTACGTCACCCTTCCATATGTCCTCAACTGTAAGGCCTTCAACCACCAAACCTTATATAGCACTTCTTCTCGATGTACTGACTCAACAGGTACCTTGACCTGGTGACCTTGACCTATATTGTGCACTCCAGTGACTTTGACACATTTTATATTGATGTTCGGTATCTCCTCAAATATAAGACCTACAACCACTAAACCTTGCGTAGTGCTTCACCTCATTGCATTGGCTTGGCAGGTACTTTGACCTGGTGACCTTGACCTATATTTGACACATTTTATGTTGATGTTTGATAACTCCTCAACTATAAGGCCTACAACCACCATACCTTGCATTGTACTTCTCCTTGGTGTACTGAATTAGCAGGTACCTTGACCTGTGACCTTGACCTATATTTCATGCTCCAGTGACTTTTACACATTTTACTTCAATGTTCCATTATCATTGGGCTGTATGATACGAAAAGTCAGTGCTGAAGATATAGCCATCAGAGGGAATGGGACTGGCCTGGAATATATGTGCCCCACTAGGCACTTTGTCTACATTTTTTTCAACCCAGTTTTCCAAGTAAGCACTGCTAAGAATGAAATAAACTTATTTAATAACCACATTCTGATTGTGGCTCCTGTGACTTTTGCCCCAGCAGGTGCGATGACGCCTTCCGCGGAATTCTTGTCTTATTTCTCCATGAAAATGTATGTTGCTGGTACTCATTAGATGCATCTCAGCAGTTCTACCATATAATATGGAGAAAAGTTTATTTATAAAGTTAAAAACATGTCAAATGATTGATACAAATAACAATCAAATTGAAATAAGGTTTAAAAGCTGGTAAATTCAGAAAAATTGTCTAATATATATATTATACACCACTGGAAACCCCTGTTTTACTATATATATTACATGGACTTAGTAATGATAATGTTTTGGCAGAAGGGGCAGAGGCTGAATGTAGTCAAGGCTGTGAAAAATTTATATTGTAGATTCTATCGATATATCTTAAACCACCTCCCTTTTTTAGCTCACCTGAGCAAAAGCTCAGGGTGAGCTATTGAAATCACCCTATGTCCGTCGTCCGTCATTCGTGGTCAACAATAAGTTTGTTAACACTCTATAGAGGTCACAGCTTTGACCCAATCTTGATGATACTTGGTCAGAATGTTTGCCTCTATGAAATCTAGGTCAAGTTCGATACTGAGTTATTTGGGGTCAAAAACTAGGTCACCAGGTCAAATCAAAGGAAAAACTTGTTAACACTCTAGAGGTCATAGTTTTGTCCCAATCTTGATGAAACTTGCTCAAAATGTTTGCCTCTATTAAATCTAGGTCAAATTCGAAACTGGGTCACTTGGGGTCAAAAACTAGGTCACCGGGCCAGATCAGCTGAAAACCTTGTTAACACTCTAGCGGTCACATTTTTGAAGCAATCATCATGAATCTTGCTCAATATGTTTGTCTTGATGATTTCTAGGTCAGATTCGAAACTGGGTCACTTGGGGTCAAAAACTAGGTCACCGGGCCAAATCAGCAGAAAACCTTGTTAACACTCTAGCGGTCACATTTTTCAAGCAATCATCATGAATCTTGCTCAAAATGTTTGTCTTGATGATTTCTAGGTCAAGTTTGAAACTGGGTCACTTGGAGTCAAAAACTAGGTCACCGGGCCAAATCAGCAGAAAACATTGTTAACACTCTAGCGGTCACATTTTTCAAGCAATCATCATGAATCTTGCTCAAAATGTTTGTCTTGATGATTTCTAGGTCAAGTTTGAAACTGGGTTACTTGGAGTCAAAAACTAGGTTACCTGGCCAAATCAGCAGAAAACCTTGTTATCACTCTAGCGGTCACATTTTTCAAGCAATCATCACGAATCTTGCTCAAAATGTTTGTCTTGATGATTTCTAGGTCAAGTTTGAAACTGGGTCACGTGGTATCAAAAACTAGGTCACCAGGGCAAACCAGCAGAAAACCTTGTTAACATTCTAGTGCACATTTTTGGAGCACTAATCATGAATCTTGCTCAAAATGTTTGTCTTGATGAGTTCTAGGATATGTTTGAAACTGGGTCAGGTGGGGTCAAAAACTAGGTCATCGGGCCAAATCAGCAGAAAACCTTGTTAACACTCTAGCGGTAACATTTTTGAAGCAATCATCATGAATCTGGCTCAAAATGTTTGTCTTGATGATTTCTAGGTCAAGTTTGAAACTGGAACACCTGGGTTCAAAAACTAGGTCACCTGGCCAAATCAGCGTAAAATCTTGTTATCACTCTAGCGGTCACATTTTTCAAGCAATCATCATGAATCTTGCTCAAAATGTTTGTCTTGATGAGTTCTAGGTCAAATTCTAAACTGGGTCACTTGGAGTCAAAAACTAGGTCACCGGGCCAAATCAGCAGAAAACTTTGTTAACACTCTAGCGGTCACATTTTCTAAGCAATCATCATGAATCTTGCTCAAAATGTTTGTCTTGATGTTTTTAAGGTCAGGTTCGAAACTGGGTCACTTTGGGTCAAAAACTAGGTCACCTGGCCAAATCTGCAGAAAACCTTGTTAACACTCTAGCGGGCACATTTTTGAAGCAGTCATCATGAATCTTGCTCAAAATGTTTGTCTTGATGATTTCTAGGTCAAGTTTGAAACTGGGTCACATCAGGGGGTCAAAAACTAGGTGACCTGGCCAAATCAGCAAATAACTGTTAACACTCCAGAGGTCACATTTTTTAAATAATCATAATAAATATTGCTCAAAATGTTTCTCTTGATGATTTCTAGGTATAGTTTAAAACTGGGTCACTTGATATCAAAAACTAGTTCACCTGGCCAAATCAAAGGAAAACCTTGTTGATGCTCTTGAGGTCACATTTTTGAAGTGATCATCATGAATCTTGCTCAAAATGTTTGTCTTGATGATTTCAAGGTGATGTATAGTTTTCTGTCCAGTGACTCTCTTAAGTTTTTCCATTTAGGTCAGTTTCTCAGTAATTATTGGTCCTACAGAGTGATATTTGGTACTTGTGATGTGTTTGTGTTTAGGTCAGTTTCTCAGTAACTATTGCTCCTACAGCCAGTGATACTTAGTACATGCATACATCTTAGCATGGCCTCTTGAGTGCAGTCATCCATATTTGACCTTGACCTTTATTCATTCTGAACTATGATCAGAATGTTTGCCTTGATCAGTTCTAGATCAGGCTCTCAAAGTGCTATGTTGCTCAGGTGAGCGTTATAGGGCCATCATGGCCCTCTTGTTTAAATTTTGCCTGTATTGCATATACTGACCAAATTTGCTGTAGATCACCCTCACATGTGGTTACTATGCCTTATACATCAACCTATGTACATCAACCTATGACACATTAAATACAGTAAAATCTTGTCCAGGGAAACTTCAATGCTGACCAAAGTTTGGATACATGTTCCATCTGGTATAGGAATATGGATTACTCTGCTATTTTTGCATTGTTTCAGTACTTACCTATTGTTTAAAAACACTTGGTTATTCACTTTGCCTTGTTTTAGTATACGCATACTTACCTGTAGTTTAAACTGGTCATTTAGTAAACAGACTTAACTATTATTTCAAATGGATTTTATACTATCAAATTAACACAGTAGCTGCTTTTGTTTGTTTATTGTTTTTTTTTTTTTGTTTTTTTTTTTTGTTTTGTTTTTAACTTTTTTTTTTTTTTTTTTTTTTTTTTTTAAAGGTTTATCTGTGTCCAAAAATACTTGTGTTTGGAACAGAAATATGAGAATAGCAGTAATAATTTTCAGACAAACATTAAAAGAGAGCTTTGTTTTTCAGGGTTTTCAGGATATGGGAGTATGTGGGAGTATTTAATTATTTAGGTATATTGTGATATATTCTGATTTTTTAATTTAGGGATATCATGGATATGATCAAGGTATAGCTGGAAATTTACAGGTACATGTACTTATTTGGGGATATTTCAAAATATAATTAAGGAATTATTATATAAAGATTAAAATCAATCTGTGACCATAGAATGCATTATACTACCTGAGGGAAACGCTGTGTATGTGTGGGCATGGTCGGGTGTGGCAAAGGTGTTGTATATCTTACGTAACCGGGGCGTCCTACTGATTTTGGCTTACAGTTGGGCAAGGCCTGCTATCCTTATAGCAGGTAAGGGTAGAGTGGGAATGTGTGCAGTGTGTATGTGCAGAGGGTCACCGGGCTGAGGTGGGGCAGAGGGTGGGTGCAAGGCTAGATGGCTGTAACTATGTGCTTTTGTATGCCCAGTATGCAAGTGGGGAAAAGCATCAAGACAAGAGGTGGGCTGGGGTGGCGGGGGGGGGGGTGAAAAGGAGGCAAAATAAAAAAAAAAGGTGGCAACTTAAGCTCTTTACATCTAAATCCACTAAGTAAACTAGAGTAGAATCATGCAATGTTAACTGATTTACCACTTTATTTTGCAGGACAGAGTACAATTTGAGCGTTTTAAGCTTTTTACATTTGACTTTGAGGTGCCGACTTTGTATATACAGAACCTTGACACACCTGTCAGGACGTACCTGATAATGGGATTCAGAAACAGGTGCCGGATAATTTTTGGTGTAACAAATTTACTGCGAGTCCGTCCGAAGGATAAAAGCCGTTAAGTTTTGTGCCGAATAACGAACATAACAACAAGTAAAAACTCGTTTTAACGGTTGAAAACGTGTAAAAAGTTAAAAATATGATAATGGTAAAATTAATTTTGTCATTAATGTTTTGACATATGTCGCCTCCAATACCGTTTTGCAGCTTTGATTCAAAAACACACTCTTTTGTGATGTTTAAAAGCGTTCTGCAAGGATTTCGAAGTGGCCGCAAGTATTAGCTTCTTTAAAAGTTATATGCAGCGTGTAGTGAAGTGTCTATCCTGAAAATCTTAAGCTGAATTGGCTACAGTGACGCATCAAATGATATTACTCATTCACCAAAGGTTTGCAACTGAGAGCTAAATCTCAAGACATGACCAGTGTCACAAATCTGCTTTTGACATAGTGTGACTGCAGTTTTGCATGTATTTTGATTGTATTTTTCTAATTATTCAGAGTTGGGTTTTTCACCAGTAAATGTCAGCACAATACACAACACTTGTCTAATTTGGTAATCTCAAAGTACATGTAACTTTGGTACCCAGCTCAGAATCCAGTGCCATTTATCAGTTGCAAATGAGATGAAATTTGCACTATGGCCTATTCTCATAATTCCATTCACCCCCATAACTCCGTTCACCCTCTTCTGAGAATAATATGAAAACAAACCTTTCTTAAATGTATGCCACATTAAAATTAATAAGAAATAACTAACATTACAGCTGATTTTGAAGAAAATCGGTTTTCGCTTACAATTTTAGGCATAAAAATCAAAATTTGTCACAAAATGCTAAATATTTAGGGGTACCCCCAAAACATCACTAACCAGTGACATGCATGTGAATGAATATAATTAGTATCAACAATTTAGAACAGTTATAGTCTAAAATAAATGCTCATTAAATATAATATGCATAGAATGAATCTGGTTGCCTGTTATAATCAAAGCAATTTGAGTGAACGGAGTTATGAGAACATGTCCAAAACACCCCCTTAATTTTCTGAAGATTGTAGAATGAAAAGATGTGGGTTTTATTTCTTTTAATCTTAAGATTCTCATATAGGTATTTAGTCAAATATATAAAATATATGTACAGAAAATCATTCTTGCAATAAAAAATTGATAGCAGGATTACTGAACATTAGGTGAGCAGAGTTATGGGTTTCCAGGCTACATAGTTTGCAGATTATTTGCACATGACAAATCAAAATCAGCATGGCAAATTTTCATTAACAAAAGGAATTTCATTCAGATGTGAAAAATTTTAAAATCATCTATCAGTGGGAAGCTGGTATTTATGGTACTTCAAAGTGGGTGGTACGTCGAGTTGCAGGAGCCAATTATAAGCCTATGATTCATATTAAATTACTGGAGTCCAGCTAAGAAAATTGGAAGTTTAAAAGATTCATGATATTTTGCACGAATTTGACCAAAGGAAGAGTGTTCATTTATAAACTAACATTTACCAAGCTGCTGATGTGTTAAAAATGTGTACACATCTGCAAGCTGTCACTAATCTATGAAAGTTGCGTTTTGCCTGACATTTTACACAGATTTAGCAAACCTGCAAACCTCGGTCATGATTTACAAAAGCATTTGTTGCAACTACCTATGCAGAAAAAGTTTATCCATTTCATTTATGAAGGATTATGATTAAGCAATAAAGTTTTGAGAAGGCTATCTCACAGATGAAGGCTGGCAAAGCACCAGGCCCATCAGGCATAGTGGTGGAGATGATACGAGCAGCCGGTGACTTTGGGGCCTCCATGATTCGTGACCTCGCAGCTGCAATCATTTGTGATGGCAAGGTTCCCTCTGACTGGTAGCAGAGTTTCATTGTCTGCCTCTACAAGGGAAAGGGGGATGCTTTGGAAAGGGGCAACTACCTCAGTCTCAAGCTGACAGAGCAGGTTATGAAAATCCTGGAGAGGGTTGTGGATGGCCTCTTCAGACAGTTGGTGTCAATCGACGATTCCCAGTTTGGCTTCGTCCCAGGCAGAGGCACCACAGAGGCAATCTTTGTTGTCAGGCAGCTGCAAGAGAAGTATCTAGCTGCCAACAAGAGACTACATTGTTTTCGTAGACATGGAAAAAGCGTTTGATTGAGTACCTCGGAAGGTCATCTGGTCGGCACTGAGAAAACTTGGTGTGGATTGTGCGACTGTGCAGCTGCTGCAGCAGATGTATGCAAATGTGCGGCGCCGTATCCGTGTTGGTGAGGGGTACAGTGAAGTGAAGGTTGGTTAACCCCTTAGAGGACTAAGCCTGCCCAGTAAATGTGTGGTTAGGTAAACTGACCACGCTCGACATGACCCCATTGGGTTGACTGGGCCGTAAAACCTCAACACAAACAAAAACCTGTATTATGTGTAAAATGGCATGCAAGCTACAAATGGGATATATAGAATGCAAAGTTACAAATGTGATAAAGATGTCCATCCTACTCATATTTAATTTTCTCAACATAGGCATAATTATCACCTTTCATCAGGTTAATATGCCTATGCAATGAAGCAGGGCTCTGGAAATTTTGAAATCTGAATCGGTCCAACCGATGACGATGATGTCATCAATGAGCCCATTTCCAAAAAAAAAAAATATGTGTATATCACCTGTCACGAAAACTAATGACAATTGGCAGTCCTATGACTCCTTTTAAATAATACACCTCAACTCCGTTATATGACGGAAGTCCGGGTACAACGAGCATGATCAAAGCTGGCGTCATCAATAAATACAGTCAGGTATGTAAAAAGAAAGAAAAAAAAAGAAAAAAAAAAGAAAAACGGTTTTGTTGTTATTTCCACCTCCGCAGGGTTTTCCTAAACTATTTATAAACAACTGATTCCCGTCTTGTATAAGCGCGAAGACGGCTGGAAACAGGAGAGACGGAACGAAACGACTTTCATGGACCTAATTAGGTCTAATAAAAAAGGCCTGCGCCACGGGCGGTTTTGCAGTTTTCAGTGTTTCAAGATTTAATCAGACTGCTTAAATTTTAAGCACTGACCAATCTTGCCTAGCGCAAGTGGTGCATTACTTATTTTTACTGTGAAATCTACCTTGAATTATACTCGCGTGTTACGGCAATCAACAAAAAAAAAAAAAAGAAGAAGAAGCAATCAATTATACCCAGATCAGACGCCGTTGTATGCGACATCTGATCAGGACGTACACGGTTTGGGAATTTATTTATCGAATCTGGGACCGACAAACCGAGTTGATCAAAACAAAAAAGAAGAGGAAGAAAAAGGGTGCGTTCAAGCGGTGCATTCTTTTATCACTCTCAGTAAAGCGACCTTTGATCTTTTGGACACGCCGACTGCACCTGGATGTTTTGCAGTCTCAGTGTATTCACACGTGTCACACAAACGGATTAATTATCAGACTACCATTACTGATGATTCGTGTTAATTGCTTGTTTACCGCACAAAGGTCAGTGAAGTGTTGATTTTTTGACAATGTTTGGATAATGACGTAATTAATTTGTGCTGCGGGTAGGTTGCCGTTATTCAGCTGTCTCTCCAATATACATGTCAAATGACCGTTTAGAGCCTTTTACCTACCATAATATCGCATTTAAAAGGTGCGCGGACGTTGTCAGTTTGGAAAGACTAGACCATTTGTGATTTTTTAGACATCATTGATTTGTGAAAATTGGTTGGTTTGGGAAATGTTGGACCGATTTATTAGCGTTTTGGGGTGTATGAAATCGGTCCAGAATTCTTAATTTCGGTCCAGACCGGCTATTTTTCCGGTTTTCCCGAGCCCTGCAATGAAGATTCCATCAAAATCCAATTTTATAAAGTAAAACTGGCTTATTTATCAATTTTGTTTTCTGTTTTAAAGCTTGTACGGTGCGTGTATGTCACACTGCGATAAATGTTTTTAAATTTCCACATCTCAACAGTCACATAACAGAAAGCATTCATATTTGGAGCATGTGTATATAGGAGGGTCTTCTGCGATTCTATATGAATGGACCCTGAGTTCAAGTCTCGGGATGGGGGTAGAGGTCAGAATCTGGGACACTTCTGTTAAAGTGCTCTTATGCTGCGGTTAAGTTTTTAAATGCTTATATCTCGATAGTCAGTTGTCATAAAAGCACTCATATTTAGAACGTGTATGTGCATGCCACCTTTATTCAGGTGCATGGTCACCTATGTTTTATAAATAAACTAAAAGGGTTCTTCAGGTGCAAGGTCCACCTTTGTTGTTGCCATGATAATTTTACATAGTGCTATGCCCAGTCGTGTTCACATTTGCATAGCTGTTTTCACTGACTGGTCGGTTTTTCTGTCAGTTTGAGTTTGACACGTTGCAGGCATTAATTGCAAGAATCATACATTGAGCATATTATAATACAATTCAAACAACATAAATCATCTCTAGATTAAAAAAAAAGAAAAAATACAGTACAGTCCTTGTGTGTTCTTTATTTTGCACGCTCATGTGGTTTGCACGCTCACGTGGTTGTTTAGTGTTTTTTTGTTTTGTTTTTTTCACGAGAAATTTCTCGGCATTATATACCTGATAAAATTACAGTACAGTCCACACAGGTCTTTTCTTTTGTATGCTCGCGCTTTTTAGTGTTTCCACATGAAATGGTTTGGCTTTATATACTTGTCAGATTAATGTCTAATTTATTCTCATATCATTCAAAAAATTTAATAAACCTTAATAAAGCATACATTAAAGAATCACATTGTTGTTCTTTATTACCTGTTACATTGAAAATTTATTAAACTTTAGTATACCCTTGTCCCATATCTTATACTTAGACGTTTACATCTAAAAATTTTGTCTTGTTATAAATACAACAGTCTGAGAAAATCAGTTTAGAACAAGTGTGAAGCACCTGTGATTTTTGTTTGATCTACATGTCAAATAGCTCAGGTATCAACCTTTAATTAAATATGTTGAGACACAAGTTACAACTGAGACAGATCGTTGGCTTGTAAATTGATACAGAGCTCCAGATAAGGCACTTTTTTTTTTTTTTCAAATGAAAAATAGATATTTTTCTTATTTCTCCGTGATAAACATATGTTGTGGGTACTCATGAATTAGATAGGGTTTTTGAGAAATGAGAAAAATATTATGTGAATACTTCCTCTTATCTGTAGCTGTGTTGATTATAAAGGCATTGTAATTCAAATTAAGGAACATTTTTTAGAAATGAATGATATATTTTGTTACTTTTTATATTTAACCAAATATTCAGACACCATTATTCAGATTATACTTAACCTAAAATTCGAACAAAGTCCATTTTACTGCCTGTTGGTATCTCTAAAAAGTACTGATGAGTGGCAGACAGTGCAAATCCTGGTCAGATTCTGCAGGCTCTGAGCAGAGTGCTGGTTCTGAGCTAGGTCTACACTGTTTGCTGTCTTTGCACAGACCTGTCTGCCTGAATAATTCATCCTTGTCCTGCTGAATAAATTAAAATGCCATGCCTACTTCTAATTTTCAGCCAATCAGATTACTAGATCCAGATTGTTGCTATATATTCACATACTTAATGGCAAACAGTGCAGATCCAGATCAGTTGGCTTCTTCAGAAGCCAACTGATCTGGATCTACACTGTTTGCAAAGGCAGGGCATATCCGGGTTCAGCAGGACAAGGGTTAAGATAAATCATAGGTCCAGATAAGAGGGTATCTAAATAAATATATGAGCAAAGGTACAACAAAACCTATAATAAAACCTGTGTGACCAGCAAAGACTCAGATCAGCCTCTACATCCACCCAGTATGGCAAGAGTTGTCATTTACTGTCTTTGGATTGCCCAGAGGCTGTAGAAGACACATGCAATCAGCTAAGACTGATCAGACTGTGCGGATGCACATGCTAATCTGAGTCTTTGCTGGTCGCACAAGTTGTATTGTAGATTTTGTCGTGTGCTGGCTTATATTTCTTAATTCTCCATGAAAGCATATGTTGTGGGTACTCATTAGAAGTACGTACCTTGGTGAGGCTTCTCTAATGAGTACGCACAACATATGTTTTCATGGAGATTAAAGGAAAATATCCATTCTTTTTTGCTTGAAACAGGTGTCTTATCTGTAGTTTTGGGTAAATTTGGTATACTTGTGTACGATAAGTATCCTAAAAAATTTCGAACACTTTATTCCATCCTTTTTTGGCCTAAATTTTGCTTTTTGTACAGTGAGTTGTTTCTTAAAGTACTTAGCGGAATGGCAAACAGTGTAGACCCTGATCAGACTGCTTTTTCAGTCTGATCTGGATCTACACCGTTTGCATATGCAATTATGTCAGACACTTTGGTGTACCAAATTTAAGGACATTTACCATAATTGTATTTGCTAAAATCCAGTATATATGCTTGTATTCCAGCTGCTTGGGTGGACCTCCAGTTGGTTGTTTTGATTTGCTGCACACATTAGAGAAGGAATCAGTTTGTCTGATAGCAGTGTATGCATTCTGTAGATCCAGAACACTGAAAATGTGAAGTCCATCTCAACCTCGTTATTTGGATAAGCTGTAGGAATAATATCTCAAGCATTTGTGCATGAAAAGGATAACTTTATAAGCCACAAGGAATGTGTAAAGGCTAAGTTTTTATATATAATTTTAAGCAAGTGGGGAACAAACTCATTATGTCAGCAAGGGCAGTAATTCCCCCGCTGTCTGTTCAGACAAATCCTTCACAGCAGACCTACGACATGTTGGAAAGTCGATTGATGGCTGCAGAGGACGATACTAGACAACTCTTGAATCATTTGCAAAGTCTGGGAGTGAGTCCGGAGAAGCCGACGAAGGATATCTATAGAGAGTTTGGTTCCTATACACCAAATAAACAGTTGAATGAGAAAAATTTCGAAGAATTTAAGAATAATTACGAAAGTATAGTGTCACGAGTTTGTAAGAACGAAAGTATTCTGCAAAGCCTGAAGCTTAACTTTGTAAATTACCAAGGTGACGTAAGTTTAAGCAAGAAACATGCGGCTGATTTTAAAGAAAAGTTACAGTTGACAAGAGAAGCATATGAGCAAGAGATAGGTAAATTAACTCGTCAGATTGAGTACTTACGGGAGGAAGTTAACAATGAGTCAAAAGCAAAGGATAGGGCAAAGGCAGAAATACGTGAGCTACAGAAGGTGCTTGGAGATGCGTCAGAAACCAGAGTAAGTACATCAGTATATATGAAAAGTGGTCTGCAAATACAGGCCTTAACGGGAATTGATAACAGTGTCTTAGATAAAGTTTTAAGCAATTGTGTATTTTGGGCAATTTTTTACCCACCCATTTCTCATTGAATTGGGTATCGGGATTTTTCTTTTGGGTACCCTGTTATGTTAATGTGTGCAAGAGCTACTGATAATTGGGTATTTACCCCATAGATTTAATTGAATTGCTTTTTTCAAAATTTAATTGGGTAAATACCCCAAAAAGCAACTTATCTAAGGTACTGTGATAAACTTTCAGGGAAGTTAATGCTTTCAGAATTGTTTTGCCTCCCTTCTGAAAGGGGTCTGCACGAAAAGAAAAAAATTTGCTCACTGTGGAATCTTTTGTTTTCCTTTCGGGTAGAAAGCTATGCAGAAGGGGATTGTTGTGCAGATATACAAACAGAAACCAGGAAGTCATACAATTTACTGAGACAGAGACATATTTTATGACTTCCTGTTTGTATATCTGCATTTGAGTCACCACTGCAAATGGCAGCAAACTGACCAAATGTATCCATTCCCCATAACTCATATGATCATTGAAGACACAGATCAGCCTGAGCATCTGTAGAATGATCAATTTCTTGACAATTTGCTTGATGAAAATTGGGAATAGGTAACCCTTAACTGAGGATTTGTTAAGGAGGATTATTTGGGATAATTCTGGGATAACTTTTCTTATTTCTTCATGAAAACATATGTTATAGGTAGTGGGCAGTCATTATAAGCACCTTGGTGAAGCGCTTCTAATAAATACCCACAAGATATATTTTTATGGAGAATCCAGACAATTATCCAAGAATTATCAGCAAATACTCCTCCTTAACAAGTCCTCTGTTAGAATTACCTGAATTGTTTATACCATAGATGGAGGCTGCAATGGCAGCAGAAGAACTGACCACTTCCCAACAAAAGCTCCAGAAAAGGATCACAGAGTTGAAAGAAGAAATAAATCGAGAAAAAAGTCTGCGAGCCAGTCTAGAGGAATCACATAATACTTTGTTGACAAGAGTTCGAGAGATGGAATCTGTGGTAGAAGTGGAAAGAAATGAGGTGAGTAGTTGGTCTCTTGTTCCCTTTAAAAACATACATTAAAAAAAAAAAAGAACTTTAATCAGCTAGATAACCATCGGCAACAGTCAGCATGTCGAATCCATCTGTGCATTGCCAATAGTACAGAAGGGTCATGACATGAGGAAAATCATGAAAATTCAACTGCCAGTACAGCTCTTGTATTTGTTTTTATTACCTTTTCAGCATATAGACAGTTTCTTTGGGAAGGTGGTAGAGCTGTAGGAGGGAGGTAGATGCAGGGATGGACCAGTTAGAAGTGAGAAGGGAGATGGAAAAGTAAATGTTAATGAATGTTCACATACAGTCGACTCTCGTTATCTCGAACTCGCTTATCTCGAATAACCGCTTATCTCGAAGTGAAAATCTGGTCCCTGTTTTAACACAGAGATCTACCAACAGGCAACAAAATATTGTGGAAAAGAGGAGAAATTGCTCCTTAGGAGCAATTTCTCCTCTTTTTCACAATATTTTCAATATATCTCTAACTTAGGAGTCAAATTACATATTCATTCTGTTAAAGGTGGTTGTTCGATTAATTGTTTTCCTCAGTTCCGAAAATCTGATATGTCGAAGTACTGATATCTTGAAGTGTTTCATAGAGTCCCTTGAAGTTCGAGATAACGAGAGTCGACTGTATTTTTACACATTTTATGTATTGTCAGGTTCAGACGATGACAAAAGAATCTGTTACTATGAAAATGGAGACAGAAAAGTTAAGAGAAGAGGTGAAAGAAGAAAGTAGGAAGAAACAAGTGGCAGAGAGCAGTTATAAGATGTTGTGTGAAGAAAAAGGTAACGGAAAGTCATTTGCATAGGCATGGCTCCAGATAAGAGAGGTATCAAGATATTTTTCCTGTTTCTCCTGGAAAACATAAGCCAGCACATGATAAAACCTATAATAAGACCTGTGTGACCAGCAATGACTCAGATCAGTCTGTAAATCCACACAGTATGACAAGGCTTCTCATTCATCCCTCTTTGGATATCACAGAGGCTGTAGAAGACACAGGCGATTAGCAAAGACTCTAATCAGACTGCACAGATGCACAGGCTGATCTGTCTTTGCTGGTCGCACAAGTCTTATTGTAGGTTTTATCGCATTCTGGCTTATATGTTGTGGGTACTTCAGTGAGGTACTTCTAATGAGTACCCACAAGTGATGTTTTGTTTTTCTTAAAGAAATAAGAAAAATATTAATGCTTTTCAGTTATCTACAGCTATGCATTGGCATCTTCATTTGACAATAACTTCTGAGAAAAATGGATTCTTTGAAAGTGAAGAATACAGTAAAAAAAAAAAAAAAATATTTATAGTGAACTTGGTTTTGTACTGTTTGACAGTGAACAATAAATGTAAATTGCAACACTGCTTCATCTCCCGGCACTGACAAGCTTAAGGATCATAAAAGACTGAAAGAAACAAAAACACCAAAAACTGTGATACAAAAAAAATAAAAAAATGTGAAAGCCTAGAGCTTCAGATAAAATGGTATGTCCAGATAATACATGTAGTTTACTTATTTCTCCACAAAAAAAAACATATGTTTTTAGTACTTATTAGATGCATCTCAGTCATTGAGATGCTTCTAATGAGTACTGCTACATATGTTTTTGTGGAGAAATAAGAAAAAAAAAACTTGGTTGAAAAAATTCCTTATCTGGAGCTAAGAAAACCTATGTGAACAAGAAAAACCTATCTAAGATCAGACTATGACCCCTCGGCAGTTTAATCAGTCTTTATTAGGGCTGGGTACTGCGAAAAATAAAGTACCATGGTATACCGCGGTATTTAGCAGAGTACCGCGGTACGTACCACGGTATACCGCAACAGTATTAAGTTCTGCAGAGGTCATTGTAAAATTGCCAGCAGTAGTTGCCATTTGGTTGATATGCCAACATCTGATGGTCTATAAGTTTAAACCACCTCAATCATCTGTGCTGAGTTTTATTTTCAATGAAATATTGATTTACATTGTATATTGTAATAGAAATTTATATTTTAAATTAAAAATCAGCAGTGGAGAGTGGAGACTGGAGATACCTGTAGGACCATGTCAGCAGTTTCCAGCACTTAATACTTTAGTAACCTCTTCCTGCTTACTATCAATTTTATTACTGCATTCTTATTTACCCCTGTTATACTGTCATTAAGTACATGTATCAACATTTATTGTTAAATATACATGTATTTACTACAAGTAATGGTGCATGTATAATTATATCACCTCATCCATTGCCTAAGACATGAAGGCTTACTGTTTGCAAATGAAATTCAATGGTTTATAACTGAAGCACACCATTTGAAGCTGTTTCAACTTCAACTCTTTCAATATTTTGGAGATTTATGGTATTCTACAATAGACTGTTGCTAAAAATAGAATCGTCAGATTACTGCAGTACAGGCAAGTGTACTGCGGTACGTACCAGGCCAAAGAAATACCGTGGTATACCGGTGTACCGGTATTTTGCACACCCCTAGTCTTTATCATATCCAGTAGAATCTTCAGTGTTCAAAGAGACTGTAAGCACAGAGCAAGATCCTCATTAGGCTGTGTATACACAGGCTGATCCATAAATTCTAAATATTTTTCTTATACCTCCACAAAAACATGTTGCATTTCTCATTAAAAGTGACTCAGTGAGGCATTTCTAATGAGTACCCACAATTTTCTTGGGAGAAATAAGAAAAAATATCATTTGGTTGAAAAACATACCATATATATAAGTGGAGCTTTGGTAAATATATGTGGTACTGTATACTTACAGATAAACTAGAGATGAAATATGAAAGCTCAGAGGGTGACAGGCAGTTGCTACTGTCTGAGATGAAGAAATTAAGAGAACAGTATGAAGATCTCATTAAACAGATGGAACATACACAGGCCATAATAGATAAACAGCAGGTCAGTACACAAGAATTTGGTGATAATTCTGGGATAATTTTTGGCCCATAGGGTAGTAATATAAAACTTAGAGCAGTAATCAAATCGTGAATTAGGTGATTCATCTCTGCTTGAGTTTAATGTCAGGTATGTAATCAGAATAGTTGTTAAGGAAGAGTATGTGGTGATAATTCTGGGGATAATTTTCTTATTTCTCCATAAAAATATGTTGTGGGTACTCAATGAAAGTGCCTCTTTGAGGCATTTCTAATGAGTACATGTACCTATAACATGTTTTTATAGAAAAATGGAGAAAATTATCTCAGAAGAATTATTAAATACTCCTACATAGCAAGCCCTCTGATTAAGTGTCTGCCTTTAACTCTTAAAATAAAAATCTAAAAGATTGTTTGTTTTTGTTTTTTTTTTAAACAAAAAAACACACAAAAAAAAAATGAAAATGGTAGACTTGGCTATACAGTTTATTACCAAGCTGCATGCCTGAAGTGGTATTCGATTTTCAAATTTTCAAAGCAGATGAATCACTTAATTCATGATTTCTTTTTACTGTTCTTAATTCTATAGAATTTTACAGTATAATAAGTTTTTGAGCCATATCAGATTTATATTTCCATTAGCATACACACAATTCACCTCGGACTTCTTTAATGTATGTATCCTGTCACCCCAGGACACCTACCATATTTACCCTAAGTATTGAGTCACCTTAACTCCTTACCATAATTGTCCTAAAATTTGAAAAAAAGTCTATTTTACTACCGCTTGATGTGTTTAAAATAGTGCTGTATGTATGGCAAACAGTGTAGACCCTGATTAGATGCTGCATTCTGTGGCATCTGATCTGGATCTACATTTGGTGCAAAGGTCATTTTGTCCCAATACTTAGGGTTATTATGCCTAATTCTGCTAAAACCAACACCTTGTAAGGGTTCAGTGGAGAGACCAGCCCAAACCTCTCCACTCTACAACACATAAGCCCCCTCAAATTTCATTATTCATCTTTTATTAACTAATATTCATAGCTCTTGATAAGACACGTTTTTTTTTTTTTCAATCCAAAAGTATTGGTATTTTTCTTATTTATCATCTAAAACCTGTTGTTGTACTCATTAGATGTGCCTTGGTGAGGTGCTTCAAATTTTGTGGAGCAATAGGAAAAATATTAACCTGATAGCTACTCTTATCTGGACCTATGAATATTGCTTTTGTAGTTATGACAAAAGATCTAGCATTAATTCATAACAAAATTTTAAAATTCTACAGAAGAAAGTTCCATTTACTGAGAGATGTCAAAATTAGAGCAGCATATTTACCCCGAAAATTGGGACACTTTAATTCCAGAGGAATTGTTAAGGAGGAGTATTTGGTGATAATTATGGGATAATTTTCTTCAGTTCTGCATAAAAACATACCTTGGCGAGGTGCTTCTAATGAGTACCCAAAACATACTTTTTTATGCAGAAATAAGAAAAATTATCCCAAAATCATCACTACCTACTCCTTAACAATTCCTCTGTAACTTCTTTGTTACCATACTTGTTCTAAATTTTAAACCAGTCCATTTTACCAGCCATTTATGTGCCTTAAAATGGCTAGATGAGTGACCAGAAGTGCAGATCCTGATCATACATCACATTCTATGGCATCTGATCTGGGTCTGCACTCTTTGCACAGGCCTTGTCAGTCTCAATGCTTAGGGTTATTATGGTAGATTGGATAGATGAACAGCAAAAACTCTCACGAGTCTGCACTGATGGAGGATATGCTATAAGTTACCAATCTTGGCTAACAACTGTTTGTAGCTCGCCTGTACGAAAGTACAGGTAGTAGAGCTATAGCAGTCACTGTGGCATCCATATTGCATCGGCATTGGTGAAAGTTTTGGATGGGAGCAGTTCATACTTTCCCTGATGTTAGATACTTGTCTGTAGTTCTAAGCTGTACCGTCCCCACCCACGAGTGACCTTGACAGAAAAATCATGTTTAAGTTTTTTTATTAAAGTTTCTAGAGGCAAAGTGCAATTCAGGTGAGCTTTGTTGTCCTGTGACAGCTCTTATTGTTTTATATTACTAATCAGCTCTAAGATAAGTTTTAGTTATTATATGCAAGATTCATTTAATATTACTGAGAAAGGTTAAGCTAACTTTTGAATTACAAGGTATTTGTGATATGAAACTTTGGCATTGTAGGAGATATTTATGGTAGACAAATTAAAAACTGCCGATAAATTAACTGAACTGATGGTAAGATGATGTGTTTGACTGGTTTGAAGCAACTTGTGTAGACCTGGAACAACTTACAGTACAAAAGTGAAAAAAAAAAACGAAAAAAAAAACAACACTTGATTGTGAATTAGAACTCTGTTACCATATAACGCACTTGGTGAAACCAATGACAGAAATTCAGTTATGGAAGGCTCATTTATATCCATTTCGCAAACTTAAACAAATGTTGGATACCGTATATATTGTACATCTTCAGTGTTCAGATCCATTAACTCCTCACCAATTGAAATTTCAATATTACTCCCTGATAGTGAATCTAAAAGCAGCTGGATGAGTGCCAGACAGTGTAGACCCTAATCAGATATCACATTCTGTAGCATTTGATCTGGGTCTACACTGTTTACTCAGGTCTGTCTGTCCAAATACTTAGGATAAATACAGTGAAAAAGAGCCTTCAGTATGTAGGCAATAGTAAAATGAACAAAATCATAACAGAATTCTTTTAACCCGTTTTAGATTGAATAAACCCCCCACACTGTATATGCGACGAGTCCAATTTCAATTTTAAGTATGTTAGGCTGTGTGATTTAGATTAGAGAAAAATGGCTGAACTATTTGCAAACAGAGGAGGCACTGATCAGATGTAGCAGAATCCACCATCTTATCTGGATCTGCACTGTTTGCGAGTTACCCTTTTGGGGGTCTCCAGACTAAAATGGGTTAAGAGAAAAATCACTCCCATCATTAATCTGAGTTTTTTCCTCTCGAGAACCTGCTGTTGTTCAAAGTCTGCACTGTGTTGCCAGTCTAGTAATGTTTGGTTTGTTAGCATTGTTTTCACATGTTGTTATTGTTAATGTTTATGACAGAAGCCATAATACATCAGTTTCCTCCATTTGTTGGGGGAAGTGTCTTTGTGGGTAAGTGGTTAATGCTCCCAAATTCAGATCACGAGGTCTGGGGTTTGAATCCTGCTGAAGGCGGAATTGAACTCATGACTGTATGGCGCTTCTTTACACAGAGCCTTTCATTATAACCCTTCCATCAACATGGCAATTAATGTTGAAAGGGGAGGTAAAACACCAAACCATCATCATCCATTTGTGGGGGTTTTTTTGTACAGAGGTGTAATTTGTTGCATGTTTGTGTTGGTTTGTGGGTTGAAAAGGACTGTGCAACAAGTAAGGAGAACACACTTTTAGCATACCTGTCTGAAAGTATAGGAAGAGCTATTCAATACTCACAGCGTTGCAGTGTAACAAATTTATCTGGATTCTTGACAGAGGACCCTGGCTCATATTCCATGGCTGAGAAGTATGCTTGCCTAACAGCTAACAGCCTAACACATAGCCAGATAAGGCACTTTTTTCATCCTAAAAGTATTGATTTTTTTCTTATTTCTCCACAAAATCATATGTTGTGGGTACTCATTAGAAGTGCCTTGATGAGGTGCTTCTAATGAGTACCCACAACATATGTTTTTGTGGAGAAATAAGAAAAAAAAATTACTTGATACCCCCTCTTATCTAGAGCTATGCTGACAGCTTGGGTGTATATAATTATCAGGAAAGAAATTTGATCCATGTACCCTGTCAAGTATCCAAATAACTAATAATGTCTCCAAGGGCACAGCCCAAAAGAGGAGTCAGTACATCATTTCTTCATGTTATTGTCAGATACTAATTCTAATAGCTTGGACTGTTTGTTCTTGATATAACATATAAGTATCTCATCATTCTAACATGTCTCATAGCTTGAGATAATAGGGATATTCAGAAAATATTTTTCTTATTTCTCCATGAAAACATATGTTGTGGGCACTCATTGGAAGCACTGCAATGAGTATGCACAACATATGTTTTAATGGGGAAATGACCATTCAGCTGATTCAAGAAGGGCAGTTGTCAGTTTCTGGTGAAAGAATGTACATAAGTACTGGTCAACCACTTAGAAGACTATGCCTGCCCAGGAAAAAGTGTGGTTAGGTGATCTGACTGCACTCGAAACCACCCTAATGAGTTGACTGGGCTGTAAAACCTCAGCACAAATAAAAAAAAACATTGAGATATGAGAAAAATATCAATACTTTTTGGTTGAAAAAAAAGTGCCTTATCTGGAGCTATGATGTTAGGTTTGCAGTTTATGTTTGTAATAATAAGAGATTGTGATACAATAGTTACCATGACTTAATGCTTAGCGTGCTGGGTAAAACTATCAGCTGACGATGTTTAATTTTTTTTTTTCCCCCAGGAAATAAAAGACAATTTGCATGCAGTGTGATACACCACAACCTCTTTATAACACTACTGTTGGTGTCCATAGCATAAACTGTGTAACTTAAATAACCGTGTTATATCCAAACAAAAAATGTATAGATTATATTGAAAAATGACCATTTATGGTCATTTTTCAATATCATTTATACAATTTTGGGATCCATCTTTGAACCGTATTATATCCAAAACCGTGTTATAAAGAGGTTGAAGTGTACCTATTTTCTGGAAAAAAATAGGAAAATATCTTCAGTTTGTCATCTGCTGGATTTCCCCTTAAGGTGCTAAAGGTTAACCCTTAAAGCCCTAAGCAAAATTTATAGCAGATGACATTTGATTTTTTTTTTGTTTATTTATCAGAGAAAACAAGTCTTGACATTTCATGTGAATTGCCTGCCAAGCAGACACATGAAATGTCAAGACTTGTTTTCTCTGAAAAAAAAAAAAAAAAAAAAAAATGTTGTCTGCTGCTGTTGTGATTGGCGCTTTAAGGGTTGATAGATAAACATTCTATGTTTACATACCAAACTTTATTTTCTTTCATCTAGTTCATTTTCTTTCAAAAATTTATGTGATGGCTTTAGTAATACTGACTAAATGCAGATACAGGTTGAAAATGCATTTACATGTCAGTTCCAACATGAGTTGGATTCCATCTGATATTTTCCACCGTGAGGGGATGTTGCATATTGAGAAAAAATGTAAGTAAATATACCGAGGAAATGCCACAGTCACAAAGCACTGCCATCCCAAGCCACAAAAGAAGGAGAGATGAGATAATGACAAAACAAACACCACATATGAAACCACTGACACACACACAGAGAAGAACTGCAACATGTTTATGAGATTATGGAAAACAATGATTCCAACTTGTTTGTTTACTTTTCACATGTTTATGAGGTTATCAACCCTTGTCATGCTGAATAAATTAAGATGCCACACCCACTTCCAATTTTCAGCCAATCGGATTACTTGATCCAGGTTGTTGATATAAATTCGCATACTGAATAACAAACCATGTAGATCAAGATCAGTTGGCTTCTTCAGAAGCCAACTGATCTGGATCTACACTGTTTTCAAAAGCAGGATATATCTGGGTTCAGCAGGACAAGGGTTAAAAGACATTCTTCTGACTTGTATGGTTCACTCTTCACACTTTGTAGTACAAGTTTATGAGGTTACCAAATGACATGCTTCTCACTCTTCACACGTTTGTGAGATTATCAGAGAATGATAACCCCAGGCCTCCTAGCAAAACCTATAAAACCTATAATAACCTATAATTTTGTGCCAAACCTATAAAACCTTTATTTTGTTCATAAAACCTATAAAAAGCCTGTATTTTCATGAAAAAACCTATATTTTTCACTTTTTGAACCTTCTTGCGACTCAACCCTAACTTTTCTTCAAAATGCACTACTATTTTTTACTTTTTAGTCCCATAAAAAGTGATGAAAACTGTCAAGAAATTGTAATTTTTTTCCTCGCTCGCTTCGCTCGCTCGGACTTTGTAAAATTCAGATCAACTTTATCTGAGTAATTGTGGCACAAAAATTCATCAAATATTTTTTCTTCAGTTTTAAATCTTTATGTAAGTTTGGAAGACTCTTTTTTTAACCTGTATTTTTATTGAAAAACCTGTAAATAACCTATATTTTGAGTAAGAAGAACCTATATAAAAACCTATATTTTCAAAGTGGGCCACTAGGAGGCCTGTAACCCTCTTATCTAGAGTTCTGTTCACTGTGCACTTAACCCTTGTCCGGCTGAATAAATTAAGATGCCACGCTGACTTCTAATTTTCAGCCAATCATGTAACTTGATCCAGATTGTTGACATAAATTCATATACTGAATGGCAAACAGTGCAGATCCAGATCAGTTGGCTTCTGAAGCCAACTGATCTGGATCTACGCTGTTTGCAAAAGCAGTGTATATCCAGGTTCAGCAGGACAAGGGTTTTAATTCTTAGTTCACAGCAAAACAGTATGGTAAAGGTCCTAAAATTTTGTATACAAAAGTATCTGATAAAATGGCATATGCAAATAGTGCAGACCCAAATTAGACTGCTCCAGAAGGAGCAGTCTTTTCAGAGTCTACACTGTTTGCCATTTCACGAAGTATTTTAAGAAATAACTACTTAAAAACACAAATTTATGCCTAACTACTTCATTCACTTAAAGGTTAAGTCTTCATTTCAAGGAAAAACCTTTTGGAATAATCAATTAAAACAAATTTAGTCCAAAACAATATGGAATTAAGTGTTCAAATTTTTAGGACATTTACCATAAACTATTTCTATCTATTGCACTGATTGTTTACCACCTTATTTTTCTTGCACACGCTTTTTCAAGCAAAATGTTTTATGGTGAATATATACACTTTTAGGGGAGGCAACTCTGTCAGAATTGTTTGCTCCCCTTCTAAAAAGGGAACTGCTCTAAATGGAAAGAATTTACTTCCTATGAAGCTCCCATAGTGTACCGTAATAACCCTAAATATTGGGACAGACAGGCCTGAGTAAACAGTGTAAACCCAGATGCTGCAGAATGTGGCATCTGATTGGGGTCTACAATGTTTTGCCATTCATCCAGCATTATTTTAGACAAATCAGCAGGTAGTACAATAGAGTTTTCCAAATTTTAGGACCAGTATGATAAGGAGTTAAGGTGTCCCAAGACATAGGGTAAATACCGTAACTCTGTTGTTTCATCTCAAAGTGTATCTATTTTCCTTAATTCATATGTGTGACAGAAGGTCCAGATCACCTACATGCAAGGGTACAGACTGATCAATGTCTTCACTTTTTACTGTAGAACCTCAGGAAATACACTTACCATATTTGACCTTATTACCACACTTACTCCTATAAGCACACAGTCAAGCAATTTCGTAGGCTTCAGATTACAATCCGTGTACTTTTATCTATACCTCTTTATTGTATACATTGTATATGTTGTTGGTACTCATTTGAATTGCCTCGACAAGTAAAGGCAATTTAAATGAGTACCCACAACATATGCCTATAAACTTATCAAGGCAATTTATATCCACAATATATTTATTTGTAAAGAAATCTAGAAAAAAACACATGGTAAGCATCATCAAGTACATCTCTCATGAAGTCCTTTGCTGATGTTACTTTAAACTTTAAAGTGTGCCCTTATTTGATGGATATTTTACTACAAGCGTTTCCAGTAATTTTGAATAACCTAAGCCCACAGTGCGGTAATTAGGTCGAATATGGTATTTACTTTAGTTATGTGATCTGTTGAACATACACTAGTTGCAACGTAATGTTCCATGATTACAGGATCATACAAGTCACTTACATCTAGTGTGATCCAGCCAGATGGGATCATTTACTAGACATTAAGTTCCTTTAATAGGTCTGTTATAAATGGTAGTATCTACTGACAAAAAGTGTTGACCAAGATCAAACTGTGCCAGTGATATATAGGATGTGATGGGCCTTCTCTATTTACATACTTTTTCCTGGTATGACTCATGTTTGTTTTAGAACAATAACAAGGAATTGGTTGCACAGAATCAGCACTTAACGGAGGTTCTTCAAGTGACGAAGGAAGAACATGAGAGAATCAATGATCAAACAATGAAAGATCTTGAAGTAAGTTACCATAGCTCCATATAAGACATTTTTTCAACAGAAATTTATATATTACTAATTTTCCCACAAAAAACATATGTTTGGATACTCATTAGAAGTGCCACACTGTGGCACAGTAACTGGCACTTCCATTTAGTGCCCACAACTTGTGTATTCGTGGAGCAATATGAAGAATATTATCTGGATACCCCCTCTTACCTGTATCTATGTAAGATAGGAACAAGTAAAGCCCATAGCCCTTAAGAGTGGGTATCCAGATGACACATTTTTATTTCTCCACGAAAACATATGATGTGGGTACTCATTAGGCACTTCTAATGAGTACCCACAACATATGTTTTGTCAGTAGAAGTGCCTCAGTGAGGTGCTTCTAATGAGTACCCAATATATGTTTTTGTTGAGAAATTAAAAAAATATCAGTACTTTTTGGTTGAAAAAAGCACCTTATCAAGAGCTTTGATTTAGCCCATATGTTTACTTCATACTTGGTGAAGCAGAGGTTAACATGTAAAATGTTCAGCCACATACATGTGTTATTCACCTAAAACACAGGTGTTGGTAAATTTTGCAAACAGCTGGACTTGGGGAAGTAATCAAATTGAATGCCTGCAAGAAAAGGTGTCTTAGGAAAAAAATGAGTATCTCAGCATAAGCAATTTGCTTTGCATAATTATTGATTTTTAGGGGGCAATTCATGAGTTACACACATTATTTTGCTTTTTGTGCATCTTTCATTATACAGTCTGTTAATGACCAGCATATCTGATCTGACTGCCTGGATGTGTGGCATTATCTGAGCTTATACTGGCTAAAAAAATGCCATGAGGCCATTTTCTATTTGGAGAAGCCTTTGTACAATGATTTATTTTGAAAATGCATGCATGTAAATAAGCAATTAAATCATCAGTGCAGATGGAGATATACTGTCATTCTTAGTAAACATGTTTTCAACAACTTACAGCAAGGTCAGATTTACTTCCCTATACATTTTGTAGAATTACTGTCATTATGCACCAGGAGACAACTTTTGTAACTTTGTAGTTGCTTTTCTGCTTAACAAGTCCCTTCTAAAAAGAGTTCTATGCTTAAATGAAAGAATTTGCTTCGAAAAGGAGAATTTGGGAGCAAATTCTTTCCTTTTGAATTACTGGTGGATCCCTTTACAGAAGGAAGGCAACAACAATTTTGACAGAATTGCCTCCCCTGAAAGTGTGTCTTTTCTCCTTTAGGCCTCAATTTAAAATTGGACTCGTCACTGAAGATTGGTAGAAAGGTTGTTTTTGGCATCTACAGTTCTGTATGATATTGTATGCAGCAACAGAAATATACATTTAACACATAGCGTGCTGGCTAAATATTTCAGCAGATCTCATATTGAAATGTTTTTCTTTTATTTCCCAGAAAACAGGTTTTGACATGCAAATTATCTCCTCAGGGTGAGGAGACAATTCGCATGAAATGTCAGAACCTGTTTTCTGGGAAAAATAAGGAAATTGCCATTAATTTGTCATCAGCTGAACTTGTTCTTAGCATGCTAAGTGTTAACAGTTATACATATAGAGGATCTTTCATGAGTGATTATTTCATATGAAATTTATGAAACAAGCCTTTGGAGAGTTTCATAAAATTAATATGTAATGTAAGATTCTGTTTATCAAATGACTTTTAAACTGTATTATATGGCTGTACAAGTTGAACCATTTTTCAACAGAAAACATAACATTGTCACAGATGGCATGATGACATTACTGACCAGTAACCAAGTGTTATGTAACATTTGGTCGTATCATTTTTATGACATGAAGTAACTCACTAAATAGTAGTGACATCATATGATAAATATTTTTATTTCATTCATTGTATACATTACAGCATGCAAAGCAAAGAGGTCGTGATAAAGAAGCAATAGAAGAAGAAGCTGTTCGACTGAAGGACAGTGTATCAGACATCACCCAGGAGAACCATGAACTCAAGAAAAAAGTGTATGTTTTCAGTTCACCTTAGCTATTGTCATCTAATTTTGTCTGTTGTCAGTCACCCTCGTCAAACTCTTTAAATAATTTCTCGGACCACTGCCGACTGGGGCAGTTTTTATCAAATCTCACATGGAACCTGCTTGGTGTGGGGAGCAAAAGTTTGTTCAGTTGGTCACAAAGAGAAGAATAATGTAAGCTTCTGCTTTTGTTCTGTTCCTTGATTTTATTAGCATATCATGTTTGTATAATTATTGTATTTACTGGAAATAAAATATGTTTAACCATAAATATGTAACGATACCCTGAAAAAGCCATATACCCTGAAAAAGCCACAATCACAAAGCACAGCCTTCACGAGACACCAAAAGAAGGAAATAGGAGGAATAAAGATGACAAAACAAATGCCCAATATGAAACCACTGACAGACAAACAAAGAACTGTAACAGAGGAACCACCTTGAAACGGTCAGTAGGAAAACTAGACTGATACTGTTAGTGATGGCGCTGATCAGGGGTATATGTGACCACTGGTCACAATGTCTACTCTCCTTTCAGAAAGTCGTATTTTGCCTTTTGCCTTACGCTTTACACAAAAGAAGTAAATTTGCTAATTTTTGCTTTTATTTAATGTAAAGCCATTTGTCGTAACTGTCTATACACAAAAAGTTTTATTCTTGTGTTTTATTTTAAAAAAATCAAATACATATGTATTTTTATTTTTTTCCCGTAGTAAAAATGGCTGCAAATTATACAGATATCTGTAGAGTAGGTAAATTTGATGCAGGTTTTCAACAAGTTCCTCTTGTTCAAATTTTCTGAATTATTTTACAATACATACTGCTACAAAACATAAGCAATTAAAAAGTACCAAAAAAAAACCTGAAATTTCCTTAGACAGAAATTCCAAATTATCACTTTACTATAGAACTTGCATACCTCAGACCAATTTTTTTGCCATAGGTCTAATCTGAGGGTAAATATTTGAGAACAAAATACTGAAGCAAAAAAAACCCAAAATAGTTTCTGATATAAAGATATGGTCAATCTGAAAAAAAATGTTTTCATTTAAAATAAAATGCCAAGCAAAACATTGTCTTTCTGGGTGATGTGGAAAGGACAGTAGTTTTGAGTTGTATAAATATTTGTATTTTAACTTTCAGTAAGAGACAAGAAGAAGAAGTGACAAAGCTCAAACAGAAAATCTCTACAAAAGATGACGAGTTTACTAGAACTGCAGATGGTTTAGAGAGAGAATTGGAAGCTGTAAGAGATCAGATGAAACAGTCACAGAAAGAAAGAGACAAAACATTAAAAGATAAGGAGTCATTGTTAGAAGAGGTATAGTATTCTGAATACAATGCTTTTGAGTTTCTACATGTAATACATATATCTCCAGATAAGACTTTTCTCAACAAAAAATTATGGATTATTTTCTTATTTTTGTGCTAAAACATGGCGAGGCACTTCTAATAACAATGTTTTCATGCAGAAATAAGAAAAAAAATATTTAAATTAATATGCCCTCTTATCTGGAGTCATAACTTCAGATAAGAGGGCTTATTAAGTTGAATGTTTTTCACTAATATACTTTTATACTTATAGTTTTTGATTATTGAGCCTTATTTTGTTGTTTACAACTAATAAAGCTTTGCAATACATCAGTATATTGCCTGTCACTGCTACATGTGACATTATGCTCCTTTGGAGTGCAGAAGCTCCAACTCTATTTCCTCATGTGTGTAGTGCTGCAGATGTAAGCTTGCACTTTAATTGGTTGTTAGAGTGATTTCTTGGTCTTATAAAAAAATTGTGATATGGCTAAATGTAATAATATTGATTGAGCATTTGAAAAGGTGAAGATGGATTTTCTACCAATTGGAAATGGCATTGCTGTTGAAATAAAAATTTAATGCAATTTTAGTTGTAAGTACCATGAAATAGGTTTATTTTCTGGAAATAATGAATTAGTTCAGAGATATGTCCTAAAATTTAGAACACCAAATTTTTTGACAAAATGTCATATGCAGACAGTGCAGACCCAGATCAGACTGATCCTGAAGGAGCAGGGTCTTCACTGTTTGCCATTCCATTGAGCATTTTAAGAGACAAATGCATAAAAAGCAAAATTTAAACCAAAAAAGTATGGAATAAAGTGTTGTAAATTTTAGGACCTTTACCATAAAGGTAATAATAACTGTAACAAGTAAGTTTAGGGGAAATTTCAACAGCAATATATGAAAAATGAAGCCGATACTGGAGGCCGGCCTCGGTGGCTCAGTTGGATGCGCCGTCCGACTGGAGACCAGGAGGTTGCGGGTTCAACCCCAGCCGAGGTCGGCAACATTCTTTCGTGGAGATTGATCATGAAATATTTTCTACGGTCATTCTCTCCCTTCCGCTGATTCAAGAAGGGCAGTTATCAGTTTCTGGCGAAAGAATGTGCACATTACTGGTTAACCGCTTAGAGGACTAAGCCTGCCCAGTAAACGTGTGGTTAGGTAAACTGACTGCACTCGACATGACCCCATTGGGTTGACTGGGCCGTAAAACCTCAACACAAACAAAAGCCGATACTGGAGCAGAAAAAAAAGGAAATTGATGGATGGGTTTTGTCAGGTGAGGGTGCTAGTACAAAATTGTCTGAACAGGTGCAAATGTGCCAGATAACTTGAAAATAAACACAGAATATAGTAGAAATATGATTACCCCCTCCTTAATGTGGAGCTATGTGTAAGTGACCTTGACTGTTTGTTGCAGGTGAACCAAACTGTAGATTCAATGGTTGAAGAAAGAGCACTGCTACAAAAACAGGTTCAGCAGTTACAGTTAGAGGTAGACAGCCATGGAAGGGCCAGGAGGCAGCTGGAACATGAAAATGCTCATCTTTTAGAGCGAGTTTCTGGATTTGAACAGCAGCAGGTAAACATTACATTCAATTTTGTTAGTTCCCACCCCATAACAACTTCATGTCAATTCCACAATACCTTTCCCAATGCAGTGTGGTGTCAGTTTAAGGGGAATTGATACACATTGAGGGGAGACAGCTTTGTCAAAGTTGTTTAGCACCCTTCTGAAAAGGGGTCTACTCTTAAAAGGAAAGAATTTGCTCCCTGTGGATCTCTACTCTTAAAAGTAAAGAATTTGTTCCCACAGGAGAAGGGTCTACTCTTAAAAGTAAAGAATTTGCTCCCACAGGGAGCAAATTCTTTCCTTTTAAGAGTAGACCCCTTTTCAGAAGGGGCTTGGTGTGCAGTATAGCAAAACAGGAAGTCACAACAGTTGCTTCCCTTAAGAAAAATGATATAGATATACCAGGTGTATCTAGTCAGTCCCCTTGACAATATCTTAGCATATTTTTCTGTTCTAAGAACAATATCCATAGCATGCTTATAACACCATTTGCTCTCTGTGTTACAATACCATCCAAATTAACTTTCTTTCATGATTTTTTTAAAACTTTCATTTCATTTCTTTAATTTTACTTGCAGTTAATGGAATAAGAATGCTTTAACTTGGGTCTTGATAACACCAGAATGTCAGACCACCCTATATGTGTTTAGTAATATTCCTTTAACATCATAGCTCTAGATAAGGTGTATTTTTTTTTATCTGAAAAGTGCCAGTTTTGGCAGCTCAGTCGGATATGTATCTGGCTGGTGATCAGGAGGTTGTGGATTTAGTCCCAGTGGGATCCAGCAACATTCTTTCTTGGAGATTGATCATGAAATTTTTTCTGTGGTCATTCTCTCCCTCTGCTGATTCAAGAAGGGCAGTTGTCATTTTCTGGCAAAAGAATATGCACAAGTACTGGTTAACTGCTTAGAGAACTAAGTCTGCCCTGGAAAAGTGTGGTTAGGTAACTGACCATGCTCGACATGACCCTAATACATTGACTGGGCTGTAAAATCTTAACTCAAACAAACAAAATATTCTTAACGTTTCTTATTTTTCCACAAAAATATATATTGTGGGTACTGATTTGAAGGACCTCAGCAAGGCTCTTCTAATGAGTACCAAGAAATTATGTTTTCGTGGAAAAATAAGAAAAATATTGTGTGGATACCTCTCTTATTTAGAGTTATGTTTAACCTATACATGTACTTGTTTTGTTAAAGGCACCTGTAAGTAAAACATACACAGTCAAATCTGTCTTAAAGGTCACTTGCATTAAGCAATCACCTGTATTTAAAGTCCTGATTTTCAGGTCCCATAAAAGGATAATAGGTATAAATTAATTTGTATTAAACAAACATATGTCTTAAGCAACCACATTTTGGCTTTCCTTTAAGTGCTTGCTTAAGACTGGTTTGTCTATACAAACGGTTTGTCAATACAAACCTGTAGGATTTCTTTTAAATGCTTAGGTATTGCACTGGCCATTTTTTCAAGATTTCAATCAAAAAAATAAATTTTGTTAATTTCAACCTTTTCTACAGATTAATAAAATAATTCTCAGACTTATTATTATGTAAAATTCAAAACATAACTCTAATCTGATTTTTTTATTATCACACCTGCTTAAGCAAGCATGTTTACTGACTTTAATCCTTAAAGCACCAAGAAAACCTGCATCTGAAAATGTCGTCTGTTTATGCCGTCTTGCAAACTTTTCAAACCTATTTTTGCATACAGGCAAACAGTGTGGACCCAGATCAGACTGCTCCTAAAGGAGCAGTCTGATCTGGGTCCACACTGTTTGCAGAAATGACTTTTAAAGTAACCGGCAGAAGACAAAGCAAATGACAATAGTTGTGACTGGCGCTTAAAGGGTTAAACTGTTGAGACTGGCTGAGATGGGGACATCTTTGAACTGGATACATATCTAGTTGCTAGTGGAACTCAGGCTGAGTGGGCTGGGATTGGGTTATCAGTGAACTGTTGCATCACTTGATAAAAGTCAACCATGTTATTATTATCTTGTTTGTTAGAGGGGTATTCTAAATGCCTACGAGGTAAATAGATTGTTATTGTTAGGTTAAACAAGTCTGCTGTGGAAAAAAGAACACTCTCCCAGATATGAAAAGAAATACACATTATTACTTCATAACATAATCTTACACTCTGTATCATGGCAAGTAGATGTTCCCAGATCATTGGATCACACAAGACACTTATGTTGATTGTGAACACACACAAGAAATATACATTTTACATAGATATGTTAACATAATATATAGAGAATCTTATATTTGTAGTCATTTTTTTGAAAAAAATAATAAAAAAAATATTTCAAAATCTAGTCTGCTGAAGTGTTTACCTAGCATTCTAAGCATTAACCCTTCTGGTGTTTGTAAATGATAGAGATTCCACAATAGGCTTCATGTTATGTTTCATTTTAGTTTCTGTTTATGTATGTTATATTATCAGTCATATATTATCTTGCTTTGTTGATGTTTAAGTTATAAAGTAAGTTGTATGTATATCATTTAAATAGCTGCAGATAAGAGGGGGTATCAGGAAAATATTTTTCTTATTTCCCCGTGAAAACATATGTTATATGTGCTCATTAGAAGTGCCTCGGTGAGGCGCTTTACATGAGTATCCATAAAATAGGTTTCTGTGGAGAAATAAGAAAAATAACAATTTTTGGTAGAAAAAAGTGCCTTAACTGGAGCAATGCATTTAGTTGCCCATATGTTTGTATATGTAAATTATGCAAGTTAGTTCTGTCTAGAAATTGGTGGATTGTCCCATCAATAGTAAATTCATTTTTAGTCTGATAATTTGATAATGGATTGTTTTGTAATTTTTTCAAAAAAAAAATCATATAGGTAGTCATTGGAAATGCCTGGGACTGAGTTCCCATGAGCGAAAAACATATTTTTGGTGCAAAACTTTAAACAAAAGTTGTTTTCTAAATACTCGTTTTATCAGAAACTGGTGGATCATTTTTCCTTTGGGAATCTCATATGTATTCTGCTAGTCAGTTCAAAATAATTTTCATGATGCATTGTGCATTCAACCATTGCAAAATTGGAATATTTTAGAAGTCATCAACACAGTCTTTAAAATTTCAGAAAGGCTGATAGTTTCACACAGTAATTACATGTTTATGAGAATTTCTTGTTGCTGTTTATAGACTGATAATGAGGTTTGTATGAAACAGATGTTTATAAATGTAATGTTAACTAAACTGGTAGTTTAAGAATTAGAGGAATGATTGTTGAGGAATATGTGATTGTGTTTGTCATATAACGAGGGGTTGTGTCTTGGGTTATGGATAACTAGCTTGGTTCTGGTTCAGTAAATGTATTTCATCTCATAACCCAGAGTTAAATAGCATGTATAGAAATATTTGTTCCTGAATTTGACCATGTTTTAGTCTAGTATCAGCTAACCCTTAAAATGATACACACAAACAGTCTGCATCATCAGGGCCCAGTTGTTCAAAACTTAACAAAGTTGTTAGCTAATGTGAGGTTAGAATTTCTATTTTGAAATATGGTAAATACATTGAGAGTTTTTGCTGAAAAATTGTGAGTAGCTTTTGCACTCACATTTTTGCAGCAAAATATCAATGTATTTGAAAATACCTTAGCTACAACAGTTAACAAATTTGTCATTAACGAGCTTGTTAAGCTAACGATGCTTTGAACAAGTGGGCCCAGATCTGTTCCAAGTAAGCAGAACAGTTCTGCGAGTTTTGTTGATATACTATCGAAGATTGTATTTTGTACCTTTTCACTCTATAGTGTATTATATGATTATGAATCATTTTATAGATCCAGCCTGGAAAACTAACCAAGGTTTTTCATTGGTGTATTTTTTTTTTTTTCTTTTTTTTTTTTTTTGTTTCAGTCTTTATTTAAGGGAAAGAGACACACTTTCAGGGGAGGCAACTTTTTGTCAGAATTATTTTTTCGCCTTTCTGAAAAGGGATTTACACTAAAAGGAAAGAATTTGCTCTCCTTGGAGTAAATCCTTTCCTTTTAGAGTAGAACCTTTTTTCAGATGGGGCTTGGTGTGCAGGAAAGCAAACAGGAAATCAGAAAAGTTGTCTCCCTTTTAAAATATGGCAGAAAAATCTACCATGTGTTTCAGTCCTTATTCAATATTCAGGATGTGATTTTTTTAATTGTTTGCTTAGAAAAATGAAACACTTCAAGATTCTTAACCCTTGTCCTGCTGAACAAATTACATGTAAGATGCCACTCCCATTTCTAATTTTCAGCCAATTAGATTACTTGATCCAGATTGTTGCTATAAATTCACATACTTAATGGCAAACAGTGCAGATCCAGATCAGTTGGCAAAGCCAACTGATCTGGATCTACACTGTTTGCAAAGGCAGGGTATATCTGGGTTCAGCAGGACTAGGGTTAAGAGGATATGCTTTGTAGATTTTCTGCCATTTTTACAAGGGAGGATGCCTTGTGACTTATGTTTCCTTTCTGGCATACCAGTCCCCTTCGGAAAAGGTGTCCACTCCAAAAGGAGAGAATTTGCTCCCAAGGAGAGTAGACCCCATTTCAGAAGGGAGGCAGAAGTGTCTTCTCCCCTGATAGCATATCCATTCACCTTAGGTTACTGGCATTTTACAGTGCATGTGTAACTTCATTGTGACAAACTATGCATGTGAAAAAAATATGTTCATAACAGACATGACATGTACTTTGAACAGTGGACTTTTTAAATATGGAATATGACTTCTAATATGGAATGTGTGAATTACTTGGACACCAGTAAATTCTTGAAATTGATATTCAGTCTGTAATACTGAATGGAAGTACCTGAATATTTAGTTGAAAGAGATCATTTTGCTATTTTTTTTTTAAGTTATTTCAGAATTTTAAAAGTAATGCATATGCACAGGTTCTTTAGAAATTTCCACAGAACCTGTGCATACAGAGAATTTTCCAAAATCCAGAATTAACTGATGTCCAAGTTGTTCACAAATTCCATATTATAGTAATTGCCATAAAATTTTGTACACCAAATGGCATATGCAAACAGTGCAGACTCAGATCAGACTGCTCCTGAAGGAGCAGTCTGATCAGGGTCTACACTGTTTGCCATTCCACTAAGTATTTTAAGAAACAAGTGCACGAAAGCAAATTAAATTTAAGCCAAAAAAGTATGAAAGAAAGTGTTTGACTTTAGTTTGAAATTAGGACATTTATTTTAACCCTTGTCCTGCTGAACCTGGATATACCCTGCCTTTGCAAACAGTGTAGATCCAGATCAGTGAAGAAGCCAACTTATCTGATTCTGCACTGTTTGTCATTCAGTATGTGAATTTATATCAACAATCTGGATTAAGTAATCCGATTGGCTGAAAATTAGAAGTGGGCATGGCATCTTAATTTATTCAGCAGGACAAGGGTTAAGAGTCAAATTCCATATTTGAAAAAAAAAGTAAGTGTTTTGATGGGTGCTTTAATTGTTGTAATGTTTTAAAAAAAGTTGAGAAAACTGGTGGGTGAAACTGTCATAGAGTTAACTCATAACATGCTGCATTCTAATATTAGCAAACCACATCATATATAATATTTTCCTTTAAAATAATTCATTGTTTTTCTGTGAAGGTTATTTTTTTTTTTTTTTTTTTCAGCCAGAAAGTATTGATAGTTAATTTTCTTATTTCTTTGGAAAATATTTTCTGTGTGGGTACTATTTAGAATAAACTCACAGAGGCAGTTCAACAAGTACCCAAAATATATAGGTTTTCATGGAAAAATAAGAAAAAAAAATCACAGCTCCAGAGATAGGGTTCTTTTTACTACAGCAAAAAATAAAAATCTTATTTCTCCAAGAAAACATACATTGTGTTATCTGGAGTTGCAGCGATTGATATTTTTCTGACTTCTCCATAAAACATATATTGTGGTTACTCGTTAGAAGAATATCAGCTAAGTGCTTCTAATGAGTAACAACAATCTATATTTTTTGGAGAAATAATATTTGACTGAAAAGAGTATGTTATCTGGAGCTATAAAAAAGAAATGATATGCTTTCTAATTCCTTAATGAGAACCATACTTACCCTAGTTTAGGGACACCATAACTCTTTACCGTACTTGTCCTAAACTATGAACAAGTTTATTTTGACTACCTGTTGAAGGGGTAGCAAACAGTGTAGATCCTGATCAGATGCCACAGAATGCAGCATCTGATCAGGATGTACACTGTTTACTCAGGCCTGTCTGTTCCAATACTTAAGGTCATTACGGTATATATTGTGCCATTTCATTTGAATCATGTCAGAAAGTCAGTTCTAATGAGCTATCATACCATTACATCATTTTTGTGGACAAATAAGAGCAAAGCTTCAAAAAGTGTATCACCATGTATAGAGCTGGCTCCTTTAGGAACTGTCTGATCTAACTGGTCAATACTGTTTGCCATTCCACCAAGCAGTATTTGAAACAAACTCATGAAAAGCAGAATTCAGACAAAAAGGTATGAAATGAAGTGTTTGAATTTTTTTTTTAAATTAACCATAGTAGACATTTTATAACTGGATAAATTCTGTTTTCATTCCAGTATTTGATTATTGAAAAATTGAACTGTGTCCTGGGAAAAGATTTATTGTAGCATATGCAAACAGCAAAGGTTCAGGTGAGTCTTTATATCCAGTTTAGTCTCACCAGAACCTCTGCTGTTCGCTCACATAAGTGGTAGTCCAAGAACTAGACATGTGGCCTTGCTAAGGAACAGAGCATGCACACTTAAAGATTGACTTGACAAATTTCTTGCACTGCAACTTAGTTGTCAGTGTGATGTTTGAGCATAAACACTGAGGAGCATAATGAGAGTCTTGTCAATTTCTTTACAGTCGACTCTCATTATCTCGACTTGGCTTTTCTCGAATAACGGCTTATCTCAAAGCGAAAATCTGGTCCCTGTTATAACATGAAAATCCAACAATAGGTAACACAATTTCTCCTCTTTTCCACAATATTTTCAATGTATCCCTTACTTCAGGAGTCAAATTACATATTCATTTGTGAAATGCGGTTGTTTGATTTATTTTTTCCTCAATTTTGCAGATCTAATTAATCGTGTTATTGATATCTCGAAGTATTTCACAGTCCCTTGGATTTCCAGATAAACAAGAGTCGACTTTATTTCAATTTCTATATTTCAAGGCTGCCCAGAAGCATGTAGAGAAGACGCTGAAGGAAATGATGGATCAGAAAAATAAACTAGCCTATGAAAACGGTCGGTTACAGACCCAGGTAGAACAGATGAGTGCAGAAGTTGAGGGACTGAGGAAAGCTGATCTAGAATGTACACAATATAAACAGCTAGCAGAGGCTCTACAGTCAAAGTATAGTCAGGTAATTTTAGCATTCCAGGAGCAGTCTTATCTGCGTCTGCACTGTTTGCATATGCCATTTGATGTGACAGTTTAGTGTACAATTTTTTTAAGATATTTACCATACAAGGAATTAACAGCAGAGCCTCATTGACCTTGACCTTGTGACATTGGACTTGGACTGCTTACCCCTACACTGGTTTCTAGTGGTAAACAAAGACCTGCAGATGTTGCTAGGATTATATGCCCCCTGGTCTGAGTTCATGATATGTGGAGACTCAGACAATGCAAGTCATAGTAGCCGTCAGGATCAGACAGTTTCCACATGTTATGAACCAGGAACAGGGGCATACAACCTGAGCTACAACTGCAGGCCTTTGTTTACCACAAGAAACCAGTCTAGTGGTAAGCAGTCCAAGTCCTGTGACATCACGAGGTCCAAGGTCACAATCTGATAATGGTTCTGAGAGAACTGAAACTGTCACAGTAAGTGATACTTGTTTTTTTTTTTTGGATATGATTGATGCCTCTTTAATTATTTAAAAATATCTTAAGAAATAATGATATTGCTGCATATTGCAAACAGCCCTTTCTGTCACTATTAAAGCTCCAGAGGTAGACCAGCTTCCAGTCAAAAATCATTCCACTTTCATTTTCAGTGACAGTGACCTCAGATGTCTGAGAGGAGACTTTCTTTTAACCCTTGTCATGCTAAATAAATTAAGATGCTACGCCTACTTCTAATTGTCAGCCAATCAGAATACTTGATCGAGATTGTTGATATAAATCCACATACTGAATGACAAACAGTGCAGATCCAGATCAGTTGATCTGGATCTACACTGTTTGCAATGGCAGGGTATAACGGGGTTTACCAATTACTCATACTGGTACTTAACAAGGCCTGTGTTAAGAAATATCGCTGATGTTGTCTTTCAGTGTGAGACTGAGATAAGCGAGTTGAAGATAACAATAGAAAGACAGGAGAACCAGCTGAAACAGATGCATGCCTCATTGAATTCCCGCCACCAGGATTATACCTCCGTTAGAGACACAAAAGAAGAACTCCAGAAAGAGAATCAGAAACTGCTTACGCAACTTCAGAGTGTGGAAGAAAGAGAGAAGAGAAAGGTATTTTACTGACTGCAAAGATAAAGTACAGTAGTTGTTTTAGTCTCCTTTGTTTGAAAATTCACCATTTCATATATCAGATGCAGCGCATATGTTTAGACAACAGGCAGGCAACATTCTTTCGTGGAGATTGATCATGAAATATTTTCTAGGGTCATTCTCTCCCTTCCGCTGATTCAAGAAGGGCAGTTGTCAGTTTCTGGTGAAAGAATGTGCACAACACTGGTTAACCGCTTAGAGGACTGAGTCTGCCCAGTAAACGTGTGGTTAGGTAAACTGACCCCATTCGACATGGCCCCATTGGGTTGACTGGGCCGTAAAACCTCAACACAAACAAACAGACATCAGGCATTTGATCACTTCTGCTGCTTGTTACTATATATCATATTTAATCTTAATATTCATATACCTGATGTCCTTACTTGATTAAATTAAACTTTAATAACTCCATTTCAATACCTGTTGTTTGTCTAAAAACTGCGTGTTGAGTGACTAACAGTGCGGTCCCTGATCACACAATTTTCATTGGAATCTGATCTATGTCTACACTGTTTGGTGAGGTCTGTTTGACCAAATAATTTGAATATGGTAAAGTCTAAATTTGTTTTGTTAAAGTTTCTGACAAAATGGCATATGCAAACTGTGCAGACCCAGATCAGACTGCTGGGACTCCACTGTTTGCCATTTCACTAAATATTTTAAGACACAACTGCATAAAAAGCAAATTTTAGGCCAAACAGTATGGAATAGTGTTCAAAATTTTAGGACATTTTCTGTATTTAAGTATGATAACACTTCAATTTTACAAATAATTGTGGAGCATAAAGTTTGATTTTTTTTCTATTACCACAAGTGCATGAAAGGAATAAATACCTGTGATTATGTTGTTTTTGTGTATTAATTTGTTTGTTAATGCAAATCTGATGGAGTTTGCATTCATGATGTGATTGGTAAAAATCTGTACTAACATGGCCACATGGCAGCTGCCAATTCACAAATGTTGATGCACTCTGAGAATACATCAGATAATAAAGTAGCAAATGTAATCTTTAACTGTCTAGAGGACTTTTTGGTGATTTAAACTGATTTGCTGTGATACAGACAAGCTAATTCCAATTGTAGTATGTTGCAGAGAATCCATGATCCGGTTTGCAATAACAAAAGCATATAAATAGGGCTGCATACTACTTTCTTACCAGGATCTTAACCCAAACCCTTTATGTTCTATGAAGTGTCCATCCTTTCTTGGAAAATCATATAGACAATTCTCGTTCTGACTTATGGGCCCAATGAAAATTCAAATAACCCTGTTTGTCTGTGCAGTCCGGTCAGACTCCTAATTGTCCATATGAACAAACTTTGCATCATTGGTTATCCAAAGTGAAGATTCTGATCAGACTGTGAATGTGCAGGCCGATTTGAATCTTTGCTTGGCACACATGTCTGAAGATATGTTTTCTGACATTGCGGATCATATTTTTGACAAGATTATAAATATTGAACACAAGAATACTCCGTTTGTTTGTTGTACGTAGGTGAAAGCATTACAGAAGAACCATGAAGATGCTAAATCTGTAAACAAAGAAATAGCATCAACACTAGAGTCAGTGATGTCATCTCACTCCCAGCTACAGTCAGTGGTGGAAGGACTGCAGATTGAACTCGGCAAGAAAGATTCACAGATTAGCAGGCTTAAGAATGACAAGTGAGTATGGTTCAGCAACCATCGTGTTAATTCACCAGAGATGTTGGTTGGCCAGTTTTAGCTCTATCTGTGCTACACTGATCATGAGCTGTCAGTCCTACAGGCATCTGCCAGCTCTTACCATTACATTAACACATTGTAGTCTGGAGACCCCTAAAAGGGTAATTGGCAAGCAATGCAGACCCAGATCAGACACTGCAGAATGTGGCATCTGATCAGGGTCTCCACTGTTTGCAAATAGTTCAACCATTTTTCTCTCAGAATATCTAAATCACATAGCCTGACACACCGAAATCAAAATTAGAATCTTCTAATATATAGTGTCGTGGAGCCTATTTAGTCTACAATGGGTTAACACACCTATGTTTAATGTACATGTCTTAACTCTAGACAAGCCAATCATCTAATAAAAAATATTGATAAATTTCTGATTTTCCACAGAACAGTATGTTGTGGGTACTCATTAGAAGTGCCTCTGTGAGGCACTTCTAATGAGTACCACAACATACGCTTTTTTTTGAAGAAATTGGAAAAATGTCTATCTTGGTATCACTCTTATCTAGAGCTCTGTAGGCCATGGTAATTTCGTACCTTTTTGGGTAGACCAGCTTCCAGAATGGATGCATAAACAGTTCTGAAAGCAATGCTTCCACTGAAATTGTATCTTCATTCCCCTTTACTGGTTTCTCAATGTTAGTCCCTGGAAACCAAACAGCTTGAACTGCCAAATATAACATCCTTTAAAGCTCAGTTTCAACACAAATAACCTTTCTATTTATCAGCATTCAAAACTATCTATGGGCTGAGATATTTAAGACAAGTATGTTATCTTCACTATTGTGTGTTTTGTGGGGAGGGGTTGGGTAATGTTCCCACAGGACGTTACATGATAAATTACATGGCAAGTACCTTAGAATTTCATGTGTGTTTTAAAACAAAGGCTTGCTTTTATTAGCTCACCTGAGTTATGCACGGGATGAGCTATAGTGATTACTTTTGGTCTGTCTTGTGTGCATCTGTCTGTGCATCCGTTAACATTTTCAAATGACTTCTCCTCTGAAGCCACTGAGCCAATTTAGCTCAAATTTTTGCTCTTCTGCTTGACAAATTTACACCTGAAATTCTAAGCTACCAGTTATGTAATTTCTTTGTCACCCAATTCCACTGACATGTTTGAGAACAATATGTGAGGCAGTTTATCAGGTTTAAGAGGACTGGATACACTAAGTAGAGTTTCAGCTGTTACTTACAAGGGAGACAACTTATATGACTTCATGTTTGCTGTCTTGCACACAAGACTATTCTGATAGTGGTCTAGTCTAAAAGGAAAGAATTTGCTGATTTTGCTCCCGAGGGTAGCAGTTTTTTTTGTTTGTTTTTTTTTCATTTAGAATAAATCCCTTCTTCCAGAGGGAAGGCAAAACAGATTAGAAAGAATTGCTTCCCCTGAAAGTGTACCCATTCCCCTTTATGATATTCTCTTGTAATCATGTGGTAATGACAGTTTCTTGAGAGTTCTTGCATTGAAGGTTTACTCATAATTCTAGATAAGATTGGTATTGAGATAAATATTTCTCTTATTTCTACATGAAAACATATCTTATGGGTATTCATTACAAATGCCTCCCTGACACTTGTAGTGAATACCTACAACATAATTTCATGGAGCATTAACCATTGTTCTGTTGAATAAATTAAAGTGCCACGCCCTTTTCTAATTGTCAGCCAATCAGATTACTTGATCCAGATTGTTGATATATACTCATACTGATTGACAAACAGTGCAGATCCAGATCAGTTGGCTACTGATTGACAAACAGTGCAGATCCAGATCAGTTGGCTTCTTCAGAAGCCAACTGATGTGGATCTACACTGTTTGTAAAAGCAGGATATATCTGGGTTCAGCAGGACAAAGGTTAAGAAAAATATGGTCACTTTTGGGGTGAAAACAAAAACAAAACAACACCTTCATGGGACTTGTTAAGGAGTATTTGGTGATAATTATAGGTTAAGTTTTCTAATTACTCTGTAAAACCATATATTGTGGGTACTCATTAGAAGTGCCTCATTGAGGCACTTCAAATGAGTACCCTTAGCATATGTTTTTACAAAGAAGAAGGCATGTCTAATGAGTACCCATTACATACATTTTATGGAGAACTGGAAAAGTTATCACAGAATTGTCATCAAATACTCCTCTGACACTTGATCTAGAGTTAAATGCTATAAAATGTTTGTGTTAAATAGGAACAAAGAGCAAGAAGAGTGGAGGGTGGAGATCCGAAGATTTGAAGAGAGGATGGAGAATCTCAGAGAAGAATTAAGGAAAGAGAGAGATAAATCACAGAAAAAGACTACTAAAGATTTAGTTGAGGTAATAGACTAAGAATGAACATGGTTTGTCGCGCCTGCTTTCAGTATGGCGCGATATAGGGATCCGTTTGTTCGTCCGTCTGTTAATCCGTCAACATTTGCGTCAGTCTTAACTTCAACCCTAATTTTCAAGTTCATTTCCCAAGAACTATAAAGGCTACAGTGATGATACTTGGTATAAGCTTGCACTTAGGGATGATAACTCAGACAGTAGTATCCATATTTGTCCTTGCCTATATTTCATGGTTCACCGACTTTGTTAATTTGCCTCAATCTTGCTCCCTAGGCGCGACATAGCCTTCAGCGGTATTCTTGTGTTGTAGTGGATATGAAAAAATCTTTAGATAAAAGTGTCTAAAAACATCTAAAATTCTACATCTATAAATATTGTTATTCACTACCACAGTCCAACCAGTGGTTCAAAGCATCGTTAGCATAATGAGCTAGTTAGTGACAAACTCGTTAACTGCTGTAGCTAAGGTATTTTCAAAGACCTTGATATTTTTGCTGCAAAAATGTGAGTCACATTTTTCAGCAAAAAATAGTAATGTATTTCTCATATTTCAAGCTAAAAATGTTAAATGAATTGCTGGGGGGCTTAAGCTAACTTTACGGGATCCCAAGCCTATTTTACTTCTTGTTTGTGGTCTGAAAAAATACTGGATGAATGGGTTCTGGGGTATCTGATATGCACCTAGAGTGTCTGAATATTTAGGGTATATATGGTAACATTGATATTAAACAGATTAAGAAGCAGAATGACAGTTTATCCCAACGGAACATGGAACTGATGAGAACTAACACCGAATTACGGCAGAAAACAAGAGAACAGGACACACATGTTCAGGAACTAAAAGATAAAGTGTCAGACCAGAAACGCAAGATGGAATACTTGGTTAGAGCAAAGAAGGAAATGGAAGATAATGTACATAAAATGAAGGTATTTATTTTATATTTGTGTTTCTGTATTATCTGAATGACCATAACCCTGATTATTTAACTCTAAGCATGCTGGGTAAGTTTTTCAGCAGACAACATATTATAATATTTTTCTTTTTTTTTTTTTTTTTGCTAGAAAACAGGATTTGACATTTCATGCAAATTGTCTCCATTCAACATTTCAGCTATTGACATTAAAGCCACACCCTGAGGTATTGTATCTTTGGACATTTCTCCATAAAAACATATGTTGTAGATACTCATTAAAAGCACCTCAACATGTTGGGAAATAAGAAAGATATTTCTGGGATGCCATTTCTTATCGGTAGCTATGCATTCTGACTACTTTGGCTAAAGAGTTTTGAAGCTATTCCATTGTTTTCATTTTTGCTGGATTGCTTTTAACATTTGCAGCTATTTAATTGAGGCAGGGTCAACCTGTTATCAGTAAAAAAGTTTGAACCAAATCTTTAACCCATGTATGCCGAATAGACTCTTAAACCTTCACTCTTCAGACCGGTCCATTTCCAACATAATGAGTGTCTGGTTAGTTTTTATTATTACCATGCATTGTGCGGCATCTGATCTTCTGGGTCTGCACTGTTTGCCAATGTCCCTTTAATGGGACATAAGGCATAAATGGGTGAACAAAAAAAATTAAAAGCAATTCCATTGAAAAATATACAACACTGTTTTTGCAGCAGAAGGCTTCATATAGGGTAAAAATTATTTCTGTTAAAATCTTTTAAATACTTAAAATCTTGAAATTAAATGTGTTGAAATATTTTTAATGCTTTCTACAAAACAGTTGCTTTTTACAGAGGGATGGATACACCGTTGTCAGAATTTGTTTTTCCTCTACTGAAAAGGGGTCTACTCCAAAAGGAAATAGTTTGCACCTGTTCTTTGCTCCCTTTTCAGAAGGTTCTTTTTGTGCAAGGAAGCTAACAGAAAGTCACAAAAAGTTGTCTCACTTGTAAAAAGTGGCAGGAAATCTACCAAATGTATCAAGTCACCTTAAGTTTTTAGGCAAATTGTTTAAAGTTGCTCTTTTGAAAGTTTGCTTAAGTTTTAATGGTTTCAACTAATAGCTTGAATGTATTCTTTTGATACTTTATTTGAATGCATTCTAAAAATCAATAATTGGAACAACCTTATTCAATCAAAAGTTTAAGGAGATTTTTTCAGGGAGACAACTCTGTCAAAATTGTTTTTGCCTCCCATTTGAAAAGAAGTCTGCTCTAAAAGAAGTTCAAGTAGACCCCGTTTCAAAAGGACTTTTGCAGGAAAGCAAACAGGAAGTCACAAAAATTGTCTCCCTTGTATAAAATGGCAGAAATTCTACAAACAGTATCCAGCCACCTCAAATACTTTCAACCAAAGACCTGGGCCTAGTTGTTCAAAACTTAAGGAAGTTGTTATCCAACGTGATGTTAAATTATCATTCTATAAATATGGCAAAAACATTGATAATTTTTTGCTGAAAAAATGTGAGTAGCTTTTGCATTGCAAAAGCTACTCACATTTTGCAGCAAAAATATCAGTGTATTTGAAAATACCCTAGCTACAACAGTTAACGAGTTTGTCATTAACGAGTTTGTTAAGCTAATAATGCTTTGAACAACTGGGGCCTGAATTTATCCTCTTGAGATTATTTGTTGGCATAAGTTTGAATGCTTTCAACTAAAGGCTTGAATTTATTCTTAGAATTTCGAATGAGCTATAACAAAAAGAATGCCAGTTTGTTGACACTGATGCTTCGATGCTTTCAACAAGTGGCTTTAATTTATATCATTGAAACTTTGTTTTAATGCTTTTTAATGTAGGTTGAAACAGTTGTGTTGAAAAATATTTATGCACAGTCTCTTTATTGGATTTCTTTTTACTAAGGCCTGAAGTAGTTTTGTTGAAACCTATACTTGTACATGAATATTTTCAGGAACATTTTCATTAAGAGTTGAGGCTTTATTTGTTAATTTGTTTTGTTTGAATACTTTTAACATAAATTTTATAGCTCTTCTGTTGAAGTTTGCCTTGCATGTTGAATGCTTTTAACCCATTTTTGACTGAATAAACTCCCCCACACTATATATTGGAAGAAAGAATTTCAATTTTAGGTATGTCAGGCTATGTGATTTAGATATTCCTAGGGAAAAATGGCAAAACTATTTGCAAATAGTGGAGACCTGATTTGATGCCGATCTGCATCTTCACTGTTTGCCAATTACCCTTTTGGGGGTTTCCAGACTAAAATGGATTAAAGGCTTGAATTGCACTGAAGTGTCTTTTCATAATGCTTTCTACCAGTGTTTCAGTTAGTTAGTGTGAAACTGTTTGAATCCATTCTTTGAAACCTACCTTGAATCCGAAAGCTTGTAGATAAAGAAATGTTTGAGGACATTCTGTTAAAACTAATGAATACTTCAAAAGACATGTTAAGGAGGAGTATTTGGATGATAATTCTGGGATAATTTTCCTTAATTTCTCCATGCAAATGTATGTTATGGTACTCATTAGAAGCACCTGGCAGAGGCACTGCTAATGAGTATCACAACTTATGTTTTTCTGGAGAAATTATACAAGTTATTTCAGAACTATCACAGAATTTATACTCCTTAGCAAGTCCTCTAACAATTTCAACAGAATACTTCAATGCATTATTTTGAAACTTTAAATGCTTTTCGTAAAAGAGTTAAAGCTACTCCATTGTAACATTGCTTAAATGCTTTCAACAAAATGTACATCTTTGGTTTAAGGGTATGAAGGCTGATATTGAAGATTTAGAAAATCTCAGGGACACATACATATCCAAAAATCAAGAACAGGTAAGGCTTTTTGCACAACTTTATATATACATGTACTATACTACAGTCGACTCTCGTTATCTCGAATTCCAAGGGACTCTCTGAAATACTTCGAGATATCCGTAGTTCGACATATCAGGTTTGCAGAATTGAGGAAAAAATAATTTGATTAACCACATTTAACAAACTGATAGGTAATTGGACTTTTGAAGTTAGAGATATATTGAAAATATTGTGGAAAAGAGGAGAAATTGCTCCTTAGGAGCAATTTCTCCTCTTTTCTACAATATTTTCCATCTGTTGTTAGGTTTTCATGTATAGGCAGGGACCAGATTTTCACTTCGAGATAAGCGGTTATTCGAGATCAGCGAGGTCGAGATAACGAGAGTCAACTGTAGTTTGTTTTTAGGTGACAGGGATAGAACAAAAGGGTATGTAAAAGTTTGGATAGATGGTTATATGGGAATAGCAAAAAAAATCCACAAAATTAAAATATATCCAAATCCATTTTTTACTAGAAAAAAATCTCACTCTGGTAAATGTTCTAAAATTCCATTCTCCAAAGTTTTTGAAAAACGGTGTATTTTGAATCCACTCAGCTCCAGACATGGCACTGCTTTCAACAAAAAAAGTATTGATATTTTTCTTATTTCTACATGAAAGCATGTTGTGGTACTCATTAGAAATGCCTTGGCAAGGCTTTTTCTGAGGAATACCCACAACATATGTGTTTTTGGAGAAATAAGAGAAATATTTACCTGATACCACACTTGTCTAGAATTACTATTCAGATCATGTTTGATTGGGCAGTAAAATATTTGAGATTGTTGGCATAACATGAATTACAGACAACCCTCTTTATACCGACACTGGATACAATAACAAAATTTGTTATAATGACAATATGACTGTCATGAAACCTTCGCTGGAGAGGTAACAATTAGTCACAAATTAATATTGTATTAAATACTTTAAAGAAACATATGTTTTGGATATTTGTTAGAATTGCCTCATTAAATACTTTAAAGAAACATATGTTTTGGATATTTGTTAGAATTGCCTCAGTGAGGCAATTCTAATAAATATCCAAAATATGAGTTCTGTGAGGAAATAAGAACAAAACAAGACCTTTCTTACAATCTGCTCATTAAGTATTCTCTATAACAGCAAATTCATTTTAATGGAAACTCCTTTGGGAACAAATTCTGTTGTTGTAACAAGGGATCACTGTATTTCTGTTTTGTCTGGCTCTTTGCTGGTTTGATTGTCACTGTTAAAGTTTGTACAGTTGCTTTTACTAACATTTAACCTGCCAAGTTTACATATCAGCAGGGTTGATTCTAAAATTTGCTTTATTCCAGAAAATAAAGCCTGAAATCTCATTCTAATTGTCACTGTAGTGGAAGATTTGCATGAAATTTCAAACATATTTTCTGTGAAATTTGAGAATAATATTAAAGTTAGATACCTGAGCTACTTCTGATATAACCTTATTTTTTTGCTGTCTGAAAATAATATTTCCAAGTGGAATTCAGCTGCCCCTGGTTTGCTATAAAAAGCTGCTAAGGACTGGATGATAAAATGGCATAGCCCCTATGTGACTCTGTTGCCCGGCTCCGTTAAAAATCTGATTGATTGATTGCTTGATGATAAAATATTATGGGAGAAAATATTAAGTAAATAGATAGTTTACTAAGTAGTCTATGTAGCCAAGTTAGCTCAAAGGAGACAATCATGTTACTGATTAAATAGTGATTATAATCTTAAGGCTTTAAAAGCTTTGTGGTACATTTGCATTTTTAGCTCGCCAGGACTATTTCCCTGGAGAGCTTATGTTGTCACCCAGTCATTGGTGTTGGTTTCTGTTGGCGTCTGCGTCGGCGTCCACGTTAGCATAATGTATAAGTTTTCAAAGGGTGCATAGTTTTTTAATTGTTTAAGGTACTGCTTTCATATTTGGCCTACACCCACCTTAGGGTAAGTCCTTTCAATAGCATACACCCCCATCCCCAAGTTAGACCCTTTATGTAGGTCAAGATCAGTTCTTACTTTGTCATTTACGTCCATGTTCAAGTTTTGCGTTTAAGTTTTGAAAAATGTACATAATTGCAGAAGTATTCAAGATAGAGCTTTAATATTTGGCCCACACCAGCCTTAGGGTTAGACCTTTCAATAGCATACACACCAATCCCCGAGTTAGTTAGGTCAAGGTCAGTTCTTACTTTGTCATTTGCACCCATGTTTAAGTTTTGTGTTAAGTTTTGAAAAGTCAAGTATACATAACTGCTGAAGTATTCAAGGTAGAGATTTAATATTTGGCCAAAATTAGCTTAGGATTAGACCTTTCAATAGCACACACCCCTTTCTCAGTTTGAACTTCTGCCTAGGTCAAGGTCAGGTCATACTTTGTCATTTAAACCCATGTTCGAGCTCTGCGTTTAAGTTTTGAAAAGTGTTTGTAACTGCTGAAGTATTCAAGATACTGCTTTAATATTTGGCCCACAGCTACCTTAAGGTAAGATCTTTCAATAGTACACACTCCTGCCTCAGTTTGACCTTCTGCCAAGACATTTCAGGTCATACTTTGTCATTTACAGCTGTTTTTAAGTTTTGAAAAGTGTGCTGAAGTATGTAAGATACAGCCTTCATATTTCGTCCACACCAACCTAAGGGATTCAGCATGTAAGAATAGCTTTCACATTTTGTCCACACCAACCTAAGGGAAGATGTTTCAATGGCATATACCCCATCCCTCAGTTTGACATTCTTCCGACAAAGTCAGGTCATACTCTGTCATTTACAGCTATGTTTAAGTTTTGCATTTAATCTTTAAAAAATCCCATCAGCAGGTGGTAAAATTTTTACAGTATGTTGGGTTAGGAGTTAAGGTGTCTGAATACTTTGGGTAAATTATGATAGTTTCTATATAAAAAGTAGCTCAAGTATCAACCTGACAATCACTATTCATTAACTGGTAATTATGCCAGGACAGCTAGAGGTTAGTGATCATCTGGGGAGTTTTAAACCTTAGTGATCAGTCTGGGGATTTTTACAGCTTAGTGATTAGTCAGGGGATTTTGACAGCTGGGAATTTTTACAGCTTAGTGACCAGTCTGGGGAATTTTACAGCTTAGTGACCAGTAGGGGATTTTTACTGGTCAGTGACCAGTCTTGGGATTTTTACAGATCAGAGACCAGTCTGGGGATTTTTACAGGTCAGTGCCCAGTCTGGGGATTTTACAGGTTAATGATCAGTCTGGGGATTTTACCGGCTAGTGACCAGTCTGGAGATTTTTACAGCTTGGTGATGAGTCTGGGGATTTTTATAGCTTAATGACCAGTATGGGGATTTTGACAGCTTAGTGACTAGCCAGGGGAATTTTATAAACTATACCTAATAAGCAGTATTATATTTTTCAGGCAGAGATGATTTCTACATTTATGGGGCAGATAAACTCACTTCAGACAGAGTTACGCCAGCTTGCCCAGGCTCAGTCTCAGACGAGTGACTTAGTAACCCAGAGAGATGTTGCTTTGGAGAAGGAGAAGAGATTAAAGGATAATATCAAAAGAAAATACAAGGTATAAATGAAGGCTTTGGGGTGGTAGGATGATAGTAAGGACCTGCTTTACTGGCAGCAGATGTGGACAGGGGGCATGCTAGTATTTCTTCTGTTTATATCTGTTTCTACAATGTAATTTGCTCTGTTTCTCTCTTTCCTCTTCTCTACTAATTCAGTACACAAAATCTGATGATGGCAGCTGTATTTAAACTCTGTGTTTTGTTGGTTTTATACGCCCGTTTGAAAAATGGGATGTATTATATATCCGTCTGTCCATAAACTTTTTCGTTTCCAGCTAACGCCTCCTACAGTTTACATCCGATCAAGCTGAAACTTGGTTTATAGTTAGACCATGATGCGGAGCAGCACATATTGTTTCGGGGTTACCTTCCACCAAATATTAGCAGAGTTATGCCCCTTAGAAAATTTCTGTAAACTTTTCTTTCCGGCTAACTCCTCCTTCAGTTTACACTCGATCAAACTGAAACTTGGTTTGTAGTTAGACCATGATTTGGAGCAGCACATATTGTTTCGGGGTTCCAGACCGCCAAGTATTAGCAGAGTTTTGTTCCTTTGAAAATTTCTGTAAACTTTCAGTTTCCGGCTAACTCCTCCTACAGCTTATATCTGATTAAGCTGAAACTTGATTAATAGTTAGACCATGATGTGGAGCAGCACATATTGTTTTGGGTTACAGTCCACCAAGTATTAGCAGAGTTTTTGAAAATTTTGGTAAACTTTTCGTTTCCGGCTAACTCCTCCTACAGTTTACATCCGATCAAGCTGAAACTTGATTAATAGTTAGATCATGATGTGGAGCATCGCATATTGTGTCAAGGTTACAGTCCACCAAATATTAGCAGAGTTATGTCCCTTAGAAAAGTTGGTAAACTTTTTGTTTCCAGCTAATTCCTCCTATAGTTTACATCTGATCAAGCTGAAACTTGATTTATAGTTAGATCCTGATGTGGAGCAGCACATATTGTTGGGAGGTTACAGGCCACCAAACATTAGCAGAGGTATGCCCCTTTGAAAATTTATGTAAACTTTTTGTTTCCAGCTTACTCCTCCTACAGTTTACATCCGATCAAGCTGAAACTTGATTTATAGTTTGACCATGATGTGGAGCAGCACTTACTGTTTCAAGGTTACAGACCACCATATATTAGCAGAGCTATGCAGAGCTATGAAAATTGGTATATATTTAGACCTTGGTATATAGTTAGACCATGATGTGAAGCAGCACATATTATTTCAGGGTTACAGTCCACCAAATGTTTGCAGAGTTATGCCCCTTTGAAAATTCTGTAAACTTTTCATTTCCGGCTAACTCCTCCTATAGTTTACATCAGATCAATCTGAAACTTTATAAATACTTACACTATGATGTGGAGCAGTGCATATTGGTTTTGAGGTTACAGTACACCAAATATTTGCAGATTTGTGCCCCATAAAAAATTTCTGTAAACTTTTCGTTTCTGGCTAACTCCTCCTACAGTTTACATCCAGTCAAGCTGAAAATTGATCTATTGTTAGACCATGGTGTGGAGGAGCGCATAGTATTTCGAGGTTACAGTACACCAAAAAGTTATGCCTCTTTGAAAATTTCTGATTACTTTTTGTTTCTGCTAACTCCTATAGTTTACATCCAATCAAGCTGAAACTTTGTTAACTAGTTAGACCATGATGTGGAGTAGCGCATATTATTTCAAGGTTACAGTCCATCAAATATTAGCAGCGTTATGCCCCTTTGAAAATTTTGGTAATTTTTTGGTTTCCAGCTAACTCTATTTTACACAGTTTACATCTGGAGTGTCTTAATTGTATAGGAGTCAGTATATGTGCTACATCTTATTACTTGCCACTGGCGTATGATGCCTTCACTTGCGGAGCTCTTGTTGACCAATTTTAACGAAGTTTGTATCAGAATGTTTGTTAAACAACTTATTTTATTCTATTGTGTTCTGTTTAAAATGTTCCATATTACTAAAAATCCACCAGATATCTTAAAATGGTAGTTGTAATACACCACAACCAATTTATAACACTATTTTTGGGATTCAAAGCAAAAAACTATGTTAGCTAAACAACCGTGTTGTATCCAAACTGAAACTGTCATTTTTCTATATAATCTATATATTTTTGTTTGAATACAACACTTTTGGGTTCTACCTTTTAACTATTGTACAGTCGACTCTCATTATCTCGACCACTTATCTCGAATAACTGCTTATCTCAAAGTTAAAATCTGGTCCCTGCTTTAACGTGGATACCTAACAAGAGGTGACAAAATATTTTGGAAAAGAGGAGAAATTGCTCCTAAGAAGCAATATAGTGTATTTTCAATATATCTCTAACTTCAGGAGTTTAATTACATATTCATTTGTGAAATGTGGCTGTAAGATTTATTTTTCCCTTAATTCTGCAGAGCTGATATGTCGAGGTACGGTTATCTAGAAGTATTTCAGAAAGTCCCTCAGACTTTGAGATAATGAGAGTCAACTGTATATTTGAAACTGTCTTATAAAGAGGATTCTGTGTATGTGTATTTGCAGTGTGATCTTTGTTTTCACTGTTCCTATATGGCATATAGTAGGTTTGCTAGTACTGAAATTCATTGTATTCGTAGGAGAGCAAGAAGAGAGAGGATGAGATAGAAGAGATGAAAGCAGCTGCTGAAAAAAGACTTGCTGATGTAAGAGAGGAATCATTAGAGATAACGGGACATCTAAACAGTGCTCACGATTGGTTCAAAGATAAATTTGATAATTTACAGCGAGAGCTTACAAGTTCACGGTAAGAAAATGGTGCAAAATGCCTGGACTGGCATCGAAATTTTACTCAATACTTGTCCTAAATTTGAACAGATTTTATATACACTTTGTTGTTGACTAGAACTAGGTTGGGATAGAAAATGAGCAAGTACTCTTCAGTGGAGTTATGGCCCTTATTTGAAAATGCGTCACATCCATATCCCAGATACCCTGAAGGTTCTGTTCTTGGATTTTAATGTCATCATATAATCAGGGCTCAAAATTTACACTCATCCGCTCGTATTTTTGAGTAGGTGGTCGGTAAGGATGAGTGGAAATTGTTACTGACTTGCCCTGCCGGACGAGTAAGTTTTCCTCAATGAAAGTTGTCACGTCATGTCGTTCAGCAAAAGCACTTTACAAATCTATCAAATTAGAGTAAACAAATATTGAGTGTAATGCAAAATGCACGAAATTCGTATATTTCTGCATTGTATGGCCCAAACTGCAAATATATATTATGCCTGCGCATTATGAACAGCGACCTGAGGAGGATTCGTCCCAATGTGGTTTTGCACAAGTTGTTTGCTCTCTATAACTGCTTGATTACAAATGTGTGTCCAATGCCAAATAGTTGTATAGCACAATATTCTCGTGTCCTGTTTTGTATAAAGCAGAAAAAATCTTCTTTGATGCAAAAATCTCCAGAAAAGAAACCTACAGTGTAAAACCACTAAGTACGAACTTGAATTGGGACAAAACCTATGGAAAGTACCGGAAAAAACAGCTTTCTGACGTGAAAGTAGAATACGACCAAATGAAAAATGAATGATATTAGACAGTTGTAATATGTAACAAACAACATATGTGTATTATACAATATGTCTTAGTTTTCACAAGTCCTGTAAGTGTACTGTCTAGTCATTATTTGTCTTCAATGTTGTTTCTTACACATTAAAAGTTTCATTCAGTATTATTTCTCTCAATCCACTCCAGCAAAGAAGGACAAGTAGATTTTTGAAAGGATGAGTAATAATTTGAAAGCACTTGCCCTGCAGGACAAGTACCTTCAAAAAAAAAGTTTTGAGCCCTGAAATCCAAGATCACTATCTAACCATAGGTCACTGTGACCTACTTCTTTACAAAATTGGATCACTTTCATACTTTATTCCCCAGAATTGCTAAAGAGTCTGAAGAATTCCTGGAAATAAATGTCATCACATGAGGCAAGTTCACTTTATTATAGGTCACTGTAACCCTCTTTCAGAGATTGGATCACTTTCATATCACAGACCCCAGACATGTTGACGGGTCTATACTTGGAATTTGAAATCATCACACCAAATAAGGTTGGTGAGTTAGATCATAGGTCACTGTGGCCTACTTTTCTATTTAGAAAAGTCAGATTTATATCTCAGACATCAGATATGCTGAAGGGTTCATACCTGGAATCTCATTTCATCATACCAATAAAATTTTTTGTACCAGATCACAAGTAACTGTGACATACCAATTTTAGAAATTGTTTCTCATTGATATCTCCTATCCTGCAGCCATGCTGATGGAATCATACCTAGGATTTAATATCATAACATGAGACATGTTATAGTGGCAGAATATAGGCTACTGTGACTTACTATTTTTATGAATTGATTTACACCTGTATCTCACACCCTAGACATACTGAAGCAGTCAAACTTGGAATTTTAACAACATCATATGTGCTGATTGTATATCAATAATAGATTGATATTATTTTGTTACACTCCACCACCCCCTCCACCACCCCCACCCACACAAAACACACCCCACAAACTGTTTGTGGTGGGGAGGGATATATGGTTTTCAGGTCCATCCGTCTGTCTGTCGATATGTCCATTTTGTTCTGGTTTCTGAGCGGGGGTATCTAATAAGCACATTTTTTGTTCTTCTGATTTCAGTTTTATTTTCAATCACTGTGGCACAAGTTTAAAATTTGTATGCATTTAGGTGAGACGTAGCATTGCTGCCAAATTTCTGGTTGTTAGACTTCACAGAAACAATCAGCATAATGAATTACAGTGCATATACCTGGCAACTCTCAGTTTCACCCTATTCTACCACATTCCAAACCTGTCTATGATCTCTCAATCATGTGCTCAGTCATATGAATTTACATGACTCATGCTTTCATTAAAATTGCCCAAAAAGCTAATAATGTGTAAGGTTTCTGCATAACTTATGATAAGAGGACTTGATACTATTGATGAAGTTTTGGCCAGTTTGTTCTGTGGCTTCCTATTTGCTTTCTTGCATATCAAGCCCCTTCAGATAAGGGGCCTACTCTAAAAGGAAAGAATTTGCTCCTAATCTTTAATTTTAGAGTAGACCCATTTTCAGAAATTGGGAACAAATTCTTTCCTTTCAGGGCAGACCCCATTTCTGAAGGGAGGCAGAACAAATCTGGCAGAGTTAGCTCCCCCCTGAAAGTGTATCAGTTTCCCGTAAAAATTATTGATTATTTTTGCTTGCAGAAGAGCCCAAGAGAAACTGGAAAGACATAATTCTGATCAGAGACAGGCCTTACATGGTGAAAGAAGAAAAGCCCAGGAGGCAGCCGAGAAAGCTAAAGCTATGATTAGGGTAAGCAGGAATCCCAGCTTCCTTGAAAGAAAATCCATAAAAGTTGGCCTTGGAAACAAAGAACATGTGAAAGAATGAAAATCAGAGTTTGTTTATTTGAGACTCCCATACTTCACCATAGTGCAGATTATTTTTATTTCCTTTGGGATTATTGAACCCATTTTGGTTACTTTGAAAATCGGAGTTTGTTTCATTGGGACTCACTTTTCTTCTCCATAGTGCAAATTATATTTTTATTTCCTTTGGGATTATGGAGCCCATTCTGATTTCGCTGAAAATTGAATACCGCTTAAGTTGCTGCTAGGGGAGCATATTCAGCTTGCAAACTACACTGCTGTGTATGAAGAGACTTAATAAAACAGTCTCTGATTTTAGTATTTTGTGTTTCTTTGTTTCCAAAGACAACCTTTTAGATTGTTATCTGCATATGACTGCAGTGTAGTTTGCAGGACTGTGTATGCCCCCTAGCACTGACTTAAGTGGAGCTCGATTTTCAAGGATACCAGAATTTCTTGCACACCAGGTAAGGAAATCATGGATTTGGGATAGAAATTCTTATCCAATCCAGGGCAAGACAAAAATTGAGAATTCTCAGGTGTTTGATTTGCACTGGTTATAATGGATGTCATGTCTGCCGTCCTTAAGGTTTACATCACTGGACGTAATAACGTCATTTAACGCCACAGTAATGTCATCACAATATGGCAAATGTCAGCAATTCAAATGACTGCAGTAGTAAAAAAATCTACATTCAGAAATGAAAGGTGTGCAAGAAAAAGAAAAAGAAAAAGAATCTATCCGGGGTATGAGGGGTAGGTAAAAAAATCTGTCCCTCGTGATCACTGTCTGGCATCACACAGCAAGCTTTGTGATGTCAGACAGTGATCCTCGTGGCCCCTCACACCACTGGTAGGTCCTTATAGTGCTCACTGAGCCCAAGTAAAATAAAAACTACAATATGATGAAGTATGGGGAGACATCTTTTACAGCTGCCACATGTCATTTAACACCAGTTACAGTGAAGTCAAATAAAATCTATAAAGATTGCCCTTGGAAACAAACAACACATAAAACTACAAAAGCCGAGTCTCGGTGTTTTACCATATTTATCCTAAGTATTGGGACACCTTATCTACTTACCGTACTTGTCCTAAAATTTGAAATAGTCCATTCTACTACCTCTTGATGTGTCTAAAATATTGCTGCATGTATGACAAACAGTCTAGCCCTGATCAGATGCCACATTGATTTGGGTCTACATTGTTTGCAAAGGCCTATTATGGTATTGAAACTGACGGCAGTGTTGTTTACAGGGCACCCCTGGAGAAGTGCTTGGGTTAAAAAAAATACTCCAAGGTCTTGAAAAGTCTTGGAATTTCCAACAGCCCAATGAAAATCTGGAAAAAGTCTGGAAAATCATTTTAGAAGACCAAACTGGAGACTGACTATACAAAGCTTGAAAAAAATGGTGTTACCATATTGTACTTAAGTATTGGGACAGGAAATTATAATTAATTTTCTAGCTGTCCCAATACTTTGGACCATGAAAAATAATTATTTTCGTAGGTGTCTCCAATAATTATGTCCTGTAGCTGAAAATGGCACAGATCATAAATGTGTCATATTTGTGTTCACAGTTTGGCATATCACGAATGTGAGTAACAATGTACCTATTTAAAACAAACGCTAAGCGCATGATGATGTTATTATTGGGGTTCCTCTCAATGAATTTTTGGGGTTCATCTTGACAGTGTTTTTGGGCTCATCTTAATGCTGTTTTGCATTAACATTATCGGTGAACAGTTTTATTGTATTACTTTTTATTATTATTATTATTATTAATTTATAGATGTTTTTATTTTTTTTTTGGTCATCATTGATGCCCTTGAGTTGCAAATAAAATCAGCTATTAAAGCATATGACAGTCACATGACAACCACTTAAAATGGAGTAAATGGTAAAATGGAGACACATCCAGACTGATGCAATTGCATGTGCGGTTTCATTTTTGCAGCTTTCCTGAATTAATTTTAGATTAATATTCTCAAAGGTAGTTTTATTTAGTTACTACTTTCTAGGAAAATCTGTTGTATGCATATACAGAAAAAATTGCTTGAAGTCACTTATAACAAACCAAAATATGGAGAAAAAACATTTTAACCTAGTTGGACTTTTTTTTTTTTTTTTTCACCCAAATGCACTGTATAATTTACATGGCACAAAAAATTTCTGAAAATTTTGGCAATTTCTTACACTGGTATGTCCCAATTATTTTGGTCATGAAAAATGATTATTTTCACTATTTGTAAGGGCGTCCCATTACTTTATGTGTCCCAATACATACATATATTACAGTATTCAATGATGGCATACTTAAGTTCATAAGTAGACCATTACATTAACAAGTCTGTATAATGTACACCCCTGTGTGCCCATAAATATTGTCACCATGGGACTGCAGTGTTTTCTGTAAAAAATAGAATTGGCATTTTCTAATTTTATATTAATTTATTACAGGCAAGTCGACAGACAATCAGTCGGCTGTCAGACTATGCAGAACTTGCTGACCAGGAGACAAAAGAACAACTCACTCAGTTATACAGTACCTTACAGAAAGAAAAAGATCACTCAAAATATGTTGAGATGAAACATCAACAGTATAAAGATGCAAGTTTAAGACAGTTTGAAAATTTACTGCATGAAACTGGAGATTATGGGGATTACAGTTGAAACTGGTTCCCTCTTAGTTTATGACAAAAGAGTTAGAGGTGGAACCAGTGTGAAAGAGCCAACTATTACATGGGTGTGATTTCAGAATTTTGTGTCCCTATATAAAATGAAGGCAAATTTCCTTTTACAGGATTAGAAAATATGAATTTCAGGATTCTTTTATTTTATGACTTTCACCCATGCTTGTATTTGTCATGAAGGCAGCTGTTATTTAACCTTTAAGGGTAGTTGATACACTGTAGGGGAGGCAACTCTGTTAAAATTGTTTTGTTGCCTTCTGAAAAGGGGTCTACTCTAAAAGGAAGAATTTGCTCCCATTGAGAGCAAATTCTTTCCTTGTAGAAGAGAATTGTTTTCAAAAGGAGCTTAGAGCACAGAAAAGCAAACAGGCCATCACAAAAGTTGTCTTCCTTGGACTAAATGCAAGAAAATTTAACAAGTCTTTCAAGTCTTTAATAGGAAATAGGGCTTGATATTTCAAGTTATTGCACTTAGATGATTAGAAGGAAATGTTGAACTGCTTGGAAGAATAAAAAGAGTGTGCAGACACTGTCCAGGATATGCACAGACTGATCTGAGTTTGCATACACAATAACATAGCTCCAGATAATAGCGAGTATCTTGATGATGTTTTTCTTATTTCTTCATGAAAACATATGTTGTGGGTACACATTAGAAACACCTCACTGAGATGCTTCTAATGAGTACCCACAACATATGTTTCCATGGAGAAATAAGAAAAATATCAATACTTGTAGGTTAAAGAAAGTGCCTTATCTGGATCTATGAATAAACAAGAAACGTCTGCTAATAATACCAGTATACTCAGACATGTTAAGTTATCAGGTAAAAGAATAGGAAGGTTCTGGAGAGAAAAAAAAATGCTCATTCTTATTTTTACATTAAATAAAAAGAGATTTCCTGTATTTCTTAGTAAAACACTGCATAAAATCCCAAAAAGCTAGGGAGACTTGACATGTTTGCTATTATACTGGGTTAGCAAAATCATTATATTTTCTCAGGAAACATTTGTGACATTAACATCAATATATTTGAGCAGACTTCAGTATTCATGAATATCACGTGTAACATACAGTATATATCCTGCTTTGCACTGTCTGGGACTTATTAAATGTGAGGTGGGTCTGGGTAAGATACTTTTTTTCAATGAAAAAGGTATTAATATCTGTCTTATTTCTTGACAAAACTTATGGGTACTCTTTGGAAGAGGCGCTTCCAATGAATACTCACAACATATGCTTTTGTTGAGAAATAATAAAAAATATTTATCTGATACACCCCCTTATTTAAATCTATATGTGTAACTCAGAGCCTTAGATAAGACCCTTTTTTTTTTCAACCAAAAAATGTATAGATAGTTTTCTTATTTCTCAAATAAAACATATTTCATTGTACTCGTTGGAAGCACCTCTCTGAGGCAGTTTTTATGAGTACCTGCAACATATGTTTGCATCAAGAAATAAGAAAATTATCCCTCTTATGTAGAGCTAAAGGTGTTTCAGTATGTAGAGAGTTTAGCGTTAGCGACAGATTGGACAATCATACTACATGTAATTCCTTTGTGTAACATACAATCGAACCTCAATGGCTCTAGCAATGATGGCTCGTCTACCATGGCTAATTCAAACTCGTTTTCAGGTCCCTAAGAAATTCTTCTGACAGTTGAAAAAAAGAAATATTTAAGGAAATTTTCTTATTTTATCAAGAAATTGTATGGTGTGTGTACTCATTAGAATTGCCTCATTGAGGCAATTCTAATGGGTACACTCAGCATACCATTATGAGTAAAGCTCAAAAAGATTTCCCTAAATTATCTCCATTTGCTTCCTGACCTATCGCCATTATTAACCATCAGTGGCTCGAACTGCCCATATCTCGAACAAATTTCCATGGTCCTAAAGATGTTCCAGCCATTGAAGTTTGACTGTAGATATTCCTTAAGTGGAATGGATATGGTTTCAGTGGGGAAGGCAACTCTTTGTCAAAATTGTTTTTGCCTCCCTTCTGAAAAGGGATCTACTCTGACTGGAAAGAATGTGAGTATATTCTTTCCCTTTAGAGAAAACCCCTTTTCAGAAGGGGATTGTTGTATAGAAATGCAAACAGGAAGTCACAAAAGTTACTTCCCTTGTTAAAAATGGCCATGTATATCCAGTCCCCTCAATTGACTTTGTGGTCTTGATTTTTAGGGTATTTATAATGATCCGTCTTATTTTTGGTCCTAAATAGTTTCAGATAAAAGACATTACAATGTTGTTTTCCCAGTTATGCATTTAATATTTAAGCAGGATCTGCTTCTTCTTCAGACAGATAGTGAAGACTGATCACACTGTATGGATGCAAAAGCTGATCTGAGTAGTGGGTAGCAAGTCTGACTGCAGATCTAGGGTTTGCAAGTTCGATCCCAGCTCCACAGCGCAGTCAGTAGCTCATCTAACTGCAGATCCAGGGTTTGCTCGGTGACATAACTTTCATAGAGATTGATCATGAAATCATTTCTACGGTCATTCCTATTCCTGTTCTGCTGATTCAAGAAGGTCACTTGTCAGTTACTGGCAAAATTATGTATACAAGTACTGGTTAAACTCTTAGAGGACTTAGGTTGCCCAGGAAAAAGTGTGTCGGTTAAATGACCAGCTAGATATGACCTTTATAGTGTTGACTGGGCCATAAAACTCCAGCTCTACTCAGTGATCCGAGTCTTTGCTGGGTGCACATGTCATAAGATGCATTTTCTCAAATTGTGCCTCTTGTATAATTATTTGCTGTATGTATTAACCTTAAATATTGGGACACTAATTCCTTACCATACTTGTCCTAATACTTGAATAATTCCATTTTACTACCCATCAGTCTGTCTGCAATGATTGGTCTGGGTCTACACTGTTTGGTCAGGCCTCTCTGTCCCAGTACTCAGGGTTTAGTAACTCACTTGAGCTATGATCAGGATGAGCTATAGTTATCACTTTTTGTCCGTCTGTCCGTTAACACTTATAACGACAACTCCTTCGAAGCTGCTGAAGCGATTTGTCCTTAATGAGGTAGGAATGTTGCTTGGGTAGGGGAATTAAAAAATGGATAAAATTATGGTGATCTGCCTTTTTATTGTTTGGTTGCTATTACAATGTGAAAGATCACATAGATTTATAATGGGAAAATGGTTGTTGCATTTTCTCCCTATGTGAAGTGATGTGAACCATATTAATATTTGGCAGTTATGATCAGTTGATGCTTGTCTACCCAGTTTATGTGTTTTATGACAAGTGGCCATTTTGTTTGGTTGACATGGCAAAATATGTGTATAAAGTCATGATATTGTTAAACAACTTCTTTTCAGATACCACTTGGCCAATTTACACCAAATTTCATGTCAATCCTTACTGTTGAAATGGGATTGAGAGTTTGTTTAAATGGTCACTCTCCATTGACTTTCATGCCCATATATGGTAAAGAAATAACAATAAAAAAATACATTCTTCTTATACAAAACCAAGAACTGCTCAAATGATGATCCTTTCATTAGTTGCAATGACAGGATTAGAAAAAAGTTGCATAACATCTGCATATACTGGTATGCTGTGGCTATTTCACTCAGGTGAGCGAGCCGTGGTGGCCCATGGGCCTCTTGTTATGGCATTTGTTTTATATAAATGTATATTACCTAATTATTTTGTTAATATGACTAACTGGTGCTGTAGTGTTTGTAAATACATCTAAGTTATTGTAGATTTTCAGATTTAATATGATTGTTGTAATCCAGAATCTTATTTAAGGGAGCTGGAGAGACTTGGTTCATTTTCAGTTATTAGTTAAAGAGAGATAAATTTCGTAACTTCCTGTTTGCTTTCTTGGTGGACAGGCCCGTTCCAAAAAGGGGTCTAGCCCAACAGGAAAGAACCTGTTCTCAAGGTAAGGTAGCGCTTTCCTTTAAGAGTACTCTTTTCAGAAGGGAGGAAACCCCAAATTTGGCAGTGTTAGCTCCCCTTGAAAATCTGTGTTTTCCTTTAAAGACAAGAAGAATAGGTATAAAGACACTCCTCATATTAAGGGGAATTGATATACTTTCAGAAGGGAAGCAACTGCAGTTGCCTCCCTTCTGAAAAAGGAATCTACTCAAAAAGGAAAGAATTTTCTTTCGTTTTAGAATAGACCCCTTTTCAGAAGGGATTTGGTGTGCTGGAGAACAAACAGGAAGTCACAAAAGTTGTCTCTCATACAAAATGGCAGAAAAGCTGCCAAATTTATTCGGTCTCCTTAAATCTATATTTTGTGCTAACACACTGCCTAAAGTAAACTGTGATATGTCTTAATATTTTCTCCAGATTTCCATTTTAATATACACTTTATTGTATTTTGTGATAGAATATTTTAACTGAGGTCTATTACATGAATGTCAGTATGGGAGCGATAGAAGGCACTTTTCTGAAGAATTGGGTCCGATCTTTTTTACTTATTTTTTTCTTATAACAAAAATCATTTGGTAAGAAGAAGACAGAGTTTTTACATGTTAAGTTCATTCTATGTCTTTTTTTTTTTTTTTGTGCAAGGGGTGAGGGGTGTAGGGATAGGAGTTATTGTGTATTAATCCTAGCATAGAGATCTAAAATCATCATTTTACATGAAAGTATTAGGAATATTTTTGTATGTTGACATGTCCACACATGCCGTCTCACGCTGTGAGGAAAAATATCACTTAAATCTGACATTTTGCATGACCTTATGCTGTAAGGGGTACAGGAAAATCCTATACTAAAAACTTCTGAAGGCATCTTTTTTCGCAATAAAATTGACTTTTTCTACTGATACCAGGCGCGGTATTTGAGTATTGCTGACCGCAAAACAAAAGTCAATAATTATAGATAAAAGCAAAGGTATCCAAATGACTTGTCTTAGTATCTCTTGGAGAAACTATTGTTATTCAGCTAATAAACAACGGTGATTAAGTGATTAAAACGGTATTAAAAGACCGACTGGTCAATTATACATGATATCTGGGTCAAATAAAGACTACAAGTGACTCATCATGATTGAGATAGCATCACATGCCAGTGATCTGGCCTGAAGATGGGCAAACTTTTGTCTGGCCTTTACCTTTGGTAAGTATTTGTTGTGCCAATATCTACACCATAAGGCCAAATAAAAAAAAAATGTGTGTGTTTATGGTAAAATGACCCTACCTAATTTCAAACTGAAACCCAAGATCTTTTTCAGGTTTTCTGGAAATCTGGAATTTCTGGAAAAGAAAAAAAATAAGTCTGTTCCAACTCTATCCATTACCCAAAACACACACATTGTTTATTTGGCCTAATTGAAGAATGAATTGGGATAAACAGAAGTCCATGAATATGACGCCAAAAGAACATCTTGCAAATTTTTTGTGAAATCTCATTTAAATTTTTCACAGATCTGACTGATTGTCATAGTGAACTTATGGCATGTGTGCATGTCCCGGAAAGAAAATTTACTTAGTAATAGTTATATAGCAATCAACTTTGTCCATCCTAACCCATGCTAAGGTATTTTTACTTGTAACTTTTGTATCACTTAAAGGATTATTATGAAATTTGGTGATCATTATTTTAGGTTTAACAATGCATCAACCCATGGGAGTCATTTGCGTCAAAATTTTGAAACTTGGAACAGGTCTGTTATTTGAAGTGGAATTCGGCTGCAGAGCTTTTTTTTGTTCCACCCTGTTGGTGGTTTGTTCTTGTGTTTGTTCTGTCTTATCTAGCTTTGTGATCACTTTATACAGGAAAGATGAAACTGGCCACTTGGCTGGTCATTTAGTTGTGGATGCTTTTCCTTTTATTATCTGAGATAGACTGCAATCTTTGATTGTGGCACTTTTTAAAATTCTTCATTAATTTTTTGTAGGACAGATTGTAAAATTCTGTCTGGATTTTGCAAGATGTATGGCCCTGTTCACACTTAGGAAGTGGTCCCATTCGGATGCATATTGACCGATAACTTTTGTCATCATTAAAAGATAGTTTTGAAATTATTATATCTTACCTATTATCTCATTTGAAAGCTGTAGAACAAGCAACATAACTGTTTTGATGGTTTTATGTGGCTTGCGGGGAATTGAACCATTTTTTGCAGGAGGTAACTGTCAAAATTATTTTGTCTTTCTTATGAAAAGGAGTCTATTCTGGAAGGAAAGAATTTGCTCCCTTTCCTTTTCATAGGGAAATTGATGTGCAGGAAAACGTGATGTTACAAAAGTTGTTTCACCTGTAAAAATGGCAGACAATCTAGTGAATCCAGTTCCCTTATGGCTCCTCTCAGACTTAAAAATTGTCTCTTTAAGGTGTATTTTGATTGACAACTTCTGTTATCCTCGAATGATTATTTTTAAAGGCCCCATATCTTTCAAAAATAGGCATTTTATTATCCAAGAAAGGTTTAATAAATAGATATATGGTATTAATACGATCATAAAATGCTGCATCTGACAGCCTGTAAAATTTCAGTTAGTCTCTTGTTTTTGAACTGGATAAAAAATGAAATGATTTTTTTTTTTATCGTATCTCTGAATTAATGTTGGCAACATTAATTGAGAAACACTAATTGAGATACGATAAAAAACATTTGGGACACAGCTCTGTTTTTCCCTCTTTTTTTTTTTTGAGTCTGTGTATATGATTAATATATTTTTTTCAGATCCCCTTCCACAATTCTTTGGATAGTCGCAGAAAAGGCTTGGTTGTTTTAAGCATTCCATTGTTCTGTATATTATATGAAGATCTGTTTTTGACAGTTTTACTGCTTATATGTAACAACTTTATCGAAGATCTGTTTTTGACATTTTCCTGCTTATAAGTAACAACTTCATCAGTGCACGAACAGATAGATACTGCTTGAAATAAAAGACCAAAAACATAGGTTTTTGAAGTGGAGAAAAAATGATTTCATCTCAGGTTTAGTGAGGAACTGTGCGCAAATCATATGTTATGCAATCAAATGTCTGGACATTTCTTAGCAGTATAAGAAAGAGATCCATATGAAAATGTCCCTCTAGAGCATATGCAGGCAGCAAAGACAGAGATCAGCTGCACATCTAGATGTACAGCCTGACCAGAGTCATCACTGTCGGCTTACAGAATTATAGTTATTGTCCTAAAATTTTGAACAGTTTATATTCCATATATTTTTGCCTAAAATTTGCTTTTAACCCTGGTCCTGCTGAACCCGGATAGGCCCTGCCTTTGCAAACAGTGTAGATCCAGATCAGTTGGCTTCTGAAGAAGCCAACTGATCTGGATCTACACTGTTTGTCATTAAGCTTATGAATTTGCATCAGCAACCTGGATCAAGTATTCTGATTGGAAGAAAATTAGAAGTGGGCATGGCATCTTGATTTATTCAGCAGGACAAGGGTTAATGCAGTATTTTTTTTTTGTGTGTGAAATACTTCATGGAATGGCAAACAGTGTAGAACCTGATCAGACTGCTCATTCATCAGCACTCTGATCTGGGTCTGCACTGTTTCCATATGCCATTTTGTCAGAAATTTTGGTGTACAGATTTTTAGGACATTTACCATAGTTGATATTAATTGAAGTTATATTGATAAGCACTAAAGGATCTGATAATTATCCAAATCTGACATCCAATGTAGCATCCTTTACCATGTACATTTATGTTTTACTGTTTTGGCTTCAGCAGTTTGGTTGCCATGGCAAATTAGTTTTAATGGGAAAATGTTGAAATGGCATCTCCAAGAAAAGTTTGAACCAAACTTTTAAAACAACTGTTTGAACCAAACTAAAAAGTTAGTAAATAATATTTCAAAATTGAGAATAAAGTTAACCTACTATGGCCATTTCACTCATCCAGGATGGCTGCCTTTTAAGTATAATGGTGGCCATCTTGGATTGTCAACCTGAATACTTTTTGCAAACTTGTAAGCTGTGCTTCTAAATATGCTGCATATGAAATTGAGACTTGTGAGAGCATTGGTTTTGGAGAAGAAAGTTATTTGCAGAAGTGTTTACATACAGACAACGGACAGATGAAAAGTGATCACATAATCTACTCTGAGACTTTGTCTCAGTGAGCTAAAAAGGACAACAAACCATTTTTATACTGTCATAATAATTTAAAATCTGCTCAACTGTTCAGGTATAATAAAAGATACATGTACTTCATGATTTCAGTTTGCTGAGTTTGCTTTATCATAACTTGAATTTATGACCAGCAGTTAAAGTGTCATAATAGACTTTTTTCCTCAAAAGTCCCCTACTAGCTGGTACCCTCTTACAAAGAGGTATAAGGTACTTTTTACGTCTTTGTCTCATACGTCTCGTATGAGACAAAGAGTTTGTTTTAAACCAGTCATTTCAGGCATACCCTCACCGGGCCCAGTTGGACCAAGAACAATATTGCTGCATCTAAGAGCATAAGTTTTAGTACATTAAGAAACCACTTTTCATAATACCTTGGGCAGACATGTGATTAGTACAAAGTAATTAAGTCACCCAAACCAGATTACCAAACTATTCACCTTTCATTGTATAATAAATGTTTCAAAGAGCACATACATGCAAAGTTGATCGGTCCAAAAATATAAGTGAAGCTACTCAGGAAATACTGCAATCACAAAACACATCCTTCCAAGAGATGAGGAACAAATAATGACAAGAGAATCGGTGAAACAGAAGGATGCTCCCCGAATATATACAGTAGTGGGAGGGTTATATTAGTGAAAGAGTAAAATACTTTAAGAGATACGCTACGGACAAGCTTATTATTGCAAAAATTAAGACGGGAAGTAACTCAGTTCTTGCACTCTGCAATATCTCTGATGGCCGTCTCTCAATGTATGAAGTTTTATTTGATTCTCTTATACTTTCAGAGATATGCACCGGACAAATTTGATATTGCAAAAATTAGGAAGGGAAATAACTCCATAAATACTGACAATAGGGCTATATGGTTCTTGCATTCTGCACTTCCCCTCATAGCCCTCTATCACTGTATCAAGTTTTATTTATCTTCAATACTTTTAGAGATATGCTCCGGACAAGCTTACAATTGCCAAATTAGGAAGGGAAATAGCTCTGTTATTACTTGTGATAGAGTTACAGTTCTTGCTTTCTGCACTTCCTGTGATGGCCATCTATTAATGTTTCAAGTTTCCTTTAATTCCCTTCTATACTTTCAGAGATATATGCTCCTGACAAGCTTTTTATTGCAAAAATTAAGAAGGGAAGTAACTCCGTAAATACTGGTGACAGGGTTATGGCTCTTGCAGTCTGCAATTTCCCTTATAGCCCTCTATCACTGTATCAAGTTTCATTTAATTTTCTTCTATACTTTCAGAGATATGCTCCGGACAAGCTTTTTATTGCAAAAATTAAGAAGGGAAGTAACTCTATAAATACTGGTGACAGGGTTATGATTCTTGCATTCTGCGATTCCCCTCATGGCCCTCTATCGGTGTATCAGGTTTCATTTATTTATCTTCAATACTTTTAGAGATATGCTCGGGACAAGCTTACGATTGCAAAAATTAGGAAGGGAAATAACTCTGTAATTACTTGTAATAGAGTGTCGGTTCTTACACTATGTATTTCATCTGATGGCCATCTATTAATGTATCAAGTTTCATTTAATTCCCTTCTATACTTCAGAGATATGCTCCGGACAAGCTTTTCATTGCAAACATTAAGAAGGGAAGTAACTCCGTAAATACTGGTGACAGGTTTGTTTAAAACAGTCTATTATACCATGTATTTTAATATAGAAATATATTTATTGTACTGCAAAGCATAAATCAGAAGCGTTTAGTTTCTAATACGAAAGTATGAATAGCAGTGAATATTGGTATGTTTGTTTCATTCGAAAGGTTAGGATATCAGTAATATCAGTGTTTACATGAAGTAAAATTCAATAGATTCGAAAAGGAATATGCCTTTATAAAGAACTAGACAAACGTACACTGGATGTAATCTTAAGACTACAGAATAGCTTGACTGTGTGCTTATAGGGATATGTGCGGTAATTAGGTAGAATACAGTAGCTGAAACGTCAATTTTTTGCCAGACTAACCAGTTTTGGCCAATTAGGCCTCATCAGTGACCTTCATTGTCTAAAATCCCGGAATGGGCACAATGATAACAAAGGACTACAAGTGTAAAAGGACTACAAATGTAAACTACACTGTAATGTACCTGCAATTTGTTTGGGAAGGACAGCTTTCCTAAAAAAAATGTTAGGTCTCCGTTTAAAACTCGTGAAAGCTTGCTTTTGGCTTCTAATCTGTTTATCACCATTGTTTCGGCAGTCTATGTTTGATTATATTTTGTTTTGCATTTTGATTATATGTTTACCGTTATCATTCATTGTGAATGTGTTAATGAAATAAAATAATTGTCGTTGTCTTTCTAGATCCGTTCCATTTCATTTTTTTTTTTTTTTTTTTTTTTTTTTTTTTTTAGTGAAGTTTTATAGAATTCATTGGTGCAAACGGATTACTCACACACAACTCTTCTTTGATAAAATTAGTCTCTGCCTTTGTCAGTTCGAAAACGTGTTTCCTTAGCCCGTTTATCAGGCTTGTTCAACCTATTGTAGTGCATGACATTGCTAATCAGAGAGTTCTGTAACGGTGCTGCACTGTCTAGGTCTTCAAGCGAACAATAGTTGATTCATTTGCCAGCTTAACCTCATTCGGGTGTGGAAGAGGCATCCCTAAAATTGAAAAGAAATGTTAAGCAACGTCAGTGATTTTGACGACCGTAATAAACTTTTAACTGCAAAGCTTCAAAACAAGGCTGTCATTATCATAAACTCCGCAAACATTTTCTAAATTCAATCATCGACCCATTGAGTTAATTTCTAAGTAAAACGAAATAGTATAGAAGATGTCCAGGAGGAGCCACAATCACTGAACACATAATCTACCAATAACACCAAGAGGAAGAGCAAAGAAACCATGACAGTACACAAGCCACACATCAAACAAAAGCATAGCAGTCAGCTCCCTCTTCCCCAATAAGGTGATCACAATGCTAGACAGTATCCACTACACACAACATAACATGAAAATAGCACCGCAGCGAGCTACCACAAGGACACACAAAGAACAAACAACGCCAGAATCACCGGATTAGATCGGGTTGGTGGGGACAAATCGATTTTACAGGTACTAAGTCTTCACCCTTAGTTTCAAATTATGATATAATAATAAGAAGATATAATATTTAGACATAAACGTCTAAGTACCGGCGCAAATTGTGTTCATGTTTATATAGAGATATGGGACAAGGTTTATTTAAATTTATTTACTTTAGTATACCTAAAGCTAAATAAATTTTCAATGTAACAGGTAAAAAAGAACAACAATGTGATTCTTTAACTTTCACTGCCACAGGCGATAATAATAGTCTTTTGCAAACCGGGATCGTCACAAACCGACGTCCCGGCAAATATAAAACGTCCTTAATGAGCTAATCGAATAGTCTTCCATATGTAAAAATCCAAAGCTATATTAAGAGACCTGCGTGATTCCCCGATCGCAGTTGACCTTCGACCTTCGAAGTGTTAACATCACATAACTAACGAATAACCATGTCCGAGTCCGTTATGCCTGGTGTACCCCTCAGGGCCCAGAGCGAGTACAGTTTTGTCAGCACTCCACTCTGGAGGATGTCCGACGGGAAGGATCTAGTTCGCGTTGAACTAACCTTCCATAAGGCTCTACCAACTAAGCCTTATTACAAGAGGAGGGCTGAAAGCAGGAGGCAGCCTGCACCATCTGCTGGCGAGTGGCCTCGCCAGCCCGTTCCAGCTTCAAGACCGCCGCCACGCCGAACCGACGCAGATAGAGACGGAGACGCTACCACCAACGACACAGACCATGCAACAGACATCACAACAGATCATCAGACCACGATACAAGACTACAGGTAGCATCACCGATCATCACCAGACCAGCACCAGCACCAGCACCAGCGTCTCCCGAGTCACCGCCGTCGAAGAAGCCAAGAAGAAAAGTCTCCAGAACCAGCGAAAGATCGCCCAATCCTCTGTTGCTACGACGCCTATGAAGAACCTTTCCCGATCCACGAGAAGTACGACCTCCAGGATGCTCTCAGCAACAAGCTCCATGGAAAAGACGTTGCCATCATCAAGGCTCAAAGACTCCCGCGAGAAGAAGACGAGATGAATATAGACTTACCAGCCTACTTTCTACATCGACCTTGGAAACAGGACTGGCTATTCATCAAGGGGCCAACGTCGAAGTACTACCACGAGGAGTTCTACAACAAGATGGAAGAGCTAGCCGAATTAGGAAAGTCACAGTCGAACATCATATCCTGGTTCGGTTTCCTGGAGCGTGCCTGCAGCGACCCATCGGGAAAGTACAGATACGTCAGAGTAGCACCACGCTAGAGACTTGGGTGAGGACACCCTTCTGGCTCATGGGTGAGGACACCCTTCGATACTTAATAACTTGGGTGAGGACACCCTATCAGCGCTCTGGGTGAGGACACCCCCCTCGGCAGCCTGGGTGAGGACACCCCTCCGGCGACTCCCTTCCTCGGCTAGTGTCTGAAACTTCCGCACGACTCGAGCTGAGTACCTAATGCACTACGCAGTCAGAATTGACACGCATTAGGTACGAGATTAAAAGCTCAATTTTTTCGGCCGATCGTCAAAATTCTGCAACTTACAGGCTGGACTACTACTCTCGCACGAGATCTGGACACGCACGAGGTCTGGACGTGCACGCATTCCGTGTCTGGGCGAGGTGACCTAGTTGGCACCGTTTCAGGCCAAACCAGTAGTCCAGTAAAACTAATCCAGATTTATCTGGCGCTGCCTCTATGTGACTCAGTTGCCTGGCAGCGTTAAAAATCTGAAAACTGAAAACTGAACTCGCGCGCCGGTCAATAATACGTTCGGTTCATGCAGAGGCAAACAGAGCAGACACAGAAAGAAACAGAAAGCAAAGTCATTACTAAAGCACGCCTTTTCAAATATATAGAAAATTTCACCTCCAAAAACTGAAATTTTTTTCTAACGAGTACACACAATGTATGTTTTTGAGCAAAAATAAGAAAAATAATGTATACCTCTATAAACTCCAGTTTTACTATATAACAGTAGGGTTTAAGGGGGTCAACACTATATAGGCATGTTTTCGTAATGGTGGGCAGCTATTGGAGTGTGGTAACCGCAGTGCTAACATCAGGACAAGAAAGCATGACGCACCAAAACAAAACAGCAAGCAGTGGGCAGCCTTACAGAGAGTGGCCACATTGCTAGAATATAAACAAATTTAACGTGCAGGTAGGGTTCATAAAGCCTTGCAAAGAACGATCAACACAAGAGCCACTGCCGTAGAACAGTCAGCAGACGTAAATTTCTACTTATATTGGCTTCAAAAATTGTTTCAGCAGGGACTATTGAAACCCAAGATTTATTGAGATTTAGTTTATAAACTCAGAAAATTGGTAATCCCGATTTTTCCGAACAATTAATTCACTAGAACGAGTAATCAATATAAAAGGATAGGATATAAAGAACCTTATCCCGGTCTACACTATTCAAAACAGTTTTACATTATTTCAGATATTTTAGTAGTTTCTGCTGAAAAATGACATGCCAGTATTATGAAAGACTGGTTTGTAAGCTTCATATTTTGCATGTTTTGTGTGTGTGTGTGTGTGTGTGTGTGTGTGTGTGTGTGTGTAGTAGTAGTAGTAGTAGTAGTAGTAGTAGTAGTAGTTAACAAATTTTCTTTCTATATTTTGCAGTCAATTTTAATTTCTATTTTGGCGGTGGGATATTTTGTTTGGTGTGTCTTTGGAGTTAATTTTTACTTGATTGTTTTTTTGTCATTTTTTTTTTCGGGGATGGGGTGGGGTAGGGGTGGTGGTGTGTGGGGGTGGGTGTCAGTTTGGGAGGGGGGTCATTTTTCTAGATATTTTTGTGGTCCTAATATTTTGCTTGATATTTTCTGAAAAAAAAAAAAGTATGCAGATTCACACCCCTCCCCGCCCAGCCACTCTTCCTCACCAAGGTATTTTGGGAGCATCTGGAGAAATGTTTGGATGTAACAAAATTGCCACTGACGAACTTGGGTAGCAGAAACTCGAGGGGATGGGGGTGGGGGGGGGGGTAATTTTGGTACGGGTGAGCGAGCCAGTATTTCAAAACCTACCCCATTCATATACCTGGCCTTTGAAAAAACGGACCCATTCATATACTTGATCATCCAAAATGCTGACCTATTCATATACTGCTCTTTAATTTTTTGTACCCATTTTTTGCAGTCAATTCATGTAATACCAAGAGGATAAGCAGCCTCGAAAAATCTCTGAGCGAAAAATATGTGCATATACCAGGATGTCAGAAAAAATGGGGCCTTTCATATAGGAATCCAGAAAAATCGGGACATTCATATACTTTTTGTTGGGTACTTCCCTCCTCCGAATGTGAGGACATGCGGATTGCGAAGGTCCATATCAGCATGCGCATCCGCGCAGTTTGATCAGACCTTCAGAATCATGAGAAAATGTAGACCGTAACAACGGAAGGCAGAGTGTGCAATTCTGTGGGCAGATGCAGGTTTGTTTCGCAATTTAGTTGTACCCATAGAGGAAGTAACTTCCTCGAAATTTAGTTGTACCCATAGGGGAGATAACTCTAAAAAAAAACAGCAGACACACTATCCAAAAGGTCTAGAAAATGGCTAAACGAGGGCGAAATAATCTTTTAACTGAAAAAGATGGCGATGAATTCGAAACAGAAGCATTTGACTATCTTAATGAGCCGAAAGAAACGTCCAAGAATGTTCCTGCGGATGAAGAAAGCGACGTTGAATTGTCTGGTATGACGAAATCATACCCAATATCGTTGGTTACTAATTATCGGTAAACGAGGGATATCGGTATAACTGAGTTCAGTTTCAGGTTTCTGGCTGTACAGGAGATCAAAAGTCGGAGGTCAAGTGTAGAAGAATCAGAAAAAAGTCAACATAATCAGATTATCAAATAAGAACATTTTGATGTGTGGTAGCATAGTGGCGGTTGCCCTGGTGCGAAATTTTGCTCTAGTAGTATCTAGTATATAATCAGTGCTTGCACTAACTGTCAAAATCAGGAAGTCTTAGGACTTCCTAGCTCCAATATCTGGAAGTCCTGGTGATCAAATTTTTTCACTCACTTTCAGAAATTCAACCTCTGTATTCTTAAACTCTCATTTATGGAGTAAAACTGTCATTCTTAAGCTAAATATAAACACATAAATTCATTCTAAATTTTTGTTATAAATGACTATATATCTTTAAAAGTTGGGAGTCCCAGATGTCCTGGCATTGATTTTTGGAAGTCCCAGAGCAATTTTTGGGAGTCTCTGACTCCCAGACTTCCCTTAATGCAAGCACTGATAATTTGCAAGGAAAATTATGCCTCCTACCCCCCCCCCCCCCCACCCTCCCACCTAAGGGGAGGGCTGTGTATTGATTTTGTTGAGGATCCTGTTGACGGTGGCATTGGTGTGACACTTTAAAATAGCGATACCTGGGCGGGTGGGCATCGGGTGTCGTCCCAGGTTAACCTTAGGATTAACCTTTTTCAAAGTTATATGTTATCTTTATTCTTCAGTGGATTGCTTTCATATTTGGTAGGGACAAAGAGGAGGAACAGTAGGTGTTTCATATGCAAGAGAGACAATTCTCACTTTCTTTGTTATTTAAAAAACCCGTCCAGAATGCTGTTAGGCCTTTTTCTTGTTTTAGACAAATAATTGAAGCAGCACTTGCATCATTTGGCAATTTAATCATATCTTCTCAGTTTTGCGGACATAACATATTTCTATGTTTTTTTGTTGTTTTTTTTTTTTTTTTCGTTGGAAAATCTTTTACTCTTCCTTTGCACATGGCTTTTTTATATCTGTTGACATTCTCTTAAATTTAGGCATGATAGTAATCTTACATGTGTTGTTTAACAAAACAATATCATACATGCTGTACCTCACACTGTGAGACAAAATCTCACAGAAATTTAGCTCTTCTGGACCCCGTTTCCCATAAGATTTTCGAATCTCACAGAATTTTCATACCATTTAATAAGCTATTTTTTGAAGAACTAGAAATAAATCACACATTAGCATGGCTATCCCAAGCTTAATTCATTAAAATAATAGCTTTTAACTTACTTATGTAAGCTTGAAAGTGATTTTCATAAAAATCTCACAGAATTTCATCAAATCTCCCATAAAGATTTACAAAATCTCACAGATTTCTGTCAGCGGGTAATGGCATGTATGCAATATCTGTTATCTATTAATTGCCTATTTATTATCTGGAGCTATAAAAACAAACAAACCTTTTTTTTTTGTCAACACCATGTACCGCAAATCACCTTGAGTGATTTGCGATTTGCTCATCTGTATCGCAATTTCACTTGATCCTCCTATCCAAAATAAGTAAATGTTCATTTGATTGAAGGGTGAAAAAATCACGACCAGCTGTTACCATATTTACCCTAAGTATTGGGACACCATAACGCCTTACTATTTTGGTCCTAAAATTTGAACAAGTCTACTTTACCACATCTTTTATATTGCTGGATGAGTGATAATGTAGATAAGGAACAGAAGCCATGCAATTTTTGTGGCATCTGATCTGGGTCTACACTGTTTGCTCAGGCCTGTCTATCCCAACACTTTGGGTTATTACAGTATGTATAAAAGGGACAGTGCTTCATACCTGCTTGGTTGCGCTTTACAACAATAAAAGATGTTCTTCTAATTGTTATGATAATAATAGTACAAAAAATGGAAAACACATATATGACACATTTTCTTTTATAATCAAAACCATTTTCAGGTAATTCTTTTCAAAAGTATTGCCATGATTGCTGATCAGCTTTTTCCCTATGTCTCACATTCGCTGGATATTGCCGGAAAAACGGCTGCAGCGATGACTTCAGTTGTAAGACAGGATCAGGTTTGTTTTTGTTTTTTTTTGTTTTTTTGGTCATTTTGGAGGAAAAAAATCCCCGACTTATAGCCGAATCTTACGGTAGATCTATTACAAATGGGCTGATGACTCATCCACCAGAAGGGGTCATTATTGGCTAGTCTCCAAACATACATGTAGCAATGGTTTGAGTCAAATCCAAGGTCTTGATGAGAACTGAACAACAGATGACTTGAATGGGACAATGCTCACCACAAAATCTCCCTCTAGGTCCAAGATCACTAGTAGAGCTACTGTAACACATTAGATGTATTGGAGCTCTTGTCACAATCATTCTTACATTGTAAATGAGCATATATATATATATGTTCAAAAATATTGTTTTATTGAAGATCTGTTTATTTAGGTTCAGAAGAAAGTGGATCAGATGAAGGAGACCTGTTAGATGAAGCTAAGAGAAATTCAGATGAAGATGATGACGATGCACCAGAAGCCATTGGATTTGCTGCAAGTAAAAATACAGTTTTGCAGCAGTTCAGGTACCATTTCAAAATTATTTCTTTCCTCCCACAGAGGAGTTGTTAAGGAGGAGTATTTGGTGATAATTATAGGATAATTTTCTCCAGTTCTCCATAAAAACATGTTGTGGTTACTCATTAGAAGCACCTCGGTGAGGCACTTCTGATGAGTAGCCATAAAATATGTTTTTATGCAGAAATAAGAAAAATTATCCCATTATTATCACCAAATACTCCTTAATAATTCCTCTGCTCCAGTCTGAAAAGGGGTATACCCTAAAAGGAAGGAATTTGGATCAAATTCTTTCCTTTTAGAGTAGATCACTTTATAGAAGGAGCAAATTCATTCCTGTATCACAAGCAATTTTTTCCTGTTGGTGTTGACCCTTTTTCACAAGTTGGGAGGAAATTCTTTCCTTTTAGAGTAGACCCTTTCAGAATGGGCTTGGTGTGAAAAAAAAACAAAAACACACACACACACACACACACACAAAAAGATAATGGAAAGTCATAAAAGTTGTCTCCCTTGTAATGTATTACACAGAAAATCTACCAAATGTGTTCACCCGGTTGATTGGTAATATTTTGCTTTGTCCCTCTGTTCAGCCATTTTTTTTTTTTATTAGCTCGCCTGTACGAAGTACAAGGAGAGCTATTGTAGTCACCCCGGTCGTCCACGTTTGCGTTCCCGTTCCAGTCACACTGCGTTAAAGTTTTTCAAATGCTTATATCTCAACAGTCACTCCTCACAGAGGCATCAAATTTGGAACTTAGGTACCTTGGAGGGTCTTCTGAGATTCCAAGAGAATAAACCCCTGGGTTCGTGCCCCTGGGTGGGGCTAGGGGTCAGAATCTAGGACACCTTTGTAATACTGTGTTAAAGTTTTTCAAATTCTTATATCTTGACTTTCACTCCTCATAGAGCATTCATATTTAGAATTTGGGTACCTGGACTAGTCTTCTGAGATTCCAAAAGAACATACCCCTGGGTTCATACCTCAGGGTGGGCCTTGGGGTGGGGCTAGGGGTCAAAATCTAGGACACATTTGTAAAATCTTATATGCCTACAGGTTATAGACACAACTGGTTATACATCAGCTAACTATGTGACATCGGTTTAAGTGTAAGAGAGTGAAGGTCATGGTGACCTACATTTTACGGTCCAGGTCACCTAGATTTCACGGTCCAGTGAATTTGCCTTATATCTTGAATACTATTTGTTGGATAAATGTCACACCTGGGATATTACTTCCATGTGACCCAATGAATGACCACTTACTATATCTAGGTCATTGTGACCTATATTTCATGGTTCAGTGATTTTGCCTTATATCTTGAATACTATTTGTTGGTTAAATGTCACACCTGGGATATTACTTCCATGTGACCCAATGAATGACCACTTACTATATCTAGGTCATTGTGACCTATATTTCATGGTTCAGTGATTTTACCTTATATCTTGAATACTATTTGTTGGATAAATGTCACACCTGTGATATTAGTTCCATGTGACCCAATGAAAGACCACTTACTATATCTAGGTCATTGTGACCTATATTTCATGGTTCAGTGATTTTGCCTTATATCTTGAATACTATTTGTTGGATAAATGTCACACCTGGGATATTAGTTCCTTGTGACCCGATTATTGACGTCAAAATATATCTCTGTTGGTGTGACCTATATTTCATGGTTCAGTGATTTTGCCTTATATCTTGAATACTATTTGTTGGATAAATGTCACACCTGGGATATTAGTTCCTTGTGACCCGATTATTGACGTCAAAATATATCTCTGTTGGTGTGACCTATATTTCATGGTTCAGTGATTTTGCCTTATATCTTGAATACTATTTGTTGGATAAATGTCACACCTGGGATATTACTTCCATGTGACCCAATGAATGGCCACTTACTATATCTAGGTCATTATGACCTATATTTCATGCTTCAGTGATTTTGCCTTTTATTTTTATTACTATTTCATGGAGAATTGTCATACCTGGATTATTATATCTATGTGACAAAATGATTTACATACAAATACATCTAGGTCAGTGTGACCTATATTATATGGTTGAATGATTTCGCCATATAACTTGAAAATTATTTCATAGATTATTTCATTTTGATTTTCTTAATGATAAAAATGTTACAATATAAAATGTACCCAGCAGGCGAGCTACGCTGTCCTACGACAGCTCTTGTTTGTTTGTGTGTTATTTTGTTATTTGGTTTGTGTACATGATATCTCAGAAAGCGTTTGAGTTAGGGTTTTGATATTTGGTAGATTTAATTACTGAGGAGTAGATCACCTGGTTAACTTTTGGGAAAGAAAACAACAAAAAAAACAACAACAAAAAAAAACAACAAATTACTTTCATGAGAGTTATGCCCCTTCTCAAGTTTGACATTTTGTAGGGACAAGCATATTGTAGAAGGGAGCAAAGTGTTTTACAATCACACATTTCCCTTTTTTGTGTGTCAAAGTCATCCACCATTTTGTGTGGGTAGGGTCATTACAAGTGATTTCTGTTTCTTGTTCCCACTTGATGACATGGTAGGATGTGCAGTATATTGAAAACTAGTGGGCACAGCCATGCTCATAGTACACTACTACAGCATATCAATAACCCTTTCAACCCTGTAGACTGGTATAAATATGCAAATGAGCCATCTAATCAGGGTCTACACTATTAGCCAGTCTATGTGATTTTGCCTAAAAAATCCTATTGACAACAATGAACTTGACCAAATACAAAGATGGAAGAGTCTACTCTAGAAACTCAGGGGTGAAAGGGTTAAAATGTTAATTGTGATAATTAATCCATAGCTCCAGATAAGGTGCTTTTTTCAACCATACAAATATTGATATTATTCTTAATTCACCATGAAAACATACGTTGTGGGTAATCATTAGAAGTGTCTCTCTGTGAGATGCTTTTAAAAATGAGTACCCACACTATGGTAAATGTTAAATTTCAAACACTTTTTTCCATACTATTTTGGCCGAAATTTTGCTTTTTATGCAGAGTTTCTTAAAATACTTAGTGGAATGGCAAACAGTGAAGACCCTAATCAGACTGCTTCTTTAGGAGCAGTCTGACCTGGGTCTGCACTGTTTGCATATGTCATTTTGTCAGATACTTCGGTGTTCAAAATTTTAGGACATTTACCGTATAAATGTTTATCTGGAACTGTGGTAATATATTGAAGTCTGACTGATAGGTAATTTGTCCATTGGACAAATCGAATCTGTACTGTGAATCTAAGACAACAAAGTCATCTTACTTTTTCAGAGTGGCGATGAAGCAGATTGAATCAGAGAAACAGAGGAAGAAAGATAAAAGAAAGAAGTTACTGGAACAGTTCAAAGATCAGAAGGTGAGGTCAGTAGGATTCCAGTCATATTCCACATGCCACACTTGAATAGTCAACATTATACCCATGGTCAACCAATATAGCACCCATGAACTGCCAACTTATCACCCATTAACAGCCAACATTAAACACATGAACAGCTGAAGTGTTTCCCCCAGAAACAGAAAAGGGCATGGTAATTTTTCTATAAAAAGGGCACTTTCAGAGCGCAGCATTCCTTGAAGAAGGCAAAGTGATTTTGAAGTGCGCTGCATTCCACAAAGAAGGCAAAGGCCTTTTGAAGCACTTACAATATACAGTAAAATTCCGCTATTAAGACCACCTAAGATTAAGACTAAATCTACTTTTAAAGGCTGATTCAGAAGGTTTCAGTTATTTTCTTTGTGTTTACTATACCTATTGTATCATGTTAAGAGACAAACTTTGGGACTGTTCTAAAAGTGGTCTACCACATATAGACCTCTTTTGAACAGTCCCAAAGGTGGTCTCAGTATAGAAATTTTACTTTATGTTGGCTCAGTAACTATACTTGATAAATCAGTGAAACACAATACATGATGCTGACAGTGCACATATGAACAACTAATATTTCACCTGCTATTGGTACCATGGAAAGTCGAAACTGCACACATGAACTGCCAACATCACACCCATGAACCTATGAGTGACCAACATATTCAATGATCAGCCAAATTTGCACGCATCAACAGCTTACATTACACAGTGACATAAACACACAATATTGCACCTATGAATGGCCAATTTGGCATCATTGAACAGCTAACATTCCACACATGAATAGCCAGCATTGCATATGTGAGCAGCCAACATTGAACCCATGAAGAGCTAATATTGCACACAAAAATAGTCAACGTTGCTTCTGAGTGCAGCCAACATAGAACTAATGTCAGGTAATATTGCACACATGAAAAGCCAAGATTTTGCCCATGAGCAACCACCATTTCATCTGTGAACAGCAACATTGAACCCATGAATAGCCAACATTGCATAGATGAACAGCCAACACTGCAAATCTGAACAACTAACATTGCACCACCTGCAATTACAGTCACATTAGGGCATTTAAACTTTCAATCTTGAATCGAAATCAGACTGATAATGTACAAAAACTAGGTGCTGTAGCCAAGTTTTAAAAAAAATAATTCTGTATTCGTCTTTTTTATTGTCATACTGATCAATATTTCAAAGTAATAGAAGAACATCAATGTCTGCATATCATGCCATGAGTAACAATTCACTTACTTGACCTTATTTTTTGAAAATAACAAAATGGCATTCAACAAGACTGGCTCCTAAAATACTTTGGCAATTTTTCAACTACAGTCGAACTTCGATGACTCGAACCCCTTTGGGACCATGAAAATTTGTTCGAGACAGCGGTAGTTCGAGCCTCGGAAGGTTACTATTAGTACCACACCAGGAGGCACAATGGAGATAATTGTGGGAAATCTTTTCGGTGTTCTATATTTAAAATATATGATGTGTGTACTAATTAGAATTGCCTCATAGAGGCAATTCTAATGAGTACACACAGCATACAAGATAAAAGAAGAAAATCTCCCTAAATTATCCGTATATCGTATTTGGAGGAAATCCCTGCGGACTTAAGAATGTGTTCGACTCATCCATGGTAAACGAGCCATCGGGGTTCGGGCCACTGAAGTTCTACTGTATAATTAAATTAAAGTGTATAGAAATAAAGATACATTCAAAATATATAATAAATTGTATTCCTCATATCTGTGACTGAAAGTGGTACAATTGTTATTGAGAATCACATAATTTTTTAAGACTTAGCACTTAGGGTAAAATTTCAGCAAACAACAAATTGAAATATTTTTCTTATTTTCCCAGAAAACAGATTTGACATTTCATAAATAAAATGTCAAATCATGTTTTCTGGGAAAAAAAGAGACCACTATCCTCAATTTGTCACCTGCTGAATTAACCCAGAGAGAGGTATAGGTTAAATTGATGTCCACAAAAATGATTAGACAACAGAACATATGTGTGCCAGTGAAGGGGGAAGAATGTGCCTGGCTTCACAGACATTCCAGCTGCTTCAGGGTTTCAGTGTTTCTGTATAGCTGAAATGGCTGGATACACTTCATAGGTTTTCTGACATTTTACAAGGGAGACAACTTTGGGGACTTCCTGTTTGTTTTCCTGTGCACCAAGTGCCTTTTTCAGAAGGGAGCAAAATAGTTGTGACACTTAATTTGAAAGTTACTATTCCCTGGTTTGTTACGTATTTCTACATGATATGAAAAACTAAAGAAGGTTGAAATTCAATGTGAATTGATATGCATGAAATGTCAGGCCTTACTATCTGGGGTAAATATTTCAGAATGTTGCCTGCTGCTGTTATGATTGTCACATTAAGGATAAATTTTTTTTATTTTTTTTTTTTTTTTTGATTTTGTTGATGTCTTTTTTCACAGTCACAGAAGTTGAAAGAACTATCAGAAACAAAGCTACCAGAAGAATTATTACAGAGTTTAGACTCAGAAATTCCAAAGAAAAGAAAGAAAACATCAAACAGTAAAGTGAAACAGAAAGAAGCAAAGAAAGAAATAGAGAATGGTAAGAATGAAGCCAAGGATTGTTTGGGTCTAGAAAGCATTTCAGTTTGAGGCTACTAGGAATCAGTATATTTACCTGGCCACATGATAGTGGCGGGGAATTACGGTTTCACTTTGCCTGTCAGTGTGTCCATCCGTCTGTCGTCGGTGTGTATTTTTGTTTCTGGACGATAACTTGAATAAATATAAATGGATTTTCACCAAACTTGGTATGTGCATTGATATGGAGATCTGGTTTTAGAATTGCTAATGGGCAAATTTTGTCAACTTCTGACAGTCAATGCCAGCAATGCAGCCATAGTTTCATTTCCCGATGATAACTTCAGTAAATATCAATGGATTTTCACGGAACTTGGTATGTGCATGATGTTATGGAGATCTGGTCTGGATTTGTTAATGGGCAAATTTCATCAATTTTTTTACAGTCATCTGCCCACAACACGTTCATATTTTCGTTTCGGACGATAACTTCAGTAAATAGCAATGGATTTTCATAAAACTTGGTATGTGCATTGATTTTTTTGAGATCTGCTATGGGATTGCTAATGGGCAAATTTCATCAATCTTTGACACAAGTTATCTGCCCGTGACATGATAATGGCTGGGTATTATCATTTCAGGTTTATATTAACTGAGTGGAACTGAATGTTCAATATAAGCTGCACACCAATTCCCTTCCGAAAAGGGTTCTTCACTAAAAGGAAAACAGGGAGCAAATTCTTTCCTTCGATTTGATTGGAGTTGGAGTTTCGCAGCCTAGTCAACACTGTTAGGGTCATGTCAAGTCGTTCATTTATCCCACTCGGGCTTATTCCTCTAAGTTTTTAACCAGGAAACTTGTACTTTGTGCCTATACACTTGCCTGTAACTGACAACTGCCATATTTGAATCTGCCAAATAAGTTCTGGATGACTAATGGTACATGTACTACGGAATCTGTCCAAATTATTAAGGTAATTAATCAGTAGTATGTCATAAGATAACCAAATTGGACGGTAAATGTCCTAAAATTTCGTATGCCAAAGTTCCCAACAAAATGACGTTTGCAAACAGTGCAGACCCAGATCAGACTGCTCCTAAAGGAGCAGTTTGCTCAGGGTCTACACTGTTTGCCATTCCACTAAGTATTTTAAGAAAACTGTATAAGAAGCAAAATAAAGGCCAGAAAAGTATGGAATAAAGTGTTCGAAATTTTAGGACATTTGCCGTATTTCTAAATCTACATTATGACCACAGTATTGTGACTGACACTCTGTATCACGTCCCAGATCACAAGATCACATGAGATGCTTGTGTTGAGTGTGATCTGGAGGTCTTAGAACATTTGTGAGACATGATGTAGGGCATCAGGTTACGATACTGTAGTAATGATAGCTAGAAAATTAATCTGTAAAGCACTAAGAGTAATAGCAGCTGATGACATTCTAAAATATTGTTTTGTTTTGCTGAGAAAATAAGACTTGACATTTCACATATTCTCATGAAATGAGTTATATCTTGGAAAATAGAAGAAATATGAATGTCATCTGTTAAAATTTTGAATGGTGCTTTAAGGGTTATATAACTTTATTTCATTGAAAATGATCCACTTATTCATTTTAATTTGCTGAAATGGCTGCTTGGCGCAATTAAAGGGGCGGGAAAGTTATTTGCATCTCACTTTGACTTAGTGACTTAACGTAAACAAAACCTTGTTTGAGGAGTGATATGGATTTAGAAAACTTTACACTATAACCCGATCAGGCTTTTCAGATCAGACCAAAAAAAATAGCAGTATCCTTAATAAGTGAATAATATGGTAAATGTCCTAAAATTTTGTACTTCAGAGTTTTTGACAGAATGGCATATGCAAATAGTGCAGACCCAGATCAGACTGCTCCTGGAGGAACAGTTCCAGGAGCAGTCTGATCAAGGTCTACTCTGCCATTTCACTAGGTATTTTAAGAAGTAATTTCTTAGAAAGCAAACTTTCGGAGGAAAAGGTATGGAATAAAGTGTTCCAAATTTTAGGACATTTGCTGTAAATTTATTTTTTCTTCTTTCAGATGTGTCATCAGACTTAAGTGAAATGGAGGAAGATTCAGCAGCTTTGGGCAGTAATTACATTCCTCTGTCAGGAATGGTGGACAGGTATTAATATTTGCCTTACATGTTTAATTCACAGTCTCCCATGGCTGAAATTATATGAGCTATTTTCATACCCCATACAATATATAATTATTTCAAAACCAGTTCTTTTCTGTAATTTTATGATTTTGCCAGAGGAATTGTTAAAAAGAAAGAATATTTGATGATATTTCTGGGATAATTTTCTCCAGTTCTCCATAAAAGCATCTATTATGGGTACCCACGACATGTGTTTTATGGAGAAATAAGAAGAAATATCCCAATTTTATCGTCAGTTCCTTAGCAAGTCATGTTTTGCATGTAAAATAGCTAGACCTGAATTTTTAATTACATTATTTTCTTTGTTTACTTGATGATAAAAAAAACGAATTAAAAATGGACCAATTTAGAGCTAAATATATATTTGTTTTTGTATGTGGACCCAACTGTTTAATTTTTGTTATCAGAGAATGACTCTTTTTTTGTTATGTTTAGAAATTTTATAGGTCTAGTGATCAGGGCCCAGTTGTTCAAAACTTAACAAATTTGTTAGCAAATGTGATGTTACAATTTGAAAGATGGCAAATACATTGATTTTTTTTTTTTTTTTTTCTTTTTTGCTGAAAAAAGATGAGTAGCTTTTGCACTCAAATTTTTGCAGCAAAAATACAAAAATATCAATGTATTTGAAAATACCTTAGCTTCAGTAGTTAATAAGTTTGTCATTTACGAGCTTGTTAAGCTAACGATGCTTTGAACAACTAGGCCCAGTAATTTTGGATTTATAAGAACTAAATTGCAGACATCAGTCATAACTGCAGCAGACGACATTCTGAGGTGTGTGTGGTGTGTGTGTGTGTTATTCAGAGTAAATAAGACTTGATATTTCATGTGAATAGTTTGCCTGGCAGGCGATTCACATGAACTATCAAGTCTTATTTTCTCTGAAAAACAAAAATCATAAAAAAAAAAAAAAAAAAAAAAAAAGAAATGAGATGTTGTCTGCTGCATATCGAGGGTTGAGCGCAAGACTATGGTAACTCAAACATATTTTTGAAACCCTTTTTTAGGGGCAACTTGGACCCCTTTGTACACAATGCAAATTTAGGTGCCATTGCTCATACGAGCAATGGCACCTAAATTTTCATTGTTTACAGAAAGAAATGTTGTAATCTTCATAACGCCTTCATGGTGAGGAGATTAGGTTTGGGGAAAAACAACCATCTGACCTACGCCAGTCTTGCGCTCAACCCTCGATATTTGCTTGACACTTTAAAGGTTAAACTGTATGATTTTGTATGCAGGTCAAGTGGTGTTGAGGTGGTAAAAATAGGTGACCAGAAGATGTCAAAATCCCCAGCAGAGTTGGCTGCAGAGTTCAGAAAGAACAGATTATATGGCAATAATATACCTAGAGAAACAAGTGAGAATATATTTCCTATTAACCCTAGTCCTGCTGAACCTGGATATGTCCTGCCTTTGCAAACAGTGTAGATCCAGATCAGTTGGCTTCTGAACTGAACTGATCTGGATCTGCACTGTTTTTCATTAAGTATGTGAATTTATATCAACAATTTGGATCAAGTAATCTGATTGGCTGAAAATTAGAAAAGAGAGTGGCATCTTTATTCAGCAGGACAAGGGTTAAGCCTGATTTTAACTTCGTAATACATTAACCTATAGATAATGTGCTATTCTATTCTGTTATTCACCCCCTCCACAGAAAAAACGACCTTTCAGTCGTTATAAAGTCTTAATTCAGAAGGTCCCTTTAACAGTTACCTGTATGACGTAGTTCCTCCCGCTCAAATGATCACGTGTCAGTTTTCTTTTCTGTGGACTTTGAATGTTCAAGGATTATTATTCTGTGTTAGAAAAAATGGATTAAAATTATTCTACATGGTTAAAATTTTTATATCCTTGACTTTCTCTGGTTCTATATTCACTCCTTCTACTATCTATGTACTTATTTTCGAAATATCGATCTTAGATTTCTTGTTTTCTCAATGTTAAATTTCTTCCTTTGTTTCCGCGTCAGTCGATGCATTTCGCCCGCGGCAACTGTGGCCATTTAAAAGCTAAATGGGATACACATTTATCTTGTCTAACTTGTAATTCTTGCACACGTATCTCTCTGTGTTATATTTGTAGTTCCTGGACAGAAAAAGTTTGGAACCTAGCAGAAAGAAGACGCCTTCATGCTACTAGAAAATCAGTTATGACGCAGAAGAGAAAACAGAAGAAATCAAAGAAATCCAAGAAGTCCCAGTCAGACATGTCTGACAACGGGACAGTTGATGGGAGCACCGCCCCTCATAGCTTTACTGCTCGGGGCAGGACCCATCAAGGTGGCAGCCTGGCGGACTTAGAGTCTGACCGGGCACTAAGCCCACCAGTCACCAGTCACCAGTCAACCAGTCACCAGTCATCCAGTCACTGGGCAACTTATCTCCGTTCATCCAGTCGCCAGTCAACCAGTCACCAGTCAACCAGTCACCAGTCAACCAGGCACCAGTCAACTAGGCTCCAGTCAACCAGGCATGGGTTTACAGTCATTCCCGTATGACCTACAAACACAAATTCCGCCTGGTTATATTCCTATAAATGTGCCTGTACAAAGCTACGCTCCGTCCATAAGTAGCCATATTTCACAGGGTAGTGTCCACAGACTATCCAATGTCTTTATTCCTGGTTACGAACGTTCTAATAGACTAGAACTTCCTAATCCAGCTTCTTCCTCTAGACAGATTATTCCACTCGAACCTGATTTTTCGCAGGTCTCAGATCCGAGTGTAATGATTGAGCCTCCAAATTCAAATGATTTATCTATCTCCAGACTTTCAAGGAAGGATCAGTCTAAAAGAGAGCATAAATCTAAAAAGAGAAGAAGACATCGATCGTCCTCTTCTTCTATCTCTACTTCCAGATCAGACTCTTTGAGTTCTTCTCGGCGAAAGAAAAATTCAAAGAGATCTAAGCACTCTCATAAAAAGAGAAGAAGACGATCGATGATGCCTTCTTCTTCATCAAATTCCTCCCAATCTCAACTTGACATTGGTAGATATACAAGGGCTCATAAATCTCCCCAGGTTGTTCAAACGCCAACTCCAATACAACCTGAGGAGACTAATTTTAGTCAAATCACAAATCAACCTATTAATTACGATCAGATTCAGCCGAATCTCACTCAACAGAATAAGGAGTCAGATTCGGAAACTGAATCCGAAGTCTGGTCATTTGATCGTGCGATTAACGAGGTCTTCCGGCTTCTTCCTCCTGAGTTATGCCCCAAAACTCAGCAGGATCAAGCTCCATTAAAACCTCTCTCTGGGATCGAACAATTAATGGAGTCTCGTTCCACTCCATTACTTGTCCTCCCACAATCCAAATTAGTACAAAATACAACAAAATATATTCAAAATAGACTAGAATCGGACAAATGTTCAAGAGATTGGATTTGTCCGCAAAGCTTGGTTTCGGCTCTTGCTCCGACTAAATTCTACAAGAGCCAAAACCAATATTTGCCAACTGATAATATCCCTCAATTAGAAGCGGATGCGTCGCTCCTAGACATTTCTAATAAAGGAAGAGCTTCTATTCCGCTCAAGAATCTAGAAGCATGGGAAAGGAAGGCTAGAAAACTAGTCGCTATTAATTCTCATGCTGATCTATTTTCTTCAGCTGCCTTCCTTTCATTACAACAGGAATCGATGTCGGTTGCGGCCCTTTCCAGACTTCTGGAGGCCGTAGCCAAATCGATTAAACATGCTACTGCCATGTCTACACTTTTAACTACTGAATTATTCCAAGCTAGGAGGGACGCAGCCCTAGCTTCGTCTAAACTACTACTCGACAATTCCACATACGAGTTAAGGAACGCTCCTATTAACTCAAAATCCTTATTTGACGGCAGGATAAAAGAAATAGCTAAATCAAACTTCGAAGCTCAACAGCAAAGGTTTCTAGCTTCTACATCCATTCAGTCACAATCTCATTCTTATAAGCCTCCTTCGCAGAGCAGAGCTTTCAAGATACCTAAATATCCTGCTGAACAAACAACATCCAGACCTAAACCTACGCAGTCGTATAGGTCCAAAAATATTCCTCAAAGCTCATCTTCTCACATTAAGAAAGATAATATCAAGAGGACTGGTAACATCCGTCAGTTCCCCTCCTCTAAACCTGCCTCTTCCTCCGCAAGATTATGAAGGCCCGCCCTTTCCACTGCCTGCTCTTCCGCTGGCGGACATTCCAGTGGGAGGACGATTGGCCCATTTTGCGGAAAAATGGGAGGAAATAACAGACAACAAATGGGTCCTCTCTATCGTACGAAACGGATTCAGGATACCATTCATCAAAATTCCTCCTTTGTCATCTGTTCCGATCAGAATGAGTCAATCCTCCTCCCCGTTTCTCAGAGAAGAGATCGAAAATCTTCTCAACAAACGGGCAGTGGAAAGGGTACAGAATCCGGAAACTCCCGGCTTTTATTCCCGGATATTCCTTGTGCCAAAAAAGAACGGAAAGTTTCGTTTAATATTAGACCTGTCTTTATTAAACCGTTACATAGAGAAACAAGCATTCAAAATGGAGACAGTCAAATCGGTAAGACAAGCGATGAGACTCAACGAATGGGCTGTCTCCATAGATTTAACAGATGCATATCTACATGTGCCGATACATCGTCAATCCAGGAAGTATCTTCGTTTCGTACACGAAGATCAAGTATATCACTTTTCGGCCCTACCGTTCGGAATGTCCCTAAGTCCGTTAATTTTCTCGAAACTGATGGACGTTATTGCAGCCTTTCTACGCCAACGTGCCATATCAGTTTTTCCATACCTAGACGATTGGCTGATAAAAAATCTGATTCACAACCGTCTGATTACTCAGACAAAGATTTGCATTCAAACTATTCAAAGCCTAGGTTTTCTGCCAAATCTCAAGAAGTCAGACCTCTTTCCTGCTCAGAAATTCACCTTCATAGGTATGGAATTTCTGACGCAACAAAATTTAGTCAGGGTTCCAGCAGATCGTGTACAGAACCTAATTCTAACAATCAAGAAAATAATGTCAGCAAAACATGTATCGGCACGAACTTTCCTTTCTCTTTTGGGCAAACTCAGTGCTGCAGCAGACCTTGTTCTCCTGGGCAGACTGCACTTACGTCCTCTTCAGATATGCCTGCTGTCAGTCTGGAAACCTCATATTCTTCCTCTCGATCACCCGATCTCGATAAACGGCATGATTCGATCTCACTTACAATGGTGGATAAACCCCATTCGATTCGAGACAGGGACTTCAATCCATCCTCCAGACCCCAAATTCTTCCTTTATACGGATGCCAGTCATTACGGATGGGGAGCTCATTTAGAGCCGACAACACTGTCCTTTCATGGTCGCTGGACAGAAAACCAATCCCAGCTCCATATCAATATGTTAGAAATGATGGCCATACGATTAGCACTGAAACAAGCCTAAACATTTATTCACCATTCTTGCATCATGATATCCACAGACAACACAACGGTGGTCTCATATATCAACAAACAGGGTGGCACTCATTCCCCCAATCTTTGCGTAGAAGTTTGGAAAATACTCAATTGGTGCCTGGAACAAGACATAGTTATCAGAGTACGTCACATCCCAGGCAAATTCAACATTCTTGCAGACCGCCTCTCAAGACTAGACAAACCTATCAAGACAGAATGGGCTCTGGATCAAACAGTTGCGAATTCAGTATTCCAGATGCTCAACTTCCCAAATGTGGATCTGTTTGCGACAAGATTCAACCACAGACTCCCATTATATGTCTCTCCAGTACAAGACTACAAAGCACTAGCGATAGATGCCCTGTCCATGGACTGGAATCATCTTCATGCATATGCGTTTCCTCCTTTTATTCTGATACCTGCTGTTCTAGAGAAAATCCGACAACATCAGTGCAGAATAGTTCTCATAGCTCCGTTCTGGCCACAGCAACAGTGGTTCTCAGAACTTCTTCTTCTATTAGTGTCAGCTCCGATTCGTCTGCCACTAATTCCAAGACTACTGACTCAATCCAAAGGAAGATTTGTACATCAAAACCTCCCAATTCTCGACCTTCACGCTTGGGAGTTATCAAACAATCAATCAGAGATAAGAAATTTTCACAAAACGTTGCAGATTTTGTCTCCAGATCAAGAAGAGCATCTACACAAAAAGTCTACGATGCAAAATGGACCATCTTCTCTAATTGGTGTCATACAAAAAAGGTTAATCCGATCTCGGCCCCTATTACAGTTATAGCCGATTTCTTAATCTTTCTTTTTTCGGAAAAGAAATGTCAGATTAGTACTATTAAAGGTTATAGATCTATGATCTCTAACACTTTAAAATTCAAAACTGGTAATAGAATCGGATCTAATCCAGTTTTATCTGAACTTATCAGATCCTTTGAACTTCAACGACCAGTACAAAGATCTCTTACACCTAAATGGGACTTATCATGGGTTTTAGTATGTCTACAAAAACCACCTTTTGAACCTCTTGATAAGGCTTCTAAATTTCACGTTACTATTAAGACAGCCTTTCTCTTAGCTCTTGCCACTGCTAAAAGGTGTAGTGAAATACATGCTCTAGCTATGGATTCACAACATTTAAGATTTAATCAATCTGATGGTTCAGTTTCCTTGATTCTTAAATCTGGTTTTTTAGCAAAAAACCAGCTTCCTTCTGTTAAACCAGATCCTATTGTTGTTCCTAGTCTTGCTCGAATATGTAAATGGGAACATACTGACAGACTTCTTTGCCCCGTTAGGGCTCTGAAATTCTATCTCAAAATGACTAGCTCTTATCGCCAAAATAGAACTAGACTTTTTCTTCCTATTAAAGGCAATAAGGATATCTCTAAAGATACTATCTCGAGATGGATATCTTACACTGTTAAACTTGCCTATAGGAAACTCACTAAACGAGATATCTCTTTCCTTAAAATCAAAGCTCATGAAGTTAGAGCTCTTTCCTCTTCTTGGGCTTTCTTCGACAAAGTTCCTCTCAATGATATACTTCAAGCAGCGGTTTGGAATAGTTCATCAACTTTTGCCAAATTCTATCTCAGAGACATGTCTCAACAAGCACAGAATCTCCAAAGTTTGGGCCCCATTGTAGTGGCCCAAAAAGTGGTGGGGGGCCAACAGCAATCAGCTATGGATGTGTAGACAACGTCAACAGCCCCCCTAGACCTGATGCTATACTAGAGAGGTACTAATTATATCTTTATTATATATATATGTTAACCCTGGATTACTTTATCCTTGGTTAAAGGATCTTATTATTGCCTTAAGCACTAATTATGTCCTCATTATATATATAAAAAAAATAAATCCTTTTATTAAGCCTTAATTCAGAAGTTGGGACTAACTTATTAGGAGAAATCCTCCCTCCTATTCTACAAATTCTAGCACATTATCTATAGGTTAATGTATTACGAAGTTAAAATGAAGTTTTTTAAAAGTAAAACATATTTTAACGAGTAATACTTAACCTATAGATAAGTATTTATCGTCCCACCTCCCTTCCCTCGCTCCTTTCTCCTAATTGTGTATTGTTTTACACATAAAAGAAACTGACACGTGATCATTTGAGCGGGAGGAACTACGTCATACAGGTAACTGTTAAAGGGACCTTCTGAATTAAGACTTTATAACCACTGAAAGGTCGTTTTTTCTGTGGAGGGGGTGAATAACAGAATAGAATAGCACATTATCTATAGGTTAAGTATTACTCGTTAAAATATGTTTTACTTTTAAAAAACGTCATTTTTAGCTTTAATGGAATGAGCTGTTGTCAAATCTAATTTTTTGTGTTGTCAGTCGTCCAACTCTGTAAATGACTTCTCATCAGAAGCCACTGGGCCATTTTTACTCATTAGATGTCATATGGAGCCTCCTTGTGTTTAGGGAATGAATGTTTGTGCAAATGGTCACACTCTATTTACCAAGCTGCCCCCCATGCCTATATATGGTAATAATACTTAATAATCTTCTCCAGAACCAAGAAAGCTTTGAGGCTGAATCTTGGTATACAGCAACGGGGATGTGCGGTCTAATAAATCTGATGTTCAGACAATGTCCTAGATTGACCACTGACCTCTTTATGACAAGGTTCAAGTTAATTCCCTGTACATTTGTATGAGGAAAATGTTGAAAATCTATTTTCTCAAAATGTTAAGACTTATGGTTAAAACTAACAATATATGATTGAAACATTTATAGTTATATCAAAGTCTTATTCTTATTCCCTGGTGGTGCAAAATGTTTCCTTATAGAATTGACCCCTGGTAAGGCAGCAATTTCTGGGGAATTCTGATGATATTATAACTGGTTTTTATTTCTTTTTTTTTTCAGCAAAACAGAAAATGTCAAAGGAAGAAAAGAGAAAAGCAAGATTTAGATGATACATTTTGACTTATTTTGTAAATAAAACTCTTAACATCACGCGTCTTATTGTTTGTGCCGTACATACCTGCTGCATGGTAAATGCTCTGTATGTTGGGTAAAAACTTCAGCAAACGACATTTTGAAATATTTTTCATAGGTTTTTTTACAGAAAAATAGGCATTGACACTTCATGCAAATTGTCTCAATTTGCATGAAATGTCAAAGCCTATTTTCCGAAGAAAAAATAAAAAAGAGAAAACTGTCAATTTGTTGTCTGCTGAATTAGCTCAGAGTCTGAGTGTCTTGAAGACACAATTACAACAGGAGCAGATATATTTTTATGCCCCCAACTTTGAAGAAGTTGAAGGGGCATATTGCTTCTGATTTGTTTGATCGTCTATCAGTCTGTTTGTTTGTCAGTTCATTCATTACACTTTTCTTGTCAGCAAAATATCTTGATAACTACAGTCGACTCTCGTTATCTCGAATTCCAAGGGACTCTCTGAAATACTTTGAGATATCAGTACTTCGACATATCAGATTTGCAGGACTGGGGGAAAATCTAATTCGATTAACCACATTTAACAAATATATGTGTAATTGGACTCTTGAAGTTAGAGATATATTGAAAATATTGTGGAAAAGAGGAGAAATTGCTCCTTAGGAGCAATTTATCCCCATTTCCACAATATTTTTTACTTGTTAGATTTTCATGTTTAAGCAGGGACAAGATTTTCACTTCGAGTTAAGCAGTTTTTTGAGATAAGCGAGTTCAAGATAGCGAGTGTCAACTGTATTTGAGCTAGGGCCTTGAGAAATGGTGAGCTTATTGGGCTGAGCAGAAGACAATCTGATTAATCTTGTGAGAATTATGCCCCTTTTCAACGTTGTTATTTTGCAGGGACAAGGTTGGGTAATAGTGTTTTACAAACATATAATTGTAGTGATTTATTTTTCTTGATATAAGGCTTGACAATTCATGTGGATTGTCTGCTGTGCAGACAATTCACATGAAATGTCAAGCCTTATTTTCTTAAAGGTTTGCTACAATGTTCCATGGTGCTTTAAGGATTAGAGTACCTGATACTCTTGAAGAGCCTGGCTAACTTTATGTAACTTGTACAAGGAGTGAGCACTTAATAAAAGTTTGTAGTACTATCATTTATAGGACATTATATGCTACAATCGTCCTCCGTGAAATGGCTGGACCATCTACTGTGCTTTCGACATCTTTCAGAAAGTGGTTTTTTGCTTGACGCTCTACACAGAAGAAGTAAATTTGCAAATTTTTGTCATGATTTAATGCAAAACCATTTGTCGTAACTACCTATGTATAAAAAATTTTATTCTAGTCATTGGTTTTTAAAAAATCAAGTATTTTCACTTTTTTCCCATAATAAAAATCAAGCCAAATCATGCAGAAATCTATAGGGTAGGTAACTTGGAGCCAAATTTCAACAAGTTCCACTTGTTCAATTTTTCTGAAATTTTCACAATATTGTTGTAAAACATCAATAATTCAAATTCAGCAAAGAAAAGTAAAAAATATTTTCTTAGACAAAAATTCAAAAAAATCCCTTTACTATAGAAATTGCGTAGGTCAGACCAACTTTTGGCCGTAACTTTAATTTTTGTATAAATATTTGAGAATAAAACACAGAAACATAAAGGACAAATGGTTTCTGATAAAGTATGGTCAATCAGAACAAAATATTTTCATTCGAAATAAAACGCCAAGCAAAAAACGTCTTTCCAAGAGATGTCGAAAGGACAGTAGTATTTGGGTTGTTTGTATGTGCTTTACATATGTAGATGTGTTTGTGATTTTTTGCATGAGTTTATGTTGGGCTAATTTTTGCACCACAGGTGAAAATTTTTTCTACCAGAGGTGATGGGAGCATTATATTTTTGCGGATCCCGTTAACGTTAGCAAAGATGTCAGTGTTAGTATGGTTTCTTATCTGCACAATATCTCTTCACCAGACTGGTAGCTTTCATTAAACCTGCTTTCCTGTGTTCTATCAAGACTAAAAATTTGAAATTTTACAGCAAGTTGTGCCTGTCAGTAGGTACTCAGTCATCACCATGGACTTGTGTGACCTTGACCTACATTTATACCTGGACAAACAAAGTTTGTGAGGGCTTATAGGAGTCATTACCTCTGCTGGTATATTGATTGGTCAGTCCGCCTGTTTGGCCATGTTTGTGTTGCGTACTTGCACAGTTTTTTTGTTGGATTTTCATGATGAATCTTCACAGAAATGATCTGTATTACTTGTAGTCATTTGTGACATAATAATGCAATTTGAAATATATTTTCTCATTTTCCTCAGAAAACAGACATTGGCAATTTGCATGAAATGAACATATTTTCTGGGAATAAGAAAAATATCATGTTAGTCGTCTGCATAATTAGCCCAGAGTGAGGTAAAGGTTAAGTCCTGAAAGTGGCAAGAAAAGTCCTTTCCAGGGATGTGAGATATCATGAGTCAAGTATAATAGCATAATAGACTTTATACAGCGGTAGATTTACGGGGACTCCGTCATGTCAGTTCCGTCTTCTGGGTTATTGTCCCGACCCATAATGTATTCAGCACATATGTAGACCTGTAAGTTCTAAACTATTAAGTTCTTCTGCACATATTTTGAGATATGCAAGTTAAATACCGGGTACATGTATAAAAGCAAATATAGCCAGGCTTTCAAGTGCTCTCCAGTGAAAAAGTAGGGATAAAGTAGGGCTCAAAATTTTGAAAAAGTAGGGCAAAGGTAGGAATTTAAATCATGAAAAGTAGGGATGTTCTGAGTGTTTTCAGACTTAGAAAAAGATAAAATAAGAAAACAGTTTCCCTGAACAATAACACTATATCACCATGGTAAGATAATACCAAAATAAATGTTCCAAAAAAGGAGTTACAACTGAAGTAAAAATATTTCATAAACTTTTGCATCGTGACTGCTCAGATTAAGTTGATCCAATTTTTACAAACTTCGAGCAAGCGAGGAAAAAAATTACAATTTTTGGTCACGTCAAACATTTTTGGACTAAAAAGTAGGCATAGTAGGGCAATTTCAGAAAAAAGTAGGGAAAAGTAGGAACAAAAAAAAGTAGGAATAGTAGGAAAAGTAGGGCCCGCTTGAAAGCAAATATAGCATATATTGGGATATTTGGGACCTTAACTGCATATCCTAGGTTGCAGAATCGGGGAAACGTGCCCAGAAGCGTATTGTGGTTTGTATTCAACTGGTAAGTCTAAAAGATTAAAAAAAAAAAAAAAAAAAAATGTTTGTATTCAACTCGTAAGTCGAAAAGTTAAAAAAAAAAAAAAAAAAAAAAAATGCTAGATATTTGAGACACTGCAGTCACAGATCTATATTATAAGCATCTATGTATTATGCGTGTGAGGGGAAGATAGAAAAATCTGTCACGGGTGTCTGACATCACGAGGCTTCCCGAGGGAGGGATTTTTCCCCTCATACCCATGATAGATTCTTTTTCTTGCATACCTTTCATTTTTGAAAGTGTTTTTTTGATAATGCATCTCTCCGATTGCAGACATCCACCATATTGTGATGACAATACCGTGACGTTTAGTGACGTCAGCCTTAAAGATGGCGTACCGTGATTTCCTACACAACCAAAAACGTGAAAATTCTCGATTTTTATCTTTCCCACGGGACGGATAAGAGTGTGCGAGATAAGAATTGCTAGCATCGGTGAAACTTGCGGAAATCCTCATTACGAAAACACGCCTCTTCAAATAGAGAGAAAGTTTCATCTCCAAAAACTGAAAGTTTTCAAACAAAAAACTCTGATATTTTTCACATTTCTGCTCGAAACATATAGATTGTAGGTACTCGTTAGAACCGCCTCGGCGAGGCGGTTCTACCACAATCTATGTTTTTGAGCAGAAATAAGAAAAATAATGTATACCCCTGTAAACCCCAGTTTTACTATATAGAAGTGGGGTTTAAGGGGGTCAAAATTATATAAGCATGTTTTCGTGATGTTATCCGGCATGCAAGAAAATGGAAGTATATTATATATAATGACAGTGGAGACTCCACTGCATCCTCCGGACTGCATGGTCAGGGAGTTTTGCCTCAAGCCACATCAGGCACTTACATAGATCTTAAGGGGAGTGAATGCACTTTCGAGGGAGACAAGCCCTTCAAAATTGTTTTTGCTCCCTTCTGAAAAGAGGTCTACTCTAAAAGAAAAGAATTTGCTCCCTTTAGGAGCATTTTTTTTGCTTTTAGAGAAGACCCTTTTCACAAAGGGTTTGGTATGTAAAGGAGCAAAAAATTGGAAGTCTCGAAAGTTGTCTCCCTTGTGCAAAAAACTGCGGAAGAAGCCTATCAATTCATCTTAAAGAAGGAGGGTGGGGACTAATAAAAGGCTTCATTACCAGTTCTATACCTAGTCAAGTGCTATTTAGCTTTGGTTTAGCAAAGTGCTCTGATAAGAGATTTGATTGGTCCGTGCTGTAGATAGGTTGGCCATTATATATTTGACTGACAGGTATCTGAAGGCTGACCACACTGTTTCACACATTGGTAATTTTTACACATTGGTAATTTTTGCGACATGCTATCAAATACCTAATTAGTCATAGTAAACAAAGGATAACTTGTTTTAATGCTTGGCATGCTGGGTAAAAATTCCAGCTGTTGACAGAAAAAAAAAAAAAAAAAAAAAATTCAAACTGAAAAAAAGTCGGCCATCAAACTCTCAGTACACTAGGGTACATCTCAGTACCTGTGTTTGGGTCTGTAAAAAAGTAATATATATTATTTGAGACTGAAAACGAATACAAACCCTGTTTAAAATAGTTTATCAGGTAAGGCCACTTTCTTTATAAATTACACACACACACACACACACACACACACACAACTTTCGAATACAAGGGTTTTAGGAGACTGTATTTTGGTAGGTATTCTGCCATATTGTACAGAGGAGATAACTTTTGTGACTTTGCCTTTCTGCACACCATCACACCATGCCTTTTTTTTTTTTTTTTTTTTTTTAAAGGGTTCTACTCCACTATAAATTCACAGGATAGTCTCCCTCCCTTAAAAGCGTATCTGTTCCCCAAGGGGAGAAATTTATGCTATATTTTTTATATATTGTTAGGAATTTTGGTTGTTTATGTAACTTCCAATGATGATAATTTGGGACTTGAAGTTATTTCAAGAAGACATATTCTTGCCTCAAGGTAAAAGATATGAAACCGTACTTTATCCATGTCAGGTTACTGTTCTATGACAATTAAAATATCATAGTTGTCAGTTGAGGAGGAGCAAATTGAAATAACCTCATTCATAATAAGTTGTCCATTGTTACCTGTCGTCTACAGTTGTACACGTGATCATTTCTTCATATGAGAGAGGCGCTGTGTTTCAGCTTAAAGTCACAAAAAGCGTTTTAATGCAATGACAATTATCGCAATGACGTCATAGTCAAATTGCCCAATAAGAATACGTGTCCTAGGCAGTTACTCCTCATATTTTTCAACAGAAATACATCCCGTTGCAGGGAATACGGTTCGAAAATATTCGGCATACTTTTTTTTATTTATTGTGAATTAAAAACTAGACTGCATTTACGGAGTGGGCGAACGGCATAATTATTAAGCGTGCAAGAGCACGACACAAAGAATGGGGATTTTAGTGCTGTTAGGAGTGTTATGTTTTATTTATTCGGGAAGCTGCAAACCGAATGGAGCGCCAATGCAGTCTTGCTTTTACATGACGCCTAGGCATATACATCCTCATACTTACAGAAAAGTGTTTCCAACCAGAGCAAATGGACTTTACAATATAACAACATCCAGCGACGTTTTTCGACCGGATAAGCCACTGAGAGGTACATACATAGGCCGCACCAAGAAAAAATGTGTCTTCGGGGATTAAGGGAACAGTAACGATCCAGATCTGCAGCGAAGCCGCTCAACCTGATAAGGCTTAGTTGCAAATGAAGGGGCTCAATCAAACCGAGTCTCCGATTTTTGTGATTTTGTGTTTTCTTTTTTTTTTTTTTTTTTTTTTTTCCAAAAGGCAATTCTTTTTAACTTTTATTTGTTGAACATCGACATATTGTACAGTATACAATGATTCTGTAAGCGGACAGAGAAGGCCTAGATCAGACTGCGCGGATGCGCAGTCTGATCTGTGCCTTCGCTGTCCGCATATGCTCAAAGACACATTTTCGCATGGCGCGGCTCAGTCATGTGAGTAGCTTCATTACCAATGCGAAAGTCAAATTCAAAAACCACCTAGGCCATCTGCGTAGTCTTTCCGTTTCTTTCGGCATCTTTAAAGGGAAAAGAAAGATTTGTGAAGAATGCTTCTGTAGTGAAAGATCTTGACAAATCATGCATTTTGGTGCAAATTTGATCAAAATTGGATAAAAACTAAGGAAGTTGGAAGATGTTTAAAGATTTCAAGACTATTAATTTTGAATATTTAATATTCAAGACCATTATCAGTGGTGCCACCATTTTGAATATTTAATGAAGTTGTAAGCATTTTATAATATTAAATGATTTTTCTTTCTGGCAGTAAACAGTGCGGTTTTCAAGCAAAATCAATTAATGCCCAATTAAGAACCTTTATACACGCAATTGTCGCAAATTGTCTCAAATATTATTTACGTAGATTTGGCATATTTAATTGAGGCTTGATGATGTCATAAAGTGCGTTAAATATTCAAAATAGTGTCACCCATGAAAGCGATTTTGATATCTTCAAACACAGTTCTTATTTTTCGTCCGAGTTTGATCGATTTGACATCAAATTGCACATTTGCATGATCTTGTATCTCCGGTTCAATCTTCACCAGTTCTGCTTTAATTTTATTTGTAACATGGTAATGTGTCTAAAATTGCTGGATGAGTGGCAAACAGTGTAGACCTTGATCAGACGCCGTGTTCTGCGGCGTCTGATCAGGGTCTGCACTGTTTACTCAGCCTGTCTATAGATTACGGTAGTTCAGCTGCTGAAATTTTCAGAAGGGTTGGCTCTGCCATCAATGGCTTTAGGCAGAAAAGTATAATCAATACTTTACACGCTTTGGGCAAATCAGCAGACGACATTGGTAATATTTTTCTTACTTTTTCCCAGAAAATAGGATTTGATGGTTCACACAAATTGTCTCCATAATTTGCATACAATGTCAAATCCTGTTTTTAAGGAAAAAATAAAAGAAATATTTCAATATGTTGTCTGCTGAAACACTAATGGCATTGGAAACCCCGATTTACAAACTAAAAATGAAATTCAGTAAAACGGCGGAACGGATCGAACTGAAAAACAAAAATTGCATAGCAATTCAAATGAAATGTGTCTTATACGCACTATTCTAACGGTTAGATTGTCATTACTTGATTTCATTTTTCATTTGAGTTGCGGTTTTACGGCCCCTTCAACCCATTAGGGTCATATCGAACGAGGTCAGTTAACCTACTCTTACTGTACCTGGGCAGTCTTTGTTCTCGGTTAACCAGTACATGAGCACATACCTGGCGGAATGTCTACCAGGCGTATCCAGTTCCCTTATTTTATTTTTTTTTATTTTAACCGATTTAACAGTCCTTAAAATAAAATGGATCATTCTAGCAGGCACACAACGTTGAAACACGTCGATTCAACATCATGCACACAACGTTGAAACAACATCAGTTCAACGTCTTGTTTCAACGTTATGTGCCAGCTGGAATTGTTTACATTTTAGGAAGATAATCAAAATAAAAGGGATTTGATTATGAATTACTTTTGATTTGAATGGATACACGTATGGAGATTTCGTTGCCATTCTTGAAAGGCTGACAACTTTTGCATACACACACCTGGTAATCTCGTAAGGGGTAGCCGGTGGTTATGCGCTCAAAGTCTTTACGCGAACTTCCGCCGTTGCTTACAAGGCATCCAAATGTCAACAAACGGGTAAGTTCTCCTGATTTATTGATGTTTAGTCAATTTCACAGGCATATTTTGAAAAATCGGACAATGCTATTTCCAACAACTTTCATTTCTGCGTCGGAAAAGATAGGCATGGGCTTGAAAAAAACAAGCTACTATTTTTTAATTTAATTTCACCCGAAGAAGGGCAGCCCGGTATGCCTGTTTTGACTTTTTTCCCAGTGCAAAATGAATGTATTTTCAGCCCTCTGGGCTATGAAATACTTATTTAACATATCAAATAAGACGTACTGCAATCTACGTCTACTTTAAAATACATAAGATGCTAATACACAAATAACTCACTGTCATGGGAGTTCCTAAAATGATGACTGGAAGTGGGCATTTCCTCTTTACCAAAGCCACCCAATCATTAATTCAGCGACTAAGTCATTCAACTGACATAAATGTGCCTAAACATGAAATAAAAAAAAATACATATGTCCTGTGTGAGCAACGAAGGCCCAGATCAGCCTGCGAAAGATCTTTCGATTTCAGTGAACTTCATACGTTACAATGACGGCATTTGTTCCCAAAGACGTTGCCATTAAAATAAATTTGCTGTTGTACAGAATACTTAATGAGCAGATTGATATGTAAGAAAGGTCTTGTTTTGTCCTTATTTTCTGATAGAACATACGTTTTGAATATTTGTTAGAATCGCCTAACTGAGGCGATTCTAACAAATATCCAAAACACATATTTCTTTAAAGTATTACATACAATATTCTCGCATAATTTGTGACTAATTGTTACCATTTAGGCGAAGCTTTCGTGACAGTCAAATTGTCATTATAAGGAATTCTGTCGTTGTATCGAGTGTCGGTATAAAGAGGGGTTTTCTGTATTTTATAGAATCGCAGGTCATGGCCAGCACAGTAACTTGTGAAACTGCTATTATAAGGGAACCATTGAGCGTGTGTTTATATTTTGTTCTTCGCTTCACCGTGTTTTTACTAAAACACCAGACCTAATAAATGAGACGTGAATAAATAATTGACCCGCAGCGTGTGAAAACGTACCTTCTGACATGTGTGCCCAACGAAGACCCTAATTAGCTTTCGCATCCGTACAGTCTTATCAGAGTGCGTTGTCCTCATGAAGAAACTTTACATCCTTGGCTATCCAAAATGCGCACAGTTAAGATTCAGATCAGAATGCACGAATGCGCAGGCTCATCTGAATTTTCGCTGGGCGCACATGCCCGAAGGTTAGTTTTCTAACGTTTCGGCTCACATTTTAACGTAAAAATATGACTGGTGTATTCTGACTCGGTAATCAAATATAACAACGTCCAAACGTCAACGCTTTAGACAGCTCGTGACGTTCTCTACTGGCTTGTGTATTTCACATGACATCTTTAAACCGTAGCCTCCTTGACATTTATTTTATATTCCGTTAAAACAAACAAATCTAAAACTATCTGATTTTTCCATTCTCATTGCGTTAACCAGTATATGTGTAGCCCCCCCCCCCCCCCCACACACACACACACCCTACCCACCCCCCCCACACACACACACACAACCCCACCCCTCATGCTCCATCTACGTTATCGGGCGGACTTTCAGATTTTTTTTCCATTTTTAATCCTGCTTTTCAACTTGTTTTTTTTGTTTGTTTGTTTTTTTTATACTTTTTTAGGGATCTTTTTACTGCATAAATTTGTCTTAATTTGCTTAATAGCCATAAACTTCCTCATTCTCCATGTTATATGGTGAAACACCGTAGTTTACACAGCTCTAGATAAGATAGATACAGTGAACCCTCGTTACAACATCATTTGTTCCCAAAGACATTGCCATTAAAATGAATTTGCTGTTGTACAGAATACTTTATGAGCAGATTGTTATGTAAGAAAGGTCTTGTTTTGATCTTATTTCCTCATAAAATAAATGTTTTGGATATTTGTCGTAACTCTAACAAATATATCAAACACAGGTTTCTTTAAAGTATTGAATACAATATTTTTGCTTAATTTGTAACTAATTGTTACCTCTTAAGCGAAGGTTTCGTGACAGTCAAATTGTCAGTATAACGGATTTTGTCGTTGTACCGAGTGTCGGTATAAAGAGAGTTGTCTGTGAATAGTTTTCTTATTTCTCCACAAAACATGTTGTGAGTACTCATTACTTATTCGAAGTATCTAGCAGATGAAAACACAAAGGCCCAGTTCACAATTTTACCGAAGTTGTTAGCTAATTAGACCTTAAAATTTCTATCTTGAAATATGGCAAATGCATTGATATTTCTTACTGAAAAATGTGAGTAGCTGTTCACATTTTTTGCAGCGAAAATATCAATGTATTTGAAGATACCTACAACAGTTAACGAGTTTTTTTCATTAACGAGCTCATTAAACTAACGATGTTATGAACAACTGGGCCCAGTAGTTTGCGTTTAAAAATTGGCTTATCTAGAAATAAGTAAATAAACTTGTTTCAATCTAGAGCTATGACCTGTCCTTGAGTTCTAGGCTTTCCGACAGGGGAGGGGATGTGCTTAAACACAGACTTCCTTTTGTCTGCAGTCAAGGCAAATCAGTGAAGAAAAAAAATCCTCCAAATTCACAATCAGATTTATCACTTTCTTTCTTTTTTTTCGGTCTCACCCCTATCCGATCAAATAGGATCCTGTGCCAATCACGCGGACTCTACCTAAGTAACTTCCTGCGATAAATATGCACAAATGCTAGACGTATCACTGCAAGGTATCAAATCTTTCTTGCAATAGTCACGTTTAAAATTGATGAGTAATTCACAGTCTAATGACATATATAGTAGTTTTGACAAAGGCCTTGTACTGATTCATGACGGTTCTCTGCATTTGCATATTTTTGAATAAAATGCGAGGCATAAAACGGCTGTCTATTACGAGTTCCTTTTCATTTACATTTTGAGCTTAAATATAGCATGCTGTAGACTAAATCATGCGATGAAAAATCGTAATATCCTGTTTATACAACGTCGCATTAACGTCGAAGCAATGTCATGACGTCCAATCAATGTTGCGTGCCCACTGGGTAGTTTTCATATTTTTTTTCGCAGAAAATAAGATTTGACATTCCATTCAAATTGTCTCTTTTCGCTGACCTAATTGTTAATGTTCATGACTTTAACCCTTGGGATCGCACGTTCGAATCCATGTTCTGGCCAAGAAACTACAAGTTATTTGTTATAATTATGGCAAAAGCATTGTGCTCTTGATTTAGCATGAATTCTAATGCACTCGCGTATGTAACGCGACTTCTGATTGGATAACGTCAAAAATTTGCGACGGTATAATAATTCTGCGATATACTGTCGGAAATCCGACGTCAAATCACGAAACGTCGCTTTTCGTTGGCTGGCATTTAGTTTTACGCAGCTCACAGCGCTTGCCGCTTTGCAAACAGTGCCAGTTTTTCAACAAAACAAACGATAAGGAAACAAGCATTAGAGGTTCCCCAGGGGTTTTGAAGCTGATGAAATGCTTTAAAATGGGGATAACCGTATTGAAAATTTTCATTTGGGGAGATATATTGTCGGTTTTACGGTCGGAAATTTCGTTTACGGCGACCCGGGGGGGGGGGGGGATGTATATCGTCGGTTTTACGGTCGGAAATTTCATTTTACGGCGACGCGTCGCCGTAAAACGAAATTTCCGACCGTAAAACCGACGATATACGCGCCTCCGTAAAATGAAATTTCCGACCGTAAAACCAACGATATACCGCCCTTATGGAAAATTTTCAATACAGTTATCTCCTAATGGGCGCATTTTTGTCAGAGAATACAAATATCATTAAAGCAGACTGGATACACCTGATAGTTTTTTTTGTTTTTTTTTTTTTGTTCGCCATTTCCACCAAAGGAGTCAACTTTTAGGAATTTTTGTTTGCTGTACTGTACATCAAGCTCCTTCTGAAAAGGGGTCTACTCTAAATGTAAGAATTTGCTCCCGAGAGGAGCAAAGTCTTACCTTTTAGAGTAGGCCTAGGGAACAAATTCTTTCCTTTCAAAGCAGATCCTTTCAGAAGGGAGACAAGCAATTTTGACATGTTTCCCCCGAAAGTGTATCCATTCCCCTTAAATAATTCAGTCTAATTCCAGAACAGAACCTGTTAACTGACCCACTCCTTGTCACGTGACAAGGCGGAGGCCTGATTTGTAAAAGATGATCCCAAATTATAATGGTAAAGATGAGCTTCCAGAGAAAACAGTGGGGATCCAGATCTGACATCACAGCACAGCATGTGGTCGGGGTCTACACTGGTTGCAACTCGTTCGGCAGTATAAGAAATATGGAATCATGGCAAAAATATATATAAGTAAAGTTACCCAGGAAACTCCACAATCAAAGCACAGCCTTCCCGAGGCACCAAAAAAAAGAAGAAGATATGAGAAACAAACAATTACAGTCGAACCTCAATGGCTCGAACGTTTTTGGGACCATGGAAATTTGTTCGAGATATGGGAATCTCGAGCCACTGAGGGTTAATCATGACGCCAGGTCAGGAAGCAATTGGCGATAATTTAGAGAAATCTTTTCGATCTTCACAATAATGGTATATTGAGTGCACTTATTAGAATCGCCTCGATGAGGCGATTCTAATGAGTACACACCACATACAACACAACTTCATGAAAAAAAAATAAGAAAAATGTCTTAAATATTTGTTTTCTTGAGCTATCGGAAGAATTTCGTAGGAACTCAAAAAACGAGTTCGAATTAGCCATGATAAACGGTATTCGAGACATCGAGTTTTTCGAGTCATCGAGGTTTTCCTGTATAACGGCACAGTTGCAATGACCGACACATAAACAGAAACAAAGGTACCACATCTGAACGGTTAGCAAAAATAGCTGAGGGTGTTCGGTCTGCAAATGTGGTCCTTTACCCATCGTTAGTGAAACAAAATAATCACAAAAACTGCAATTAAACAAGTTTTCTGTGCTCCCTGATTCAATAGTTTTCTATGCTCCCTGATTCAATAGTTTTCTATGCTCCCTGATTCATTATCGAAGAGGACATTTATTTGAAGACAGAAAAATATATGACTGGCCAGTGTTCCTAATACTTAGACTGCCTTATAGCCCTTTTATTTGGACTGTCTTATCATTACGAAAACAAGCCTATTCAAATATGCTGAAAATTTTACCACGAAAAAAATGAAAATTTTCAAATAAAAAATCTAATATTTTTTATATTTCTGCTCAAAACATAGATTGTGGGTACTCGTTAGAACCGCCTCGTCGAGGCGGTTCTAACGAGTACCCACAATCTATGTTTTTAAGCAGAAATAAGAAAAATAATGTATACCCCTGTAAACCCCAGTTTTACTATATAAAAGTGGGGTTTAAGGGGGTCAAAATTTTATAGTCATGTTTTCGTGAGGTAGCCCTTTTATTTGGCATATAGTCTTATGCTTGCTTGTGTCAGCTTATTGTGTAGACCATAGCGCATTTAGGAGAGTGAATGTTTAAATCCTCGGAGAAAAGGCGACTCTTTCATTTACCTGTCTATGTATAGGTTATTGCATAGTTTTAATTTCGAGCCGTCAGGCGAGAAATTTAAAACCTGCAATAACCGATTTGTCGCAATAACCATTTAGGACCATATCTCACAGATGCCGGAATGAGACTGACCTGAGTGTACACCGATCATGTATTTAATCAAAGATATCACGTTTCATTTAATGGCTTATTGCGACAAAGTAACAGAAGACTGAATGTATTGTCGCCTGTTCTAGCTAATTGTTTATCAACATGGCGCAACATATACAATGTCAAAAAATGTTGACACATTTCAAGTGCATTTATATTGTGTAACTCGTTCTAATGACAGGCATACACTGTTATATTTTGCACATTAGAACTTTCTTTCGTAATACATTGCACCTACGTACACAACCATAAAAAGCCAGATAAACAATAAAAATGTCATTTTTGAAGGAGAGGATATGAACAAATCTAGTCTGACAGCTTTGTTCCAACCTACATATGAGTCGCTACGTCAGAAAACGTACCTTTGGACATGTACGCCCAACGAAGATTCAGATCAGCATGCGCATTCGCGCAGTCTGATCTGAATCTTCACTGAGCGCATTTTGGATAGCAAGGGCTGCAGAGTTTCTTCATGCGGACAATTAAGGCTCTGATCAGACTGTGCGGATGCGCAGGCTGATTTGAGTCTTCGTTGGGCGCACATGTCAGAAGGTACGTTTCTATAGTTACGGATCATCTATATTATACAAGCAGTCACAGCTTTTTTTTTTTTTTTTTTTTTTTTTTGTCGAGCTCTACATATCTAAGACGGGTTGGTTTCTCACATATGACAGATAAGGACAAGATAAATTAATACTGTTACCGTTTCCTTCCAAGATATAGTAAGTGCTTTAGGCCGAGGGTAAAATATTATTTATTATTATATAATCTAAAAATAGACTGTTTTTCATTGGCTGAGAATTGTTTTTAGCCCAGTGAATATTTCTGATGTTCACCGGCTCGGGTTTTTTCCCCATTGAATATGTATACCTAAAATTAGAATTTTATCAGTCTGTTCATTGGTTATATAATGAGACATTTATTGACTATTTAGTCATTGAAAATGATGTGAAATCAACTGGCGAATACCAGTATTAACCTCGGTTATCGCCTCGGTCAATATTGGTATTCTGCAGTGGACATTACATCATATTCAATGACTCAATATTCAATAATTGTATAATTTTATCATTATTATTACTTTTTCAAATTAAGGGTGAAAAGTGTGAGATTCTTGTATCGGAATCATGCAAACGTACACATCTTCAAAGGAGGCACCTCAGACGAAAATTGCTATGCCTCTCTTCAGAAAATGGGTCTACTCTGAAAGGAAAGAATTTGTTCATCTTGGAAGCAAATTCTTTCCATTTAAACTAGACTCCTTTTCAGAGGTCTTGCTTTGTAAGAAAGCAAACAGGAAGTCAGAAGAAAAGTTGTCTCCCTTGTGAAAATGGCGGGTGAAAACAATTACGTGTATCAGTTCCCTCAAGTGTATATCAACAGCGAAGACCCAGACCCGTCTGTGAAACTGCGCAGATCAGCCAGCTAGTCGGCAAGATTTCTGCAATTTTTACAAGGGAGACAACTTTTGTGCCTTTCTGTTTGATTTCCTGCACACTAAGTCCCTTCTGTAAAGATAGCTACTCTAAAAGGAAGAAATTTGTTCCCAAGGGCAGCAAATTCTTTCCTGTTTAGGTAGCGCTCATTTAGTGAAGGAAGGCAAAACAATTTTGGCAATTGTGTCCATTCCATTCCTACGAGGGATGTTCGAAATGAATTGCTTATTGTCCTCTAGCTCGATATCCACGTGGGGCACGATAAAAACCAATACATACCTGTATAGGGCTATTCAATATCTACACAATGGTGTATAAATGTACATGTTAGACTAAGTGTAAGACATAAAATTTGCCATTTTAATACACGCAGTCATTGACCACTGCAGTAAAAATGGTTGGTAGAAGCGCCGACAAAAAAGATGAAATACGGCTTACATCAAAGCTCGCTCAAAACTTGGTTGTTCTTTGAAGAAGCTGATGACTGAAATTTCTACTGCTCTTGGACCTTCTTGTGTGTCTTATGACACAGTTCGGCGAAGGAAAAAGAAATTTGAGTCTGGTGTAGAGTCCATCAAAAATGCACCGAAATCAGGTAGGCCAAAATCTGCATCTCGTAAAGAAATCGTTTCCAAAATACAGGAAATCATTGAAGGAGATGCCAGATTTACAGTTCGTGATATTGCACGAAAGGTAGGCATATCACTATCAACGGTTCACCTTATTTTGAAGAAGCATTTGAAAGTCAGAAAGATTTCTGCTAGATGGGTGCCACATCTGTTGACTGACGAGCAAAAGAGGCAACGGGTTAAAGTGGCCAAAAAGCTGCTTCAAATGTTTCCAAAATATGACAAAAAGCAGTTTGCCAATGTCGTCACAGGTGATGAAACCTGGGTCCATTATTTTGAGCCCGTCAGCAATCTTCTTCTCTGGTGAAGGAGTCGCAATAAAAGTGCCAGTGAAAAAGGGCAAAAGCATCACCGGAAAGTACTACAAAGACGTAGTACTGAAGAAACTGAAAAAGTATTATCAGAAACGACGCCCTGCCATTGGTTTTAAACATGTCCGTCTTCTACATGACAATGCCCCAGCTCATACCTCCGCAATAGTTACGGCGTTTTTGAAGAAAGAAAAAGTAACTGTTTTGCCTCACCCCCCGTATTCCCCAGACCTTGCCCCATGTGATTTCTTTTTGTTTCCGAAATTGAAAGCATTCCTTGCTGGGCGGAAATACCAGTCCCGACAGGCACCTGGATCTGCCATTCATCAGTACCTTATTACTGTGCCCGATTCAGCGTACCGTGACGCCTTCAAGAAGTGGATACATCGGCTGAAACTTTGCATTTCTAGCCACGGGGAGTACTTCGAGGGCATGAAATGAGTACTTTTGGGCTAACTTGAAATTTGAAGTCTCCAGACAGAAATAAGCAATTCATTTCGAACATCCCTCGTACTTAAGCGTTCTTAAGTTTGAGAGTAAAGTCTCCAGGTAGGAGCTTTCTTTAGAAGGGAGGCAACCAATTGAATTTTAGACAGTTTTAGAAGTGACCTCCCTTGAACGTCTATTCATTCCGGTAAAGTGTCTTTTTTTCTGTGAAGAGGAAGGAAACTGACCAACACAATGTTTTGGTTCTTGTCTGCGTGATACAGACGCAGGTTGGACGGTTTAACCGCTCCGGTCAATACTCTCCAAAGCGGTCAGTACTAGTCGATTGAAACTTTTAGTGTTCGATTAAATTTTTAGTGATCAATTGGTAGAATATTTGTTGGGTTGGGAAAATATCTTAAAAGAACCGTTTCGTCTCTGCCTCTCTATTCTTACTATGGGAGTAGAAATCCAGGGCCCATTTGTTCAAAGCATCGCCAGCAAAACTACCTGTAAATTAGATATTGTACACACTAGAACAGTTAACATTTTAGCCACTAATGAGCTCTTTACGTGAATTAGATATTGTACACACTAGAACAGTTAACATTTTAGCCACTAATGAGCTCTTAACGAGCGGCTAAAATGTTAACTGTTCTAGTGTGTACAATATCTAATTCTAAGGTATTTTTGCTGAAAAAAAAATGTGAGTAGTTTTTACAAATGCAAAAGCTGCTCACATTTTTCAGCAAAAATATAAGCATATATGGCATATTTAATGATCAAAGTTTTAACGATACGTTAAAACAATTGTTAGTGTTGAACAGCTGGGCCCAGGACATTTCACTCGGTGTGTCTTCAATCCCAGAACCTAAAAAAACTATTGTGTGTTACAGACCTTGCACTTAACATTTGTCTTTTTTTATCATCACACAGATTGTGCAGATATATATTTCTAAGGAAATAGATAGACTACCAGGAGAGAGGAACCCTGTCAAAATATTTTTTGTCCTCTTCTGAAAAGAAGTCAACATTTGGAGCAAATTCTTTCCTTTCAGAGTAGACCCTTTTCCAGAAGGAGCTTGGTATCCAGGGCCCAGTTGTTCAAAGCATCGTTAGCTTTACGAGCTCGTTAATGACAAACTGATTAACTTTTGTAGCTGAGATATTTTGAAGTACATTGATATTTTTGCTACAAAAAAAAAAAAAAAAAAAATGTGAGTAGCTTTTGCAGCAAAGCAAAGGCTACTTACATTTTTTCAGCAAAAATTATCAATGTATTTGTCATATTTCAAGACAGAAATTTTGACGCCGCGTTAGACAGCAATCAGGAAGCCATAAAAGTCGTCTCCCTTGGAAAAAATGGCTGAACAATTACCAGATTTATCAATTTCTTTTCAGACTTTTGATAAAAAAGTTAAAGTAAAAAAAAAAAATATTCTTATAACGAAAGCCTGCTGTACATATTATACCAATATTGGATATTCTATTAGTGACTAACCCGAACGTCGATTGGTCCACAGCCGGGCCAGCAAAGCAATTGATGTTTAAGCCTTTACGTAAAAAGCAGCATGAAGCGTCTACAAAGAACCAGCCCACTTTGGGTATGCATGGTTCAACAGCCAGACTTGATATCACGATTTCGTGAAAAGGTAGTTAACCTACTATTTGATAAATGAATGGTTATGGGCTACTGATTATAATTCTTGTGTAAAAATTATTTCCTGAGTTACGCTCACCCCATTCCCCTACTACCCGCCCCACCCGACCCTCCCTTGCGACTGGCCTTTTTTCCACCTAGGCGTGTTTCACAACTTGACGCTTGACATGCTGGATAGTAATTTTAGCATTTGACATTAAAGATGTTTTTGTGTTATTATTATTGTGAATTATTATTATTATTATTATTATTTTCATTTGGCATTATTCAGAATTTTGCTTTTGAATTGTTGACATGAAGAGCAGATTCGAACTTGACGTACTATAGCCATTTTCATCACGAAAACATGCCTATATAATATTGACCCCCTTAAACCCCACTTTTATATAGTAAAACTGGGGTTTACAGGGGTATACATTATTTTTCTTATTTCTGCCCAAAAACATAGATTGTGGGTACTCGTTAGAACCGCCTCGACTCGACGAGGCGGTTCTAACGAGTACCCACAATCTATGTTTTGACCAGAAGTATGAGAAATATCCGAATTTTTATCTGAAAATTTTCATTTTTTGGTGGTTGAAATGTTCAGTATATTTGAATAGGCTTGTTTTCGTAATGGGTGACAGTTGGGTAATGCTGCGAATGACAAGCAATAGCTGGGGCACAGTTGATATTTTTTCAAAACTCTCCATACCTTGTCACAGAACCTGAGAGACAGATTTTATATTGATGTTTGCTGCTATGCCCGGAGGCGCACTAAAGCATTTATTACCAAATATAAAATCTGTAAGCTGACAAATATAGTTTATAAATGTCTTGCGAGAGAAATTTAAAATGTTGAGTTATGACATGTAAGACAAGCTAATAATATATTCCTATTTTAAGTTTACTACCAGTCCCGGATAGTGAAAAAACAAATAAGAATCATCGAATGTGAGCTAAAACCATTATCATATAACTTGGGAGAGGGCCATTATGTGATATGCGAACAGCATTTTAAGCCTTGTCATGCTGAATAAATTAAGATGCCACGCCCACTTCCAGTTTTGAGCCAATCAGATTACTTGATCCAGGTTGTTGATATAAATTCTCATATTTCTAACTGTTTGCAATGGCGGGCTGGGTGGCCTAGTGGTTAGCACTTTCGACTTTCAAGTGGGATATCGTGGGTTCAAATACTGCTCGGGTCGAGACAATTTTCAGACCATTAGTAAGCCTAGCACATTTTCGACGTGCCCTGGGTTGAGTATAAAGTGGACAGGGCGGCGCTTGGTGACAGACAGCGGCACCAAGTGTGCATGGGTGATCCATGAAAGCAAGGCTGTACAAATACATGTACATAACAATCGCCGCTGCCTCTATGTGCCTCGGGTGCCTGGTAGCGTTAAAAAATCTGCACAACAACTGTTTGCAATGGCAGGGCATATCCGGGTTCAGCAGGGCTAGAGTTAAGGGGGTCCATGTCAGTGTTCCAGACAGTTATTTAACCATGCAAATGCAAAAGCTACTCACATTTTTTCAGCAAAAATATTAGCGTGTATGCCATATTTAATGATCAAAGTTTTAACGATACGTTAACTAACGACATCATTAGTTTTGAACAACTGGGTCAAGACTTTTAACTCTAGTCCTACTAAACCCGGATATGCCCTGCCTTTGCAAACAGTGTAGATCCAGATCAGTTGGCTTCTCAAGAAGCCAACTGATCTGGATCTGCACTGTTTGTCATTAATTATGTAAATTTGTATTCACAAACTGGATCAAGTAATCTGATTGGCTAAAAATAAGAAGCGTTTCCTTGGAAACAAAGAATACATGTAAGAATGAAAATTGGATTCTCGGTTTTGATAAGACTCTTCATATAATTTTTTCAGCAAAGATACCTGTGAATTTAGTATTATCCATACTAGAGCAGTTAACATTTTGACCACTAACGAGTTCGTTAAGCTAACGACGCTTTAAACAACTGGGCCCTGATTTTTGTTTTGTTTTTTTTAGTGACGCTATGGGGTCCACCATTCAAAGGCTTTCAGATGGTAGCTGCCGAAGAGGGTGCAAAAGATTGGCCTACAGGGATATTTTATATGGAAGATGGGTCGTCGAAGCGGAAAAGTTGTCTCGGGAGAGGGGATACGGCTACCCATTCAAACAGCTCTTACAAGGACTCGGTATCTTTGTTGTGGTATGGACCAGAGGACACAGCCACAGAACGAATTCAGTTCATGTAAGTTTAATGCTAAACATGATGGGGAAAAATTTAAGCAGACGACATTTTGAAATATTTTTTTTTTTCTTATATTTCCAAGAAAATAGACTTTGACATTTCCTGCAGGCTGTCTCCTTAGGAAAATTTCAAAGCCTATTTTCTTGGAAATGTAAGATAAAATAACAATTTGTCGTCAGCTTGCCCAGCGGGTGGTGAAGGTCCGTGCCATATATATTTTTAGCCTCAGCACTCTGTTGGCAAAAGAAACAGACAAATTAGAGATTTGTTCTCTAATTTTTCGCAAGAAAAAGAATAAATAAAATAAATAAGCTTGGCATTTCATTCAAATTGGTCGAAATGTGAAGCTTTAAGGAAATTAGATGAAAAGGAGATGCCGTTACCCACTCAAACAGCTCTTACAAAGACAAGGTGTCGGTTTTGGGGTTTAGACCAGAAGACACATCTTATAGATTGTAATGTTCCTTGGGTAATCTTTTATCAGCAATAGGGCTTTATTTTAACTGATTGCCATGGAAAATAGAAAGAATTCCTTAAAATTATCACCTCAGAAACCATATCTTCTATGAGGCTGAGACTTTCTATCGAAATATTCATCATAGTAGCCTTTAAAGATTTTGTGTTTATTTGAAATCTGGTGAGCTTGAAGCCCCTGTGCCTTCTGATGCCCAGGCCACCAGCGCCTACCCAGCTAGCATTCTTTATAAATCTACAGCGGGCCGTTATCGGCCCGTCAGCTACCCTGACGGGCCGATAACGGCCCGCTATAGATTTATGTAGAATGCTTACTGGGTACAGCGCTTTGATTACCTCAATGCATTTTTTTTTTATTCGGACAGATCAGACTCTTCACTGGACGCATTTCGGATAGTCAAAGATGCAAAATTTCTTCAAACCATTACGAAAACATGCCTATTCAAATATACTGAAAATTTTACCACCAAAAAATGAAAATTTTCAGATGAAAAATTCTGATATTTTTCATATTTCTGCTCAAAACATAGATAGTGGGTACTCGTTAGAACCGCCTCATCGAGGCGGTTCTAACGAGTACCCACTATCTATGTTTTGAGCAGAAATAAGAAAACTAATGTATACCCCTGTAACCCCAGTTTTACTATAGAAAAGTGGGGTTTAAGGGGGTCAAAATTATATAGGCATGTTTTCGTGATGGGACAACGAAGACTGCACAAGCTGATTTGAGTCGTCGTTGGGCGCACGTCATAAGGCACTTTTTCGCACGTTTTATTTTTTCTTGTTTTTTTATTCATATGGCCATGGAGTTTTTTTTTCTTCCATAGGTGTCTTACGGTGATGACTGTCCTGTAAGGGCGCTTTTGAGTCTTGCTATAATATAAATGTGCAGGAAGTCCACGCATTTCAAACTCGATTGCACCAATCAGACTGCTCGGATGAACACGTTTTCGTGGGTCTTTATTTTCTTGTATACTTATGTTTATTTTTCACGGGTCTCTATTTTCGTGTATACGTTCATATTCACGTTTCCTTTTTATACCCCGCCACACGATAGTGGCGGGGTATTATGGTTTCACGTTGGACGTCCGTGTGTCTGTCCGACTGTCCGTACGTCCGTCCGTCCGTCCGTCCGTCCGTCAGTCGTACGTCCGTCCGTCCGTTTTTCGTTTCCGGATGATAACTTGAGTAAACATCAATGGATTTTCACCAAACTTGGTATGTGCATTGATATTATGGAGATATGGTTTGGGATTGCTAATGGGCAAATTTCGTCGAATTTTTACGGGGTTATCTGCCCGAGACACGATAATGGCGGGGTATTATAGTTTAACGTTTTTATTGTGTAACACTGTATGTTTTTTATTATTATTATTATTATTATTATTATTATTATCATTTCAGAGCCACGGTGGTAGTTAATATGACAATCTATTATGTCAATATCAAATCTCCTTTTGTAAGCGTGGATCCGGCTGTTGTAGGTAAGTCTTTCTCATTATATGTTGTATATGGCAAACACAGACCCCTGCTTTTATCCCAGTCAGCATTCTACGTAAATCTATATCGGGCCATCATCGGTCCGTCAGGGTAGCTGACGGGCCGATGACGGCCCGATGTAGATTTACGTAGAATGCTAGCTGGGATAAGACTGAAAAAATCAGCCCAGTATCGTACATGAAATCGACTGTAACATCCTAATATCCTCAATAACCCATTTATGCCGAATGGACTCTTCTGCATTAATTTCATGGACCTTCCATTTCAAGTAGAAGTTCATGCAAATAGTGAAGATCCTGATCAGACGCCGCAGAACGCGGCGTCTCATCTGGGTCTACACTGTTCGCCCGTGTCCCTTTTATGGGACGCTAGGCAGTAATTGGTTAAAGAGATTGGATACTGATAGATTTCCGCTATTATTACATGGGAGGTAACTTTTGTGCTTCCCGTTTACGTTCCTACATACCAAACCCCTTTTAGAGTAGACCCTTTTTCAGAGGGGGACAAAACCAATTGCCTTTCCTGGAAGAGTAACAATTCCCCTTTAAGTTAAAAAAAATGCTCTAAATAGCAAGAATTTGCACCAATAGGGAAGATGCCCAGATAATGCTAAATGTTATAAACACTTGGTTAAAAATTGCCAAAAATGTCAACTGCACAAAGTGAGATAAAATACAACGTGTCACAAAATTTGGAAATTAAAATTCTGTGAATTTTCAAGCTTCACTTTATATATATTTTACTTTTCACCTTTCACTCAGTTTTCAATATATCTGCAAGAATTAAAAACAAACACCCCTCTATTTTTATGGTTTAATTCTCATGCCCAAAAATGTGCGGTGGCTAAAAACATAAAATGAGGATGCTAGTTAAAATGTGAAATGTAAAAAATGGCAGTGTTATGCCCCTTTGATTTTGCCTGTATTACAATGGGAAAAAAGTTGTCAACACCATATCTAGAGAACCGCTTGAGCTATAGGAGTCTTACATTTAGGATACAGCTTAGGATCAGTGTGTAGACAATCTAATGAACTTTTGGGCAAATTCCGTAAAATATTGACAGAGTTATATGCCCCTTTCGGACTTTGCTATTAGAATAACAGGAAAACCTTATCAACGCTAGGATCCTGATATTTTTCATACTGTTTATGATCAGTGCTTTGATGACCTGATAGACTTTCGTGCGAAATACCTAAAAAAATGGCAGAATTATGCCCCTTTTCACTTTGCCTGTATTACAATGGGAAAACCTTGTCATCATGATATCTAGAAAACTACATTAGCAGTTCTCTAGATATTTTATTGTCTAGGTTTTCCAACAGCTTTAATGGCAAAGTCCGAAACAAAGGGGCATAACTGAGTCCATATTTTACGGAATAGTTAATTAGGTTGTCCACACATTGACCCTTAACGAGCTCGTTAAGCTAACGACGCTTTGAACAACTGGGCCCAGGATCCTGGCTCGAGCGGATCTGTAGATATCGTGTTGACCAGGTTTTCCATATTTTTATAATAGCTAAGTCTGAAAAGTGGCATAATTCCGTCAATTCTTTATGGAATTTACTCAAAAGTTAATCAGGTCATCTACAAACATATCCTAAACTGTATGCCAAATACCAGAACCCTAGCTCATGCGGTTTTCTAGACAATGTTGACAAAGTTTTCCCATTGTAATACAGGCAACGTCGAAAGGGGCATAACTCTGCCATTCTTTTATGACTTTCGCTCAAAAGGTAATCAGGTCATCTAAGCATTTTTCCTAAACAACATGCAAATTATCAGGATCCGCGCTCAAGCAGTTATCTAGATATTGAGTTGCAAGGTTTCCCTATTGTTATAATAGCAAAATCTGCATAACTCCGTCAATATTTTTACGGAATTCGCTCAAAGGTTAATCAGATCGTCCGTACACTGATCCTAAACTGTATACCAAATATCAAAGCGTCGTTAGCTTAACGAGCTCGTTAAGGGTCATTTCGTTAACTGTTTTAGCGGATTCAATACGCAATATTCTGATATTTTTTGCTGAAAAAAATGTGAGTAGCTTTTGCACTTACATTTTTTCAGCAAAAAAATTCAGCATATTTGCATATCACTCGATGTAAATTTTAACGAATCGCTAACTAACGATGTCGTTAGCTTTGAACAACCGGGCCCTGATATTTTACGTACTGTTTAGGATCAACGTTTAGATGACCTGATGAACTTTTTGTGAAACATTGGCAGAGTAATGCCCCTTTCGATGTTGCCTGTAAAACAATGGGAAAACGTTGTCAACACGATATCTAGAGAACCGCTTGATCTAGGACTCTTGTATTCGGCATACAGTTTAGGATCAATGTATGGACAACCTAATTAACTTTTGCACGAATTCCGTAAAATATGGACTCAGTTATGCCCCTTTGTTTCGGACTTTGCCATTAAAGCTGTTGGAAAACCTTGTCAACAAAATATCTAGAGAACTGCTAAAGGAGAATCTTCATATTTTGCCATCTATTTACGTCTAGATATGGCAAGCCGTTTTACTATTTATTCTATAAATCAGATATCTGATTTAATATATCAGATATCTTATTTAATATATATCTGATATATTATATCAGATATCTTATATAAATCAGATATCTTATATGTCAATTAAGATATCTTATATGCTATATAAGACATCTGATATGCTATATGATATCTTAATTGGCATATAAGATATCTTATATGCTATTTAAGATATCTGATATGCTATATAAGATATCTATTAAGCAAAATAGATATCTTATATATTATATCAGATATCTTATATAGGATATAAGATATCTGATATGCTAATTCAGATATCTTATATCCTATATTAGATATCTTATATCCTATATAAGATATCTGATATAATATAAGATATCTAATTTACCTTATAAGATATCTTATTTGATTTAATAAATGAAATATCTTCTTTAGTACATAAGATATCTTATATCCTATATGAGATATAATATATAGCATATCAGATATCTTATATAGCATATTAGATATCTTAAATGTCAATTCAGATATATAGCATATTAAATATCTAAATTGACATATAAGATATCTATTTTATTTAAGATATCTGATATATTAAATTAGATATCTGATTTATAGAATAAATAGTAAAACGGCTTTCTGGCAAGCCGTTTTACTATTTATTATACATTATATCAGATATCTTATATAGGATATAAGATATCTAATATAGGATATAAGATATCTGAATTAGTATATCAGATATCTTATATCCTATATCCGATATAAGATATCTGATATATCATATTAGATATTTTATTAAATTCCACATATAAGATATCTTATTTACCATATCTGATATCCTATATCAGATATCTGATATAATGCTAAATAAATAGTAAAATGACTTCTATAAATCAGATATTTTATATATAAGATATCTGATATACTATATCAGATATCTTATATAAAATAGATATCTTATATGTCAATTAAGATATCTAATATGCTAAATAAGATATCTGAATTGACATATAAGATATCTAATATGCTGTTTAACATATCTGATATGCTATATAAGATATCTGATATGCTATATAAGATATCTGATATGCTATATAAGATATCTCATATAGGATATAAGATATCTTATTTACTAAAGAAGATAAGATGCTGCTGCAGAATGCTGCTTCTAATCAGGATCTATTTATTCCATCAAATAAGATATCTCATTTAGTATATCAGATATCTTATTTAGTATATTAGATATCTCTACAGGTAAATAAGATATCTTATTTAACAAATAAGATATCTTATATGGTAAATTAGATATCTTATATGCAGAAATAAATAAGATATCTCATATAGTATATCAGATATCTTATATAGGATATAAGATATCTAATATAGGATATAAGATATCTGAATCAGTATATAAGATATCTTATATCCTATATAAGATATCTTATATCCTATATAAGATATCTTATATAATATATAAGATATCTTATATAATATATAAGATATCTATTTTGCTTAATAAATAGTAAAACGGCTTGCCATATCTAGATGACCTGATTAACTTTTGAGCTTATTCTGTTACGGCCTTTCGGCTTTGCCTGTGTTACAGAGGGAAAACCTTGTCAACACAATGTCTGAAAAAAAACAAAAAAAAAAAAAAAACAAGACAAAAAATCACTTGAGCTAGGATACTAACATTTTGCAAAGTTTAGAATCAATGTTTAGATGACCCGATTAACTTTTGTCCGAATTCCATAAAAAATGCAGAGTTAAACCCCTTTTGACTTAATTTGCATGTATTGCAATGGGAAAACATTTGTCAGCACGGTATCTAGAAAATTGCTTAAGCTTTGTTCTGATATTTTGCACAGTATAATGAAAACACGCCTATTTAAATACATAGAAAATTTCACCTCCAAAAAACTGAAAATATTCAGATAAAAAACTCTGATATTTTTCAAATTTCTGCTCAAAACATAGATTGTGGGTACTCCTTAGAACCGCCTCGCCGAGGCTATTCTAACGAGTACCCACAATCTATTTTTTGAGCAGAAATAAGAAAAATAATGTATACCCCTGTAAACCCCAGTTTTATTATATAAAAATGGGGTTTAAGGGGGTCAAAATTATATAGGCTTGTTTTCGTGATGGAGTTTAATGATCAATGTTGAAATTGACCTGATTAACTTTTTAGCGGATTCCGTAAAATATTGACCGAGTAATGTCAATGTTGGACTTTGCCATAAAGGCAGCTGGAAAACCTTGTCAGCACGATATCAAGAGAACCGCTTGAATTAGGCTCCTGATATTTTGCCAACATTTAGATGACATGTTTTTGCCCCCAGTTTTGAAGTTGACGGAGCATATTGGTTTGGGCCTGTCTGTCCGTCCGTCCGTTACACTTACATATGGTCAGGAATAGGTAGAGCTAGGATCCTGAAATTTTACATATCAGCTTTTCGTTTTTTTCTGTTGGGTTCTCCTTGCACAGTTATTCATTCCCCTTTTTCAAATTAGGTGTTTGACGACATGCGGTGGGTACATTGTGTGGGCAACTCCTCATACAGGTTTTTACCGATCAATTAATTTGAAACGTTGCTCTTTTGTCATGGTCTGTACATAGGCATCTGATTTTGACATTATCGACAGTTTAATTTTTGTCACTTGTTACTTCTTGTTTTCTGAAATTGTTGTCACTTTTTTCCACTTTTGAACTAAGCAATTTTTGGAGCTTAACTATTACCTTGGGTACTTTATTCGCGCAACTCCTCATACAGTTTATTCCGATCAATTTGAAACTTGGCAGGCTCCTTTGTCATGGGCTGTAGATCTGCATGTGATGTTAGCATGGTCATCAATGAAATTGTTGTCACTTTTTTCGACTTTTAAACAAAGCAACTTTTGGGGGCTTAAATGCTATTAAAGTGCATTACCTTGGGTACTTTATGCGCGAAACTCCTCCTACAGTTTTATACCGATCAATTTGAAACTTTGCAGGCCCTTTTGTCATGGTCTGTAGATGTGCATGTGGTTTGGGCATTGTCATCAATTTAATTTTTGTCCCGATTTTCTACTTTTGAACTAAGGCATTTCTGTCAGTCTATCTCTTATGTTTTGCATACGGCCAGGAATGAGCTAGGATCCTGAAATTTCATATATAGCATCAGCAAGAAAAATAAGTGGACTCATATTTTTTTTTTTTTTTTTTTTTTTTTTTTCTTTTCGGTTGGGGTTCTCATTGCGAAGTTATTCCCTTTTTTCGATTTAAGCATTTGAAGACAGATGGTGGACACCTTGTGTGTGCAACTCCTCATACAGTTATATACGGACCGATTTGAAACTATCATTGTTTGTAGATTGCATGTGGTTTTGGCAAGATCGTCAATTAAATTTTTGTCACTTTTATTTCGACTTTTGAACTTAGCCATTTTAGGGGCTGAAATACCTTTAAAGTGCTTTATTCTGGGTGCCTTGTGCATGCAACTCCTCCTACAGTTTATATCGATCAATTTGAAATGTTGCAGGTCCTTTTGTCATGGTCTGTAGATAAGCATGTGGTTTTGACATTATCGTCAATTTATTTTTTGTCACTTTTTTCGACTTTTTTGAACTAAGCCATTTTAGGTGCTTAAGTAGAACGGTCAATGCATGTTTTAGGAAAAGCATATATTGGGGGCCTAGTGTTTTATTAACACATTTTCTAGTTATGCTTGCAACATATATGATACAGCATCTCACCAAGGTTTTCTCATGTGTTATCACATTTTACACCATCTAACCAAGGTCTTTTTCAATTTATCACATATGTTACAACATCTCGCCAAAACGCTGTGGTTCGAGCCTCATTCGGGTCACATGCGAGAAAGCCAAGTTCTGCTTACGGATGATCAGGTAGTTTTCCCAGGTTCTCCAGTTTTCACCCGCCTTTGATGAAAGATCGGCTTGATATAAGTAAAATATTCTTGAAAGGGCAGTAAAACCCAAATAAAAAAAGTTCATCTCTCATGTTTTATCACATATTACAGCATCTTGCCAATGTCTTTTTCTCATGTTTTATCACATATATTACAGCGTCTCGCCAAGGTGGAGATGGTGGGGGAGGGTTAGGAATAACTGCAGATCCTTGGCTGACTGGTCAAGAGAATATCAATGAACCTTGGTTGAATACTGGAGGGCGCGGCCTTGGAGGTAGCTCACTGGGTACTGGAACAGACAGTTTGTGGGGAGGTAGTTCATGGAATACTGGAACTAGAGGTAACAACTGGAATTGGAACCCCCAGAGTGGTACTGCAGGCTGGAACTCTGGTCAAGGATCAGGAACGAGTTCTCAGGGATTATGGCAAAGTTCTGGAGGCTCTAAGGCTTCGGGATCCAACTGGAACTGGGGCCAGACAACAACAGCTTCCTCTTGGGGAGGTAGCTGGGGAAGAACTACAACCCCTGCCCCACAGACGACACAAGCACCAGTTGCGAGTGAAACCCAGCAACAGTACGGTACAGCTGCGGGTACCGGGACCGGAACTGGAACCGGAAGTGCAACTGGAGCTACAGACACAAAACCATTGTCTATTGACTGGATTAAAAATATTCCAACAAAAACATGGTATGACATTCTAAAACGACTTGGATTTGGAATTAGTAATCCTGTGGCATCCAACACTAGTAGTACAGGGTCAGCTGGAACAACTGTGACAAAATAATATGTCATTTTGTTTGGCCAACAAATGATCTTGGTCAGGTATTCTGGCGAGGATCAAATCACAGGAGCTTGGAGTTTTGTCCATCAGTCTTTCTTAAACCCTCAAAATCAAGAAATCAGCATGTCATTATGAAAATTTCATACAGCTACAGGCATTTAAGAGGGTTTAAGGAGAAAACTTCAAGTGCCTGTGATCCAATTCAAAGGAACAGGGCACTTGAACTTTGTCAGTGGAAAGTTTCTTAACCCGTTCAACCTGAGTTTCTGATGTGGACTCTTCCATCTTTAGATTTAGACAAGTCCAATGTTGCAAATTGGGATGTCAGTCAAAAATCAAAAACAGAAATGGCAAACAGTGTAGATCCTGATGAGATGGTTTGTTACACACCATCTCATCAGGATCCACTCTGTTTGTAAAGGTGTCTGCTTTGGTTTACATGGCTGAAAGGGTAATGCTTATCATGCTGGTTAAAAAAATTGGCAGACGACACTTGAAATAGGTTTCTTATTTTCCCCAGGAAACAGCTAGGCTTTGACATTTAATGCAAATTGTCTCCTAAGGAGACAATTTGCATGAAATGTCAAAGCCTACTTCCTTGAAAAATAAGTAAAACTTAAATCAGTTTGTTGTTTGCTGAGTGGTAATGGTTAATAAAATTTCATAGCCAGCCATTCTTAAAATCAAAGTTACCATATTTAATCCCAGTATTAGGACAGTTAGGCTTGAGCAAATAGTAGTCCCAGATAAGATGCTGCTGCAGAATGCTGCTTCTAATCAGGATCTACACTACGTATTTGTCACTTATCCAGCAATATTTAGAAACGTCAACAAGTAGCAAAATAAACTCCATGGCTCTAAATAAGTGGCGGTATCCACATAATATCACAAAACTTATGTTGTGGTACTCATTAGAAGTGTCTCACCAAGGTATGAGTATGGTTTCACGGAGAAATAAGAAAAACATTTTGGTACTTTTTGGTTGAAAAAAGGTGCCTTATCTGGAGCTAAGGGACATTGAAATTTTAGGACAAGGAGTTTAGGTATCTTAATATTTAGGTAAAATGTGGTATGCTAAGTACTGGAAACCTCGCCCAATCCACTAAAAACATGCTATTATAAATGAAAGACAAATAAAATAAAATATGATTCCTCGTGTGTTTTTTAACTCTGTACAAAACTGCTTTTTAAAATCCTTTCTCCCCCGAATTTCTGAAGTCAATTATTCCTTCCTTAAATTTGGACATGTCCTCTGATGCAAATAGGAGGTTCAGTCTAAAATCAAAAACAGAATGGCAAACAGTGTAGATCCTGATGAGACAGCTCACTGCAAGCTGTCTCATCTGGATCTACACTGTTTGCACAGGTATCTGTTTTGGTCTACTGGGTTGAAAAAGTTAGATCAGACCATAAATAATAGCCCAACTGTGGAGAAATTTCATTAAAAAAACACGCCTATTCAAATATATTGAAAATTTTACAACCAAAAACTGAAAATTTCAGATAAAAATTCTAAATTTTTTCATACTTCTGCGCAAAACATAGATTGTGGGTACTTGTCAGAATTGCCTCACTGAGGCAGTTCTAATGAGTACCCACAATCTATGTTTTTGAGCAGAAATAAGAAAAACAACGTATACCCCTGTAAACCCCAGTTTTACTATATAATAGGGGGGTTTAAGTGGTCAAAATTATATAGGCATGTTTTCATGATGACCATGTTTAGCCTCAATCTTTAGACACCTCAACCCCTCCATATATATATTCATTCTCATACTTGCCATAAAATTTGAACAAGTACATTTAACTACCTGTTAACTTCTGATGTGTCAAAAATCCTGTGGTGTGAGTGCCAATCTGTAAATCCTGACAAGATGTGGTCTGCAGATGTCTGATCTGGGTCTGTCTGTCAAAGTACTTATTGTAAGTAAGATAAATGCTAAATAAATTAGGATGCCATGCCCATTTATCATTATCAGCCAATCGGATTACTTGATCCAGATTGTTGATATAAATTCACATACTGAATGACAAAAGGATAGTGAAAAAACAAATAAGAACCATCGAATGTGAGCTAAAACCATTATCATATAACTTGGGAGAGGGCCATTATGTGATATGCGAACAGCATTTTAAGCCTTGTCATGCTGAATAAATTAAGATGCCATGCCCACTTCCAGTTTTGAGCCAATCAGATTACTTGATCCAGGTTATTGATATAAATTCTCATATTTCTAACTGTTTGCAATGGCGGGCTGGGTGGCCTAGTGGTTAGCGCACTCGACTTTCAAGCGGGATATTGTGGGTTCGAATCCTGCTCAGGTCGAGACAGTTTTCAGACCATTATTATGCCTAACTCATACTCAACGTGCCCTGGGTTGAGTATAAAGTGGACAGGGCGGTGTGTCATGTGTTAGTGTGCATGGGTGATCCATGAAAGCAAGGCTGTACAAATACATGTACATCATAGCAATCGCCACTGCCTCTATATGTGCCTTGGGTGCCTGATAGTGTTAAAAATCCGCACAACAACAACAAACAGTGCAGATCCAGATCAGTTGGCAAACGTATACACTGTTTGTAAAGGCATGGCATATCCAGGTTCAGCAGGACTAGAGTTAACATATTATTTATTTTTGGACTAATACATATCTTGTGAATACTCATTAGATTTGCATCAGCTTGGCAATTCCAATGAGTACCCAAAATATTTGTTTTTTTGTGCAAAAACTATAAAGCAAATCATTTAGGTTGAAACCCATTAACTGCAGGTATCTTCATTTTAAATGTATGGACCTTACATGGTGAACAACACAGATTCTGATCTGACTGCACTGCTCAAGTATGTCCTAATGTTATTTTCTGTTTTGGTAATTAGATAATGCAGCATCTGTACCTAGAATATTGAGATTAGTTCTTTATAGATTCATATTCTACCTAATTACTGGAAATAACCCAAGAGTACAAAGTCAATCAATTACTACATCAGGATGTCTTAAATTCAGATTAATCTCTGCACCTCTCCCTAATTTTTGTCTAAAATAATGATTTTGTTTTCTTTGTGATTTTGTATGGAGTTTTACAGCCCAGTCAACACTGTTAAGGACATACTGAGCTGGTAATTTGGTGTTTTACATCTCTGTCAGCATTATTAACGTCATATCGATATGATGAGCAATGAAAAACTGTAGAATTGCCTCAGAAATCAGAAAAAAATATTGCATCAATTCATAAATATCATTAAATACTTCCCACAAGAAGTCCTCGACTTAGCTTTCTTTTAAAAGTGTCCATATTAAGTGGACATTTCACCACAAATGCTTTTGAGTAATTTTGAAAAAAACTAACAGTACAGTTTGGTACTTAGGTTGACAACAATATAAGAAATGTAGGAATGCTAACCTCAAAGGTTCTGATCTAAAGTTGCTGCAATACATCTTTCAGACAGGTCTGCCAATCTGGCCTGTTATCAACTGACCGAATCTTCTTAAATATTTTTTGAGACAAATCTATAACGAACCATTCTCACTGATTAAAAGTAACAATTACACAACATTGTGTTTTATTTTGTTAATTTATGAATTGTATCTGTTCGGTTCAACAATATTTACTATTATTGTGAATAAAGAATTAACTTTTAACATAGCTAAGAGGGGGTATCCACATAAAAATTTTGCTTATTTCTCTACAAAAACAAAAGTTGTGGGTACTCATTAGAAGTGCCTCACCAAGGCACTTTTAATGAGTACCCACAACATATGTTTTCATGGAGAAATAAGAAAGATATCAGCACTTTTCAGATGAAAAAAGCGCCTTATCTGTTGCTATGTTTTAAATTGAACATTTATGCCTTGTTCTAGTCATTTCCTACTACTGGATGCCTTCAGTTCATTTATGCAGTTCATTTGCACACATATTTGTACTTGTGGTTCATAAGCACTATAAACACTAAGTCTAAATTCCTATCGTTTGTGATTTAACTTAGAGTTTTACTGCCCAGTCACCACTGTTAAAGTCATATCGAGTCAGTCAGTTAACCTGATCACACTTTACTTGGGCAGGTTTAGTCCTTTAACCCTAGTCCTGCTGAACCTGGATATGCCCTCAAATGCAAACAATGCAGATCCAGATCAGTTGGCTTCTGAAGAAGCCAACTGATCTGGATCTGCACTGTTTGTCCTTAAGTATGTGAATTTGAATCAAGAACCTAGATAAAGTAATCTGATTGGTTAAAAATTAGAAGTGGGCATGGCATCTTAATTTATTTAGCATGACAAGGATTAAATGGTTAACCAGTATTTTGTGCACATAGTTTCACCATTAACTGACAACTGCACTATTAGTCTTGAGACAATCCTGGATCTGCAGTCGGAGGCTCCATTGACTGCACTGTGGAACCCGGCATTAGTTCCTGTGCAGTCTGCATGGGTGTGGAGATAAGTGAGGATGTTTTAGATTATTCTAAACATGATGTTTCCATGGGATGGAAGACCTTGAAATTTTCTCTATTAATAAATATGAAAATGCCAACTATTGTTCATATTTATTAGCAGAGAAAATTTCATGCTCAGCTGAGTGGAGCTTGAAACAAGTTTTATAAACTCTGGCCCTGAAACCAGAGCAAAAGTAAACCACGTTAGAGACATACAATGTATGTTCTGGGATCTTAGTATTTACTTTTCTAATACACATTACTTGCAATGTAAGAAACTGTACCTTCAGACAAGTATGTCCAGGGAAGACTCAGAGCAGTTTTTGTTTCTGAGCTGTCTGATGAGTCTTCACTGTCTGCCTAAAGAAACCTCTTACCCATGGCTATCCATAAAGTACCAAATAAAGACTCATGGAAACAGACTGCACAGGATCAAGCGAAATGGCGAGGCCTTCAAAGAAGGTGTGCTGGTGAATACGAAGCAAAAAGAATCAGCAAAGCCAAGCAGAAACTTGCTCAGCGGAAAACCAAAGTTAAGGCATCACTAACAGAGCTTTCTTCCACAGACCTCTCATTTTCAGTCTGCAACAGGCAGTTTAAAGCTAAGATTGGTCTCATCAGCCATCTTAGAACATACAAAGAGTAACACTTCATGCATTTGATTAGGATTGGTCATTGTCAGTAGTGACAGACTGTCATTATCAGTGAAGACTGATCAAATTGCATGAATGCATAGGTTGATCTGAGTCTTTGCTGGGAACACATTGTTGCTCATCTAATGTAGTCATAGCTCCACATAAGGTGCTTTATTCAACCAAAAAAAATCAATATTTTTCTTTATTTCTCCATAAAAACATATGTTGTGGGTACTCACTAGAAGTGCCTTGATGAGGTACTTATAATGCGTACCCTCAATGTTTAAACAATGTGAATTCAACGTTGATTCAATGTCAAGGCATTGAATCAACGTTGAATCAATGCTGTTTCATTGTGTCCCACTGGGAATATTATATGTTTTTGTGGAGAGATAAGACAAAACTTTATGTGGATACCCCTACTTATCTGTAGCGATGAAAATAATATTTGAGGAAAAATAAAGCTAAATTTAATACTAAGGGTGCTTTTACAGACTTGCCACATAACCATGCATTTAAGAAAAATTAATGTCATGCACTGCATGCACTACTGCTTTACCATAGATCTAGATAGAGCATGTTTTTGATCCAAAAAGTACTTATATTTTTCTTATTTCTCCACAAAATCATTTGTAAGAGTGAGTATCGATATAATATTTTTCTTATTTCTCCATGGAAACATATGTTGTGGGGTAATCATTAGAAGTACCTTGAGGTGCTTCTAATGATTATCCACAACATATGTTTTCATCGAGAAAGAGAAAAATATCTACCTTTTGGTTAAAAAAGTGCTTTACCTGGAGTAATGCTTTATACCACCCAGTATTCCTTCAAGGTTCAAAGAAGTAATAATAATGAAAGGAAATCTGACAAAGTATTAAGGTACTACATTTATTACCTTTGTAAAAATTTTACTAGGATCATCATATCAAATAGACATGTAAAACATCTACTAATGTCAGGGTGACAAATAACTGTGGTTTTGACTCTCCACAAACGGTCGCCTTTCTATATCACCTCTCCACTTTTCTGAGTTTCTGAAGTACTATTTCACTTCATTATTTAACCTCTCCCCACTCTACAATAGCCACCTAGCTAGATTTTTCTGACTTCCTGACCTCTCTACAATAGCCATTTCTCTACAGCTCTGACTTACTGATGCGGTATTTCACTATGTAATTAATCTATCTTCAACAATCACCTCTCCATAACAGCCACTTTTCTGATTTTCTCAAAGTGCTATTTCACTATATTTTAACCTTGTCCTATGAATAAATTAAGATGCCAAACTCACTTCTAATTTTCAGCCAATCAGATTACATGATCCTAGTTGTTGATACAAAATCACATACTTAATGGCAAACAGTGCTGATCCAGATCAGTTGGCTTCTTCAGAAGCCAACTGATCTTGATCTACACTGTTGGCAATGGCAGGACTGATCGCTGTTCAGCAGGACTAGGGTTAACATTTCAACAACAGCCACCTTTCTACAACAGCCAGGTTTGTGTCTTCACAAGGGTGGCTTTTGTAAACAGATTTCACAATATGTGAGAAAAAAAAAAACCCTTATCACAGACACAGACAATAAGGACCCAGATCAGCTTGCACACTGACACAGTCATAGCTGTAAATATGTTTTTTGTTTTTTTTTTTGGGGGGGGGGGGGGGGGGTGGGGTGAGGGTGGTCAGGTGTGGCAAAGGTGTCGTGTATCCTACGTCACCGAGGCGGCCAACTGATATTGGCTTTCATTTGGGCAAGGCCTGCTATCCTTGTAGCAGGTAAGGGTAGAGGGGGAATGTTCTGTTTCTTCACTTTAATTCCTGCTCCTCTTTCTTCCTGTCCCTGTCGTTCATCACCTCTACTATCTCTTCTATCTCTTTTCTCTGGGAGATGACACAAAATGACCCACAAAGGTTGACTTGTTGTTAAACCTCAAAACAATTAATCAGCAGTGTTTTTTTTTTCCCCAAGAAAAACTAATGATATTTTTCTTATTTCTCTACAAAAATATATGTTGTGGGTACTCATTAGAAGTCCCTTGTCAGCTGTTTTTGCAGTGAAGTAAGAAAATATTTATCTGATACCCCTTCTTATCTAAAGCTATGCCTAGTGTGACCAGGGCCTTGGCTGCTCACATACTGTTGAAAGCCCTGACATTGTTGAGGTTTTACAGCCCAGTAAACTCATTAGCGGCATGTCAAGCATGGTCAGTTAACCTACTCACACAGTTCCTAGGCAGGCTTAATCCTCTAAGTGGCTGATCAGTACTTGTCCACTACTTCCGTCATTGGGCCCAGTTGTTCAAAGCATCGTTAGCTTAAGGAGCTCGTTAAGGGTCATTTCATTAACTGTTTTAGCGGATTCAATATACAATATTCTGATTTTTTTTGCTGAAAAAATGTGAGTAGCTTTTGCATTGCAAAAGCTACTCACATTTTTTTAGCAAAAAATTTCAGCATATTTGCGTATCATTCGATGTAAATTTTAACGAATCGTTAACTAACGACATCGTTAGTTTCGAACAACTGGGCCCTGATTAGCCAAAGGGGGAAAATGATTGTAGAAATTAATTCATGATAAATCTCCACAAAAGATATGTGACCGATCCAGGGCTCAAACTTGCAATCCCTGGATCTGCAGTCAGACACACTACCTACTCATTACGAAAACACGCCTATTCAAATATATTGAGAATTTTACCACCAAAAAATGAAAATTTTCAGGTGAAAAACTCTGATATTTTTCTTATTTCTGCTCAAAACATAGATTGTAGGTACTCGTTAGAACCGCCTTGATGAGTACCCACAATCTATGTTTTGAGCAGAAATAAGAAAAATAATGTATACCCCTGTAAACCCCAGTTTTACTATATAAAAGTGGGGTTTATGGGGTCAAAATTATATAGGTGTGTTTTTGTGATGTGTGCTCTGGATCCCAGACAGAAAACCCTGATCAGACTGCAAGAATGCACAAACTGATCTGGGTCTTTGGTGTTAGCATAATGTCAAATGGGCCTTTTCCAATGTTGCATATAATTTGACATGAGAATAAAAAAAAAAAAAACAAACAAAAAAACTTATCTGCAATTACTATTTATTAATAAAATTTTTTCAAAACATTCACTGTATGGCAAATGATATTGAGCCCTACATGTGAAAACATACCTTCTGACACGTGGGCCCAATAAAGACTCAAATCAATCTGTGCTTCTGTGCAGTCTGATCAGAGTCTTTATTCTCTGCATGAAGAAACTGTATCCTTGGCTATTCAAAATAAGTCCAGTGAAGATCCTGATCAGACTGCACAAATGCACAATCTGACCTGAATCTTCGCTGGGCCCACATGTCTAAAGGTACATTTTCTGATGCTGTGGCTCATCCTGATATGTAAATTAATACTGACAATAGAAATATTGCACATGATAAACCACAGCATGATTTAACCTTGTCATGCTGAATAAATTAAGATGCCATGCCCACTTCTAATCGTCAGCAAATCAGATTACTTGATCCACTTTGTTGATATAAATTAGCATACTGAATGACAAACAGTGCAGATCCAGGTCAGTTGGCTTCTTCAGATGCCAGCTGATCTTGATCAACACTGTTTGCAAAGGTAGGACATATCTGGGTTCAGCAAAACTGAGGTTAATACTGACAACAGAAATATTGCACATGATAAACCAGAGCATGATTTAACCCTTGTCATGCTGAATAAATTAAGATGCCACGCCCACTTCTAATTGTCAGCCAATCAGATTATTTGATCCAGTTTGTTGATACAAGTTAACATACATGTACTGAATGGCAAACAGTGCAGATCCAGATCAGTTGGCTTCTTCAGAAGCCAACTGATCTGGGTCTACACTGTTTTTAAAGGCTAAGTATATCCACATTCAGCAGGACAAGGGTTAAGAAGCTGCATACAATTGGTGGATTTCCTGCCCTTTTTTTACATGGGAGATAACTTTTGTGATGTCTGGACTGCTTTCCTGCATAGTAAGACCCATCTGAAAAGAGGTCTACTTTACAAGGAAAGAATCTGCTCCCAAGGGTTGCAAATTCTTTAATTTTAGAGTACTGTTATAACCCTAAGTATTGGGACATCATATCTACTTACCATACTTGTCCTAAGATTTGAATTAGCTCTTGATTTGTCTAAAATACATGTATTGCTGCATGTATGGCAAACAGTACAGACCTGATCAGAAGCCACATTCGGCAACATATGATCTGGGTCTAAGCTGTTTACAAAGGCCCATCTGTCTTACTTAGGCCCATACTTAGGGTATTTATGGTACACATCTTTTTCAGGAGGGAGACAACAATATTGACAGAGTTGCTTCCCATGAAAGTGCTTCCAAACCCATTTTGCACATGAAAAACCAAGAATGATTTTATGGGGACTGGACATACTCGGTAGATTTTCTGCCATTTCATTACAAGAAAGACAACTTTTGTGACTTTCCGTTTGTTTTCCGGCACACCAAGAGGCTTCTGAAAGCGGCTCTACTCTTTCCTTTGGTAGAAAATTCTTTCTTTTTAGCATAGACTCATTTTCAGAAGGCCCCATTTCAAAATTAGTTCTGTCTGTGTTGAGGTTTAAAAGAGCAGTCAACCCAATGCGGTCATGTCGAGCACTGTCAGTTTACCTAATCCCTTATGCTGGGCAGGCTTAGTCCTCTAAGCGGTTAACCAGTATTGTATACATTCTTTCGCCAGAAATTGACAACTGCGCTTCTTATATCAGTGGAAGGGAGAGAATGAGCATAGAAAATATTTCATGATCAATCTTCACAAAAGAATGTTGCCGACCTTGGCGGGGGTTGAACCTGCAACCTCCTTATCACCAGTCGGATGTGCATCCAAATGAGCCACCAAAGCAAGCAAAACTAGTTCTGTGATGCTTGCCTCCCTTCAACATATTTCCAGTCCCCTTGAACTTAAATCTGTAATGCTATAGTTTGAACACTTAGAATACTGGAGAAAAATTGCTACAGGCAACATTTGGAAATGTTTTTTTTTTTTTTGTTTTTTTATTTTCCCATAAAATAGGCTTTGATAAGGTGTCAAAATACATAAAATAATACAGTACAGAAAATGTCCTGAAAACTAACCCTTGTCATGCTGACTAAATTAAGATGCCACACCCACTTCTAATTTTCAGCCAATCTGATTGCTTGATCTGGATTGCTGCTATAAATTCACATACTTAATGGCAAACAGTGCAGATCCAGATCAGTTGGCTTCTTCAGAAGCCAAATGATCTGGATCTACACTGTTTGCAAAGGCAGGGTATATCCGGGTTCAGCGTGACAAGGGTTAACACTTTATTTGATACTTTTTGGATCTAAATTCTGCTTTTTATGCAGTTTTTTTTCTTAAAATAATTGGTGGAATGGCAACAGTATAGACCCTGATCAGACTTCTCCTTCAGGAGCAGTCTGTTCTGGGTCTGCACTGTTTGCATTTGCCATTTCGTCAGACACTTTAGTGTGTGAAATTTTGGGACATCTACCGTACTATCAGTGTAAAAAATTAATATGAAATGCATCATACACTATGCCCCTAACTGCAGTAAAAGTTCAATGACTTGAACACTGATGGCTTGTTTAAGGGATGATTTGAACACATTTGAATCCCTAGGAAATTAAGGCAATTCTGTAGAGTACACTCAACATCCCATTATTTTATAGTAGAGCAAAAAGACATCAATAAATTAACCCCATTTGCCTCCTGACCTGACGCTATTATTAACCCTCTGGCTTGAACTACCCATGCCTAGAATAAATTTCCATAGTTCCATAGTCCCACAAAGATGTTTGAACCATTAAACACTTACCATGCTATGGGCTAATTCAACAGAATACAAACTGAAAATATTTTTCTTATTTTTCCTAGAAAATAGGATCTTACACTTCATGCAAATTATCTCCTGAAGAGACAATTTGCATGAAATGTCAAATCCTATTTTCTAGGAAAAATAAGAAAAATATTTTAAAATGTCATCTGCTGTAATATTTACCCAGCATGCAAAGTGTAAAGTTAGACTGTATATAGCTGTGTCTTCTCAAGTATTAGAGATTAATGACTCATAACTCCCATAAAATCAATTTAAACTTTTTTTTTTCAAAAGTTAATCAGGTGATCTACTCCTTAGCCCTAATAAGTCTGCCAAACTTCAAAGCTCTAGCTCAAATACTCTCTGTGGTACCTTGTACACAAGGTTTCATTTTCATTTCATTTTATTTTATTTTATTTTTGTTACAAGGGGCATAACTCCTAAAATATAATTTGGCCAGGAAAGAAAAAAAATACCGATCAGCTAATTTTCTATGATCTACCAAACACTGTGACAAATGAATGGACAAAATGGATGAACTGAGGAATGAACAAAGGAAAAGCAATACACTCTCAACCTTTTCAAAGTTGAGGTGGGTGGGGAGGGGGGGAGGGGAGGGGGGGGGGGCACAAAAATGGTAACATTGCACTACTGAAAGAGTGTTTTGAAAGTAAAAACAATCGCAATAACAGTATTTTAATTTGGGCTTAACCAAGCAAAACAATATCATCAAGGCAACACAGGCTCAGACTGGCAAATGGTGACAACAAAGGCTCAGACTGGATTGCCAATCCTACTAGGTCCACTTATAGTATCACTGGATCCCGAAGAATATAGTCAAACCTGTCTTCAAAGACCACCAAAGGAAGTCCAAAGTATAGTCTTTCAACACTTACCACACTATGGACAAATTCAGCAGACGACAAACTGATGGTATTTTTCTTATCTTTCCTAAAAATAAGGATCTGACACTTCATGCAAATTGTCTCCTAAGGAAAAATAAGAAAAATATTTCAAAATGTCGTCTGCTGAAATTTTTACCCAGCATGCAAAGCTTTAAGGTAGGTGGTCTATTAAGGGGACTAGATATACTTGGTACATTTTCTACCATTTTTTACAGGAGAGACAACTTTTGTAACTACCTGTTAGCTTTCCTGTAAATCAAGCCCTTCATAAAAGAGTACTCTATAAGGATAGAATTTGCTCTCACAGGGGGAAAATACTTTCCTTTTAGAGTAAATCTCAGGAATGGGTCTATTCTATAAGGATAGAATTTGCCCCCATGGGGAGTAAATTCTTTCCTTTTACAGTAGGAAAGGGTCTACTCTATAAGGATAGACTTTGCTCCCACTGGGAGCAAATTCTTTCTTTTTAGCATAGGTCCCTTTTCAGAAGAGACAAAATAATTTCAACAGAGATGCTTCCCTTGAGAAATCCCTTTAATACACTTCAGAATGAACACATATGAATAGCCTATGCATGTTTTCAAGGTTTATTATCTCAGGGTAGTATCTTCATAGAGTGGATTTTTAAGACAGGTTTGACTGTATTGACAAATAGCAATGCACTCATGACACAGTGCAGATATGCAGACGATCGAAATCTGTACGTTTTCCATGCAATCAAAGAAATTTCCCCTTGACACAGCCCACGTTAGCACAGTGTTTTATGACATAAACAGTCAATGAACAGTAGCGTTAGATATGTAAAAGGCAGTAGCAGGAAAATATCTTTCTTATTTCTCTGTGAAAACATATCTGCTTAGGCACTTCCTAGTACCCACAACATATATTTTTTGTGGAGATATAAGAAAAATGAGCCAGTGCAACACAAAACCTACAGTAAGACTTGTGTGACTAGCAAAGACTCAGATCAGCCTGTGCCTCCGCACAATCTGATAAGAGTCTTTGCTGATCTTATGTTCCTTCTACAGCCTCCTGGGTATCCAAAGAGAAATAAATGAGAACCTTTGCCTTATTGAGTGGATGTATATGCTGATCCGAGTCTTTCCTGGTTACACAGGTCTTACTGTATGTTTTGTATGGCACTGGCTCAAATATCAATACCTTTTTGGTTGATAAAAAAAAAAAAAAAAGCCTTATTTAGAGCTTAAGGTAGTAAAGGGTTTAACACATATACATAGATCCAGATAAGAGGGAGCTCTGCAAAAACATATATTTTGGTACTCATTACAACCACCTTTTTTTTTTGGTGGAGAAATAACAAAAATATAAAAAATTTTTGGTTGAAAAAGTGCCTTATCTAGAAATATATATAGTCAACTCCGTTATCTCAAATTCCAAGGGACTCACTGAAACACTTCGAGATATCCGTACTTCGACATATCAGAGTTGAGAGAGTGAGGAAAACAATAAATTGAACAACCACATTTAACAAATGAATATGTAATTTGACTCCTGAAGTTAGATATATATAATATATAAGTTACAAATATATATATATAAAATAATGTGGAAAAGAGGAGAAAATTGCTCCTAAGGAGCAATTTCTCCTCTTTTCCACATTATTTTGTTACCTGTTGTCATAGTTTCATGTTAAAACTGGGACCAATTTTTCGCTTCGAGATAAGCGGTAATTCGAAATAAGCGAGTTCGAGATAACGAGGTTTGACTGTATACTGAACCACATTAAACAGAAAGTAGGTTAAACCTGGTCCTGCTGAATTGGATATGCCCTGCCTTTGCAAACAATGTAAATCAAGATCAACTAATCTGGATCTGCACCGTTTGCCATTAAGTGTGTACATTTGTACCAACAACCTGGATCAAGAAATCTGACTGGCTGAATATTAGAACTGGGCTTGGCATCTTAATTTATTCAGCATGACAAGGGTTAACATACAAATATAGCAGACAGTGAGCCACGCTCAGATACCCCTCACATACCCAGGGCCATAGCCATCAGATGCATGTGACTGGAGAAAAAGAAAAATGTACAAATAAAGGGAATGATAAGCATGAGGATGGTGATTCTTTCTTACAAAATACAAGTCATACTCAATGGTTTGTACCATTGAATTTCAAAATCCTACTGTGCTTTCGACATCCCTTGGAAAGATGTTTACTGCTTGCCATAACATTAATTTCTTATTGACTTATCTTAGCAGGAACCATTTGTCATTACTGTTTCTCTGCTTTGTTTCCAAATATTTACAGTAAAACTAATTTTACGGCCAAATGGGTCTGACCCATGCAAGTTCTATAGTAAACTGGACTTTTGGAATAAAATGTTTTTAGAAAACATATTTTTGCTTTTCTTTATGATTTTAAATTATTGATGTTCCATAACAATACTGTGAAAATTTCAGAAATTTTGAACATAGGGAATTTGTAGAAAATCTGCTCCAGGTTTACCTACCCTACCAATTTTGCATATATATTTTTGCAGCCATTTTTACAAAATGAACCGCAAATGGAAAAAAATGAAAATACTCATTTTTTTTAAAACCAAGAAATAGAATCAAACTTTTGTGTATACATGGGTCCTGGGTATGACGTAAAACTGCATCCAGCTGTGACACTCTACATGAGTGTGGGAATGTGAGGCTGCCTTCTATCACAGTTGCCTCCCCACCTTCAGGGTAACGAGGCTGCCACAACCTGGGTGGCAGAACTAGGCAGTAATCATCTACAGACCGATGGCTTGATGTTCCAGCTATTGTGGTTTGTAAGGACAATGGCAAAGCACACTACCCATGTGCAGGAATGAACTACATGCTCAGATGCTGTTAAAGAACTGAGTTGGAACATCAGCTAAGACAGGCGATCCCATAAAAAAAAACAACAGCTGTTCCAAAACTCTTTATGGCTATCTCAACTACAGAATCTGAGTTAGACAGTGCCAACAGACATCAAAGTTCTGTTGGTGACGTCTCCGGCTTGGCCTCCTGTCAAGTTTGGGAGGCAGAGTTGGGCCATTGTGGTGAATCAAGCAAGCACCTGAGGAAATTCAGGGTGGGAACACTCAATGTTAACACTTTAAGAGGAAGAATTTGTGAGGAAGTGGAAACACTACCCAGCAGGGAAGTGGATGTTTACTGTATTCAGGGGACAAGATACCATGGTGGCAACTTCTGCACAATCAAGGACAAGGACACCAGGTACAAGCTCTACTGGTCCGGAAACAACTAAGGCACTGTTGGTATAGGAATGTTTGTGGCGGAAGAGTGGCTATAGAAAGTTTTTTGAGGTGCAGAGACTCTCCAACAGAATCATCTTAGTGAAGCTTATAGTCGGCCAGCGTGTGGTTACCTTTCTGTCTGTGTATGCCCCACAGAGTGGTCTAAGTGATGAGGTTAAGGACCTGTTCTTTCATGACCAGCTGCATGCTGTGACTGCCAGGATCCCAGGATCCAAATTCCTGATCCTGTGCAGAGATTGGAATGGCTGTGTAGGTGCAGGCACTGGATACAGCAGGGAAGTGCATGGTGGAATGGGTATGGCAGGCCTGAACCAGACGTTGAGGGTGAGAGTACCCTAGAGTATACTCTAGCATACAAGTGGGGAAACGCAATCACAGACTTCATCCTTTTCTGCAGTAGCATGTGCAAACTTGTCACAGATGTGAAAGTAATCCCTGGTGAGGAAGTAGCCCTGCAACATCAGCTTCTTGTATGCGACATGAGAACTGATGTGCCACCAAAATCCAAGTGCAAATTCATCCATCGTCTTAAAGTTTGGAAGCTTAAAGACCCTCAGACTAGCAATCATTTCCAGGAGGTCTTCAACTTGCATGTGAGTGTTTCTGCAGGTGTAGCTGATGCTGCCATGGAGGATATCTGGAACAACATCAAGATAGCTAGGCCTGCTCAAGACAAGTGTGACATGGGCGCCTCCATGATCAGTAACCTTGCAGCTGCAACCATTCATGATTGCAAGGAACCCTCCAAGTTGGAACAATTTCATTGTCTGCCTCTACAAGAAAAAGGGGGATGCATTGGACAGGGGCAACTACCATGCTCTCAAGCTGACAGAGTAGGTCATGCAAATCCTGGAGAGGATTGTGGATGGCCTCATCAGACAATTGGTGTCAATCGAAGATACCCAGTTTGGCTTTGCCCCAGGCAGGCACAACTGACGCAATCTTTGTTGTCAGGCAGCTGCAAGAGAAGTATCTAGCTGCCAACAAGAGACTCTACATGGCTTTCGTAGACCTGGAAAAGATGTCTGATCGAGTGCCATGGAAGGTCATCTTGTGGGCACTACAAAAAACTTAGTGTGGAGGAGTGGATTGTACCACTGGTCCAAAGGAGGTACATCAATCTGCAGAGCTGTGTCTGTGTTGGTGAGGGGAACAGTGAAGAGTTTGAAGTGAAGGTCGGTGTTCACCAGAGCTCAGTACTCAGCCCACTGCTCTTCATTATCATGCTTGAAGCCTTGTCACACAAGTTCCACTCTGGGGTCCCCTGGGAGGACCTCTATGCTGCTGACCTTGTTATCATCACTGAATTGCTCGAGGAATGTGTCAGAAGGCTTGACTTGAAAAGAAGCAATGGAGGAGAAAGGGCTGAGAGTAGATGCAGGAAAGATGAAGACCGTGATTTGTGGTACAGGCCTGGACCTCCTGCAGAGTTCAGGCAAGTTTCCTTGTGCCCTCTGTCACACTGGAGTGGGCAGCAACAGCATCTTCTGCAATGGCTGCAAGCACTGGGTGCACAAGAAATGCAGTGTGAGTGTTTCTGCAGGTGCTTGACAAAGGACCCTGATTAAGATGTACATGGTGCCAGGGAACTGCACGCCCCTTGGACGGCAGACCACAGAGGGAAGTCCAAGTCGGGCATGACAAGCTGGAGGTGATAGCTTCCTTTTGCTACTTAGGATACATGCTCTCAGCAACTGGTGGCTGTGAACTTTCAACCACAACACATGAAAACCGCCTGGAAGGAGTTCAAGGAGCTGCTTACAATTCTCTCTTCCCACCACCTTGCTTTCAAGACAGCTCTTGTGTGTGGAGCGCAACACTCCATGCCAGTGAGACTTGGCCACTGACAAAGCCAAACCTCCAACGTCTGCTGCGGAATGACAGGGCAATGATCAGACAGATCTGCAATGTCAAGCAGCAAGATATTGTCACCATCAGGTCCAATAAGCTTCTTGCCCAGCTTGCCATTGAAGACCTGGATCTCATCCTGAAGGAGAGATCCAGTACGGACATGTGGAAGGCTCCAACGGTGCAGTCAAGTCAGCCTGTGACATACAGGTTGATGGAAAGTGTGAGCCTGGGAGGCCCAAGATGACATGGAAGCAGCTGACTGAGAGAGATCGCAGAGAGTGAAAATCTGGTGTGAGATCTGGTGTGAGATCTGCCATGCGTTCAGCAAGCCAGCTACCTGGAAGGGGGGGCAATTGATGTTGCCCCTGTACCTGCATGTTAATCAAAAATGATGATATGATGATGATGATGTTAATGATGATGATGATTAAATCATAACAAAAGTTTGTGAATTTATGTCTTCTGTGTAAAGCGCCAGGCAAAAAACTTCTTTCCGAAAGATGTTGAAAGGACAGTAGGTTGAGTAGTTCCTGAGAAATGTTTGACTGAAAATAAGTTGACACACACAGGCAAGCATTGTTATGGAAAAGACAAAAACAATATACCCCTGTATACTTCATGTGCCTGGGGTATAAACAACAACAGTTTAGATAAGTCTGTGTAGTTTGAATATAAAATGAACAAAATCATCTGCTAGCTACTATAGAACCTGTCAGCAAACAGCAAATGTCCTGTACAGACTGTTAGCTGATCAGAGTTTTCATTGTTAGCATATGTGTTAGCCTTTACCACTCTCTGGGCAAATTTAGTAAATGAAAAATTGATGAAATTGTTTTTCCAAGAAATTAGGCTTTGACATTTCAAAGCCTAAATGTCAAAGCCTATTTTTTTGAGAAAAATAAGAAACAGATTTAAACATGCTGAAATTTTAGCCCAGCATGACAAAAATGTTATCTAAAGTTATCCACTGAACAACATTAAGTAGAAAGGTTGTTAAATACAAACAACAACAGGTTAAACCAGCCTGTGTGGCTTGAATACAAAATTATCACAATCAACAACTACACTTCAACCTCTTTATAACACGGTTCGTTATAACACGGTTTTGGATATAACACGGTTCAAAGATGGATCCCAAAAATGAATAGATTATATTGAAAAATGACCATAAATGGTTATTTTTCAATATAATCTATACATTTTTGTTTGGATATAACACTGTTGTTTAACTAACATGGTTTATGCTATGGACCCCAACAACAGTGTTATAAAGAGGTTGTGATGTAGCTACTCTAGAACCAGTCAGAAAACAGCAAATGTCCTTTACAGACTGTGCTGGCTGGTCAGTCTTCTCTTTGAGCACATGTATTAAGATCTTTTTTGCCTGACATAACACATTCTCTAGAACACAGCCAAGGTCATCGATTAGGTGGGGTATCAACCATCAAAAAGCTTTCTTCAACTGCTTTCTTGCAGTATCTAAAGAAGAGGTACTCTGACTTTTCTAAAATGGAGTCCAAGTTGATGTTTAAACTGCAATAATTATAATGATAATGACAGTAATAATAATAATAATAAATTATAAAAATCAATCAATCAAAACAGAATGTGTAAACAGATGTAATACAATTTGTCACAATGACAGAATGTGGTAATTTCAAGCAGATGAATGATGAAAACTAGGTCTAGAACAAGCATTTTTTTAAATGATGATCACAGGGGTCATTAGGGAGAAGCACAAGTGAATTCCACATCCATCCATGGACAGACAATGCAAATATTAATGGATGTACAAATGGACAGACAAATTCTTTCCTTTTAGAGTAAACCTCTTTTCAGAAGGGCAGGAAAGCAAATAGGATGCCAAACAAAACGTGAAGCAATAATACCCAGCCATTATTGTGTCACAGGCAGATAACTCTGTTAAAAATTGATGAAATTTGCCCATAAGCAATCTCAAACCAGATCTCCACACTATCAATGCACATATAGAGTCTGGTGAAAATCCATTGAGATTTACTCAAGTTAATGTCCTGAAATGAAAATATGGATGTGTTGCTGGCAGATAACTCTGTCAAAAATGACGAAATTTGCCCATTAGCAATCCAAAACCAGATCTCCACAATATCAATAATCACACCAAGTTTGGTGAAAATCCACTGATCCTTACTCAAGTTATCTGGAAATGAAAATACGGACAAACTGACATACAACAGAGGGACAGACGGATTGTCAGGGGAACACCAATATAAAACCATAATACCCCTGCATTATCTTGTGGCAGGGTATAAAAAATTATATTACATGCATAACCAAGAAATACTATGATTTCTACCAGACATAAAACTGGTATTTTCCTTGTTTTCTAAGAAGAAATATTTCCTCTTAGCCTGGGAAATAAATCTCTTTAACCGGAACTACTTTTTTTTTTTGTAACATATGAACAGCCTAGATTTTGACCCTGCTGTCAATATCATTTAGGATAAAAACAAAAGCTATCCTAAATATATTATTTATTATTACGCCGACCCAAAATAGAAATAACAGCGTAAACAAACTGGCAGACTAGACTTGCCACAAAAGCCTCTTAAATGGTGTACTGTATTGCGGCGAAATGCATGTAATATACAGTTTATTCATTTCTCCTATTTTAAATATGGGATTTATAAACCTCGGGAGGTAAAAAAGATCCGATAAAGAAACTCTTGCTTTGCACGAGTTTCTTTATCGGATTTTTTTTACCTCCCTCGGTTTATAAATCCCATATTTAAAATAGGAGAATGAATAAACTCTATGTCTTCCTTTTAAAACGGGATGGAAAATCTACCAGGTGTATCCATTCCCTCTCTTCCCTTCACAAAGAAAAGACAAACACTCGCTTGTTGATAAAATGGAATACCTGAGGGAATTGCAAATTCTTTCCTTTTAGAGTAGTCCCCTTTTCAGAAGGGGGATTGTTGTGCAGGAAAGCAAACAGGAAGTCACAAAAGCTGTCACTCTTGTAAACCAGAGCTGTTGCAGGACAGCATATCTAGCCTGAATCATGCTTTGCCTCTAAATACTTTAACCAAAAACCAAGGTAATTCCTGTGGTTCAGGATGGTAAAGCATAGAACTTCAAACTAGTATCTAACATCAGGGCAAGTATGAACTACTTCCATCCAGAGGTTCAGCAGATATAGCAGAGCTCTCACTAGGATTTCAAAAACAGGAGTTCAGGACTCCCATCTTGCAAAAAGTAGGAGTCCCACTGGAAAAAGTGGGAGTCCCATCCCAAAAAGTGGGAGTCCCACAAATTCACACATTCCTCTCAGTGTGGTAGTATATTTAATAATTCTTTGATGGACTGATTTTAATTAAACTGAGACAATATAACTCAGTCATCTTTATTTCTTTCAAAAACAATACATGTGTAGATGCAAATTAATGCTGAATTACTACAGTAAATGTTCTAAAATGTCCTGGAATAACAAAAAGTACAGACCTTGATCTGATGTATCCTATATCAGTCTGATGCAGTCGGATCATTGACTGCACTGTTTGCTCTCATGTCTTATTCCAGAAACTGTTAACACCGTACAAATTATTAGGACATTACTGTCGCATGCTCCAAAAGCACAAAGTTTATAGCACATTTGAATTGTAATTTTCATAGGAAAAAAAAAAAAAAACCCAAAAAACTCAGTAAATAAAACATAACACGGGTACTAGAATATTCTTTATACAGTTGGTATGGGTATTTTGGCATTTTCACTTTCGAACACAAACACAGACGTAAGAAAAAATAAAGAAAAACGAAGACTTTAGCTTCCATGTTGCTCAAATCGCAAACAAAAGCAATTAAAATTATTTTCTCTGTCATCCCTAATCAGCCAAAGTCCGAAGTCGGTAACTTGATATGCAGTTCCATGTTTGTTTACATCACTTACCTGTTTTTCCACCTTTAATTATGCTACCAATTAAATGTAAGGGAGTTTTTAATTGTCAAAACAGCATGATTTGAAAACGATTATCCGATTCTTGCATAATTACTTTAATCATATCGTTTGGACATCAGTAATCCTGTCTATCACCGTTCACACTTCGCTTCACTACACACTACACATGGTCCGAGTTACCAGATTGGTCAACACAGTATGATATCGGTTCATGCCTCCTGCGGCTCAGTAAGCATGGCATGGTAGAATCAAAGCGCTTTTGATCTGTGGGTGTTTATTTGTCTCTCGGCTCCTGGATTTTTGATATGTGCCGACCCAAAAAAAAAAAACATGCGTACGGGGGATTCCTACATGGTGAAATTTATGCATCCCCGGGGAAAAAGTTTGCGTCCCAGTACGCGTAATCCTGTGTTTCTGAGAGCTCTGATATAGTCTTTTAGAAACTTTATAACTAGAGCAAGTGCCCACAGGACCACAAATACCCCCGGCCGGCGCAATTTTTTTAATCATAAAATATTTTAAAGTCAATGACAATGATATAAGGCAAAATCAATGGACCATGAAATATACATTACTGACCCGCATATAGTTTACAAGGTCAGTCTCAGAGTTACACTGATATATCATCCCAAGTACAACTTTTCTGGAGTAAATAGTCTTCAAGACATGAAGCTAAGTTGCTGGACCATAAAATATAGGTCACTGACCTACATAAAGATGACAGGTCAATCTGATGGTCAAACTGATCCATTATACCAACTTTGATAATAATCCATTGAATAACCTAGAATATATTTAGCAAAATCACTAGACCAGGAAATATAGGTCATGCTAATTTATATTTACTTTGAGGTCAAAGTTTGGGTTGCAATGTGTAAATATGACACTTAGGCATCAAAAAGTGGGAGATATAAGACAAAATCACAGAGCTATGAAATATAGGTCACATAATCCCAAACTATGATAGTCATACACCAAATTGTCTTCAAGATATAACATAAAATCACTGGACCATGAAATATAGGTCACAGTGACCTACATTTACTTTTAGGTAAACTGTCGGATCATACTGATACATAATCCCAAATAATGATGCAAGACATTCAAGATATAAGGCAAAATCACTAGACCATAAAATATAGGTCAAGGTGATCTACATTTGTTAAGATGTCAATTGTGGTGTTACACAGAACCAATATCCCAAGTTTCACATTAAACCATGAGATAGCCTTCAAAATATAAGGCAAAATCACTGGAGCATGAAAATAAGGTCACAATGACCTTATCCTAATTACACTGAATGTTCATGTGATAAATATGACTGATGCCCATGTTTCTGTATTAAGAAGTTGTTTGTATAAACAAACTGCAATATACTACTTTATTGGGGTGTCCTAGATTTTGACCTCTAGCCCCGCCCCAGGGCATGACTTAGGGTTTCACAGATATAGAATGGAAGAGAACCCTCCCCGGTACCCCCATACCAAATATGAAAAGTTTTGATCAGTGGCTGCAGAGTTATAAGTAATAAAAAAAACTTTGAAGTAAAACCTGGTTACAGAAAGGGTTAACAGATGGAATCACAGACTGAAGGATGGACAGAAGGATGGATGGAAGGACAGATGAACAGACGGACGTATGCCGGGGGTATAAAAACTTTAACCAGCGCAGACACCGACAACATGGTGACTGCTGTAGCTCTACTTCTACTTCCACCCTGGCACACTAATAATAGCAGAAAATCTGCCTAGTGTATTCATCCATTCTCGCTAACAAAGAAACAACAAACACTCACTTGTTGATGCACTGGAATACTTGAGCAGGGTCAAAACACTTCATCAATGTGGATCGACACTGTTGTAACAAAGCAACACACATGAACAGTTCAAATGTATATTCTACATCTGTTTCAATGGCTGTGGTCCTTGTTACACCACCTGAAAACATCATCATAGCTCCAGATAAGGCACTGTTTTCAAACAAAAAAGTATTAAATTTTTTTTATTTCTCCATGGAAACATAAATTGTGGGTACCTACAACATATGCTTTCATAGACAAATAAGAAAAACAGACTTAAGAGAAACAGATTATTCATATACATGGACTTGTTTCTCCAGACAAAGTTTAGACTGTTAATATTCATGGACTTATTATTTCAGAAAAAAAAAAAAATATGTGGGCAAAAATATGAGAAAATCGGCACCAGAAAATGTACCTTTAGACATGAAAAGAGAAGGATTGGATCAGGCTGGGTATTAGAGTCTTAGCAGTCTGCCTAAGGAAGTCTTGGATCCTTGGCTCTCCAGAATGCACAGCAATGACTCTAATCAGACCACATGGTTGTGGAGACTGATCTAAGTCATTGCTGTGTGCATATTAAAAGTTACATTTTCTAATGTTGAGGCTCATGTCATGAATCTCCATAAGTAAGTCCCTAATACCCCAAACTATATGCTTGTCCTTACAAAATGCCAAAATTGAAAAGGGGCATAAATGTCACAAAATAATCTAATTTTTTTCAAAAGTATATCAGATGACCTACTCCTCTGCCCCAATAAACTCAACAAATTTCAAGGCCTTAGATCAAACTGTTATAAAGACATCTTGCTGGTGAGAAAATTGGGAAAGGATGAACAAACAAATGACCCATAAGCATTATACCCTTCCAGCTTCTTTGAAAGAGGGGGTATAACAAGATACCACAGCTTTGGTTTGTTGGTTGAAATAAGGAGAATATAAGCAGATTGAGCAAATATGGTTTTGGATGACTCTATTTATCTGTTGGTCCGATCCTATCAAGATACCAAAGCATGTTTGTTGGTGGTAATAGGGATAATATAAGTATAATGTAAATTTATTGTTTTAGCTAACTACATGTATTTCACCTATATAAATATTATTTTTGACAATTATTTTGCCTGAATATTCATCTTAAGCTCTCCATCTGAAACCATCAAAACTTTACTTAGAACTTGCTGAAAATTACATTTATGGTAATATTTTTTAAGATATGCTGCCATTGTTAGTTACTGGGGTGGCAACTTTTATGTCATAAAACGGTCTATTCTAAAAGGAAAGAATTTGCTCACAAAGGGGGCATAATTTTTCCTTTTTAGGCCTATTTCCTAAAACCAAGCACATCCCAATAAACACACAAAATTGTAACAGTGTAGTCTCGTTGTTGATGTGATGTCTTGACGTCATGGCAACATCAAAACAATGTTGTGTGTTTGCTGGGATACACCTATCAATTCCACTAACTGATCTACACTAGTTACATACCAATGTCAGCAAATTCTTTCATCTGTTGTTTCCGTCTTGCAGTTTCTGCTTCAAGAGAATATAACTCCAAGTGATGGCTACTCAGTATTTCAAATACTCGTAGTGAATCCATGAACCCAAACTCTCTTTTAAAACCCAGCAATAGCCATCTGAAACCAACAGAACATTTACTTCAACAGTTATATGATAACCCTAGTCTGGCTGAACCCAGATATGTCCTAACTTTGCAAACAGTGTAGATCCAGATCAGTTGGCTTCTGAAGAAGCCAACTGATCTGGATCTGTACTGTCTGCCATTATGTTTCTGAATGTATATCAACAATCTGTATCAAGTAATTTAATTGGCTGAAAACTAGATATGGGTGTGGCATCTTAATCTATTCAGCAGGACAATGGTTAAGGGATCTAGACAATTTGGCACATTTTCTTCCATTTCTTACAAAGGAAACACTCTTTGTTACTTCCTGTTTGTTTTCCTGCACATGAAGCCCCTTCTGAAAAGGGATCCACTCTAAAAGGGAAGAATTTGCTCCCTTAAATGTATGTAAGTTAAATTTCATTGAAAAAAAAAAAAAAAAAAAATAGAATTTATTTGGTTGCTCTGACTGACTATGGAGAAATAATTCACTAGTGTTCTAAGGTTTCTGAGCGAAAAATGAGTGAGCTATAGTGAAAATGTTTTTTTACACAAAAGCCTAACACTTGTGAATTATTTCTTCGCATTTGAGCAAAGCAAAAAATTAACTGTTTATTACAATTAAATTGTGTTTTTCGATGAAATGTTAAATATTTTAACATTTTGGAAACATTACAACAAGCATATGAATTACTGAGGGTGTGGTTTTGTTTTATATTAGTCACCATTATGATTTTGCTTCAAACAAGCATGTTTTCGAAATACTCATGCTAAAATGTCTTGAAAGTGAAACTACATTCTTAAAAAAATAAACTGCATCATTGTATTAAAAGTCTTTCCTTGGTACAAGAATTCCGCGGAAGGCGTCATCGCACATGCTGGGGCAAAAGTCACAGGAGCCACAATCAGAACGTGGTTATTAAATAAGTTTATTTCATTCTTAGCAGTGCTTACTTGGAAAACTGGGTTGAAAAAAATGTAGACAAAGTGCCTAGTGGGGCACATATATTCCAGGCCAGTCTCATTCCCTCTAATGGCTATATCTTCAGCACTGACTTTTCTTATTATACAGCCCAATGATAATGGAACGTTGATGTAAAATGTGTAAAAGTCACTGGAGCATGAAATATAGGTCAAGGTCACGGGTCAAGGTACCTGCCAATTCAGTACATCAAGGAGAAGCACAATGCAAGGTATGGTGGTTGTAGGCCTTATAGTTGAGGAGTTATCAATCATCAACGTAAAATGTGTCAAATATAGGTCAAGGTCACCAGGTCAAGGTACCTGCCAAGCCAGTGCAATGAGGTGAAGCACTATGCAAGGTTTAGTGGTTGTAGGTCTTATATTTGATGAGATACCGAACATCAACATAAAATGTGTCAAAGTCACTGGAGTGCACAATATAGGTCAAGGTCACCAGGTCAAGGTACCTGCCGAGTCAGTACATCGAGAAGAAGTGCTATATAAGGTTTGGTGGTTGAAGGCCTTACAGTTGAGGACATATGGAAGGGTGACGTAAAAGGTGTAAAAGTCAATGGAGCGCGAAATATAGGTCAAGGTCACCCAGTGAAGGTACCTGCGCAGTCCGTACATTGAGGAGAAGCACTATGCAAGGTTTGATGGTCGTAGGCCTTACAGTTGAGGAGATATTGAACGTTGACGTAAAATGTGTAAAAGGCACTGGAGCGCAAAATATAGGTCAAGGTCACCGGGTCAAGATACCTGCCGAGTCAGTACATCTAGGAGAAGCACTATGCAAGGTTTGGTGGCTAGAGGTCTTACACTTGAGGAGATCTTGAACATTGACGTAAATTATGTCAAAGTCACTGTAGCCAAAATATAGGTCAAGGTCATCAGGTCAAGGTATCTGCCAAGTCAGTACATTGAGAAGAAGCACTTTGCAAGGTTTGATGGTTGTAGGCCTTAAAGTTGAGGAGATATCGAACGTCGACGCAAAATATGTCAAAGTCACTGGAGCGCAAAATATAGGTCAAGGTCACTGGGTCAAGGTACCTGCCAAGTCAGTACATCTAGGGGAAGCACTATGCAAGGTTTGGTAGTTGTACGCCTTATAGTTGAGAAGATCTGGAACGTCAACGTAAATTGTGTCAAAGTCAATGGAGCGCAAAATATAGGTCAAGGTCACTAGGTCAACATACCTGCCAAGTCAGGAGGTCAGGGAGATGTGTCATGCAAGGTATGATGGTTGTTGTAGAATTGTAGTTGATTAGAATACTAACTTCGACGTAAATGTCGAACTTCGACATAACAGAACTATTAACAGACAGACGGACGGATGAACGGACAGACGAATGGAAAAAAGGGCACCTATGTCGCAAAGTCGGGAGGTCAGGGAGATGTTTCATACAAGGTTTGATGGTTGTTTAGTTTTGTAGTGGATTAGAATACTAACTTTGACATAAATGTCGAACTTCAACATAACAGAACTGTTAACAGACAGACAGACAGACGGATGGACAAACAGACAGACGAATGGAAAAGTGGGCACCTATGTCGCAAAGTCAGGAGGTCAGGGTGATGTTTCATGCAAGGTTTGATGGTTGTTTAGTCTTGTAGTTGATTAAAATAGTAACTTTGACATAAATGTCGAACTTCGACATAAATGTTGACAGACGGACGGACGAATGGACAGACATACAGAAAAGCGGACGCCTATGTCGCAAAGTCAGGAGGTCAGGGAGATGTTTCATGCAAGGTTTGATGGTTGTTTAGTCTTGTAGTTGATTAGAATACTAACTTTGACATAAATGTTGAACGTCGACATAAATGTTGACGGATGGACGGAAAATCGGACGCCTATATCGCACCCTGCTACAAGCAGGCGCGATAAAAACAAGTTGGACACTGCAGTTAAATTTTCTAGTATTTGCCAATTTTACCATCAAACAATGTCAACAGTGTTGCATAGTAATAATGATGTCACAACATTTGATCACAGAGAAATGAATTAATTCACTGTTGAGCAATTACCATTTGTTTTCATTATTAGAAATGTAATAAATTGGCATTAAGATCAAAATTAGATTGATATGATGAAAAACAAAAAAATGGTGGCCATCAAACTTTTACAGAGGAGATGATGTTTCTGCGGCTTGTTATCCAATAAATGCCTGGGTATTTCTTTACAAATAACAAATTACACCATCAGTCTATAGGCAGGACTGTACCTGTGACAAAATAACAGATCTCCCATTTCTTGTTTCTCTAGATGTTCAAGTAATTCTCCGTCCATTTCTGACAGAAGTTTTCTCACCTGCTCTGAAAATAAAATGAAGAAAAACTAGATCATTTGATTCACATCACGGAAAAATAGCCGCTTTAGCACATGCTAACAGCAAAGGTTTTTTGGGTTTTTTTTTGTTGCAAAATTCTAAATTTAGCTGTGCATAATAATGATATAATGATCAAATGTTGTTTTTTTTTTAATTTTTGTTGTTTTTTTTTCTTTTGTTGCAAAATTCTAAATTTAGCTGTGCGTAATAATGATATAATGATCAAATGTGATAGAGTCATTTAAATAGGATAGATAGATAGAAGACCTCTGTTTTTTGGGACCTGTCTCACCTTCACACACGGTCATTTGTGCCTACCTATTTTTTTCATCATTCCATCCTCAGTAAATTCACACTGGATCTTCTCCAAATAATTGTGAAAACACCAATAGGCATCCACCTAGTGCAAAAGATAAAATATTCATAATAAGCAACAAAGACAAATAAGATAATAAAACATGAAACAATAATACCCACAATTATCAAACCTAGAGCAGATAACTGTCGAAAATTAATGAAATTTGGCCATTAGAATTCCCAAAGCAGACCTCTACAATATCAATGTACATAACAACTTTGGTGAAAATCCATTGATATTTACTAAAGTTATCATCCTGAAATGAAATTCTAGACATGTTGCAGGCAGATATCTCTGTCAAAACTTGATTAAATTTGCCCTTTAGCAACCCAAACCAGATCTCTACAATATCTATGCACAAACCAAGTTTGGTGAAAATTAGATTTTTACTAAAGTTATCATCCGTAAACAAAAATATGGACATGTCACAGGCAGATAACTTTGCCAAAAATTGACGAAATTTGCCCATTAGCAACCCCAAAGCAGAGCTGCACAATATCAATGCATATACCAAGTTTGGTAAAACTCCATTGATTTTTACTGAAATCATCTGGAAATGAAAATATGAATGTGTGGTGGGCAGATAACTCTGTTAAAAATTCAAGAAATTTGCCCATTAGCAATCCAAACAACAGATCTCTACAATATGAATGTATATACCAAGTTTGGATAAAATACATTGATATTTACTCAAGATATCATCCAGAAACGAAAATATGGATAGAAAGACATATGACAGACAGATGGTTGGATGGACTGACACACAGACAGCCAACATGATACATTAATATCCTGCCACTAATGTGTTGCAGGGTATAAAAAAGAAACAACAGGAGCATGTCGGTCCAATATCATTCATCTGAGGTAGCTCAAGGGCAAAGGCAGACATCATCAAGGACAAAATTTGCATCTAGCAGTTTTTCATACATATATATAGGGAAGCAAATTTAACTGTACCATAAAAAAAGGTTAAAGGTCATCGCATTTTGGATTTCCAAAAGGGATGATTTTAGCTATTTTTGACCTACAAGTCACCCTGATGCTTCCTACCAAGTTTAAAGTCAATAAGCCTTTCGATTCAGGAGAAGAAGTGAAAAATAGATTTTCAAGATGGCCACCTTGGCAGACATCTTGGATTTCCGATCAGAAAGAGTTTAGCTATTTTTGACTTACAAGTCAACCCGATGCTTCCTACCAAGTTTCAAGTCAATTGGCTTTTTCAGTTTAGGAGAAGAAGCGAAAAATAGATTTTCAAGATGGCCACCAAGGCAGCCATCTTGGATTTCCGATCGGGATGATTTTAGCTAGTTTTGATCTACAAGTCATCCCAATGCTTCCTGCTAAGTTTCCAGTCAGTTGGCTTTTCAGTTCAGAAGAAGCGAAAAATTGATGTTCAAGATGGCCGCCATGGTGGCCATCTTGGATTTCCGATAGGGACGATTTTAGCTATTTTTGATCTATAAGTCACCCCAATGCTTCCTACCGAGTTTGGTTCAGAAGAAGAAGCTAAAAATAGATTTTCAAGATGGCCGGCATGGTAGCCATCTTGGATTTCCAATTGGAACGATTTTAGCTATTCTTGATCTATAAGTTACCCCAATACTTCTTACCCAGTTTGGAGTCAATTGGCTTTTGGGTTTAGGAGAAGAAGCGAAAAATAGATTTTCAAGATGGCCACCATGGATTTCAGATTGTTACGATTTTAGCTATTTTTGATCTACAAGTTACCCCTATGCTTCCTACCAAGTTTGGAGTCAATAAGCCTTTTGGGTCAGGAGAAGAAGCGAAAAATAGATTTTCAAGATGGCCGCCATGGCGGCCATCTTGGATTTATGATTGTTACGATTTTAGCTATTTTTGGAGTCAATAAGCCTTTCGGGTCAGGAGATGAAGCGAAAATTAGATTTTCAAGATGGCCACCATGATGACCACCTAGGATTTCCTATCAGCACAATTTTAGCTATTTTGATCTACAAGTCACCCCAATGCTTCCTACCTAGTTTAAAGTCAATTAGCCTTTTGGTTCAGGAGAAGAAGGGAAAAATAGATTTTCAAGATGGCCGCCATAGCATCCATCTTGTATTTCCGATCGGAACGATTTTAGCTATTTTTGACCTATAAGTCACACCAATGCTTCATATCAAGTTTGGCGTCAATTGGCTTTTGGATTTAGGAGAAGAAGCAAAAAATAGATTTTCAAGATGGCCACCATCTTGGATTTCCGATTGGAACGATTTTAGCTATTCTTGATCTACAAGTCACCCCGATGCTTCCTACCAAGTACTGAGTCAATTGGCCCAGGGGTGTAGGAGGAGTAGGCTTTTAAAGCAATTGTTGACGCCGCACGACGGACATTGACTGACCACAATAGCTCACCATGAGCACTTCGTGCTCAGGTGAGCTAATAAAGCTGGTAGCTCTCCCACCCATAATGCTCTATACCAAAGACTCAGTTTCAAAGCTTTCTTGGTTCTGAAGAAGTACATATTTAAATGTTTTTTAACATCTATGGGCATGGCTGCCTTTTTGTCAGTGAAGCATGACCATTTAAACAAATGTTCAATTCCCCTATGACAGTATGCTCCACATGAAGTATGGTGAAAAGTGGCCCGGTGGTTTCAGAGAAAAATGCATTTAAAGACGTCATGATTTTATACATTGGTACAGGGCAGGTATAAGACTCAGAGTTTCCTTAAACTCATTCGGGGAAGCATCACAGAAAAAAAACATGTAAATCAAATTAACTCTTTTAAAAAGCTCCAATCACAACAGCAGCAGATGACATTTTGATTTTTTTTATCTTTCATAGAAAATAAGACTAGACATTTCATGTGAATCATCTGCCAAGCAGATGATTCACATGAAATGTCAAGACTTATTTTCTTTGTGAAAATAATTAGAATGTTATCTGCTACAATTTTGCTTGGCACTTTAAGGGTTAAAGCACAATGATTAGTCAAGGATTAGGAAATAAAATAATGTGGACTGAAGTTGTTTCATACATCTACAGTCCCATCAGTATCCAGTGAATCCATATGCAGAAAGTGAAGGCCCTAATAAGACTTCACAACTGAGCAGTCTGATCTGGGATTTGATTCTGACTATGTCCATAGACACCATTTCCGTAGCTCCAGATAAATGGGGTATCAGGTAAATATTTTCCTTATTTTTCCATGAAAACATGTTATTTTTATTTGTCTTATTTCTCAAAAAAAAAAAAAAAATAAAAAAAAAAAAAAAAATAAACAAATAAATAAAAAAATAAACGTAAAAAACAAAAAAAAAACAACATATGTTGTGGGTACACATTAGAAGTGCCTTGTTAAGACACTTCTAATGAATACCCACAACATATATTTTCATGGAGAAATAAGAAAAATATCAATATATTTTGGTTGAAAAAAATGCTTTATCATGCAGGGCTCATTATGTATATACCTCAGAGTCAAATACTACGAGAAATCTTGCTAGAATATCGTTCATGCCCTGTGCATATCCCACTATTGGATGAAATGTGGAGTATGTTATCAGAATGTCTCGAAGAACTGTTAGGTTAGGATTATTATTTCCCCTGAAAGACAAAAACACAGAAATAAACATGGACATAATGAACAGGGTTGTAGCCAGAAGGGAATTTTTATACACACACAGGAAAAAGCTTGAACAACATGCATAGAATTGCTTCCAAAATATGGGCTACTCTCAAAGGAAAGAATTTGCTCCCAGAGTAGGCAAATTCTTTCCTTTAAGAGCAGCCCCTATGGTGAACAATTTACATTGAAGTTTTATGGCCCAGTCAACACATTGGAGTCATGTTAAGTGTGGTATCTTTGGTAAACAAGCAAAATATTTTATATTAATGTCACTTTATTATAAATATTTTTTGTACGTAATGAGCACTATGCCTATGATGAATACATTTTAAGGGGAACAGGCATGCGTTAAGGTGGGTAGGGGCAACTCTTTCAAAATTGTTTATATCTCCATTTGGAAAAAAATCTACTCTAAAAGGACAGAATTTGCAATTTCTTTTCATTTAGAGTAATCTCCTCTACAGAATGGGGCTGGCATGCAGGAAAGCAAACAGGAAGTCACAAAAGTTACCGCCTAATTTTCTCTGAAAAAAAAAAAAAAATCAAAGTGTCATCTGATGTAGTTGTGATTAGTGCTTTAAGGGTAAACAATAAAATGCTATTATGATAGGCTCTTGATGGATACTATGTCTGTGAATACAACTTTTTGTAATATCAAGCAAAAATGTGTTTTTATAGCATATACAAACAGTAAAAATCCAACAAAGTTCCACAGTCTAATCAGAGTTTTTGTTGCATGTCTCTGTGTTGTACAGAATTCAATATCAAAGAATGATCTGAGTATAAGCTGTCTGCTTTGTACCCCAAAGAATTTTTCTTTTGCTGAGGTTTAAATGCAATGTTTATGGGGCCACCTTTAAAGGTAGCCTATTTACCTACCATATTTACCTAAGTATTGGGACACCTTATCTGCTTACCATACTTGTCCTAAAATTTGAAATAGTCCATTCTATTACCAGTTGCTGTATCTAAAATATTGCTGTATGTAGGGCAAACTGTGTTGACCCTGATCAGATGCCACATTCTGTCTGATCTTGGTCTATGCTGTTTGCAAAGGCCTCTCTGTCCCAATACATAGGGTTATTATGGTAACTTAGATACCCTCTTGTTACAAATTTTAACAATTCCTATTCAATAATTCCTATTCAATGAATTGTCATTTCAATCTGCTTTAAAATAAACTAAAAATGTACTTGATGAGTTAACATCATATCTTTAAGTTATCATTTCAATAAAAGGTTATGCTTATAATAACTAAATATAGCATACTGATCCCAATAACCATGAAGCACAGCATACCAATCCCAGTAACCTGTGAACTTAGATATTGATCCCAAAACTATTACATTATGAGACACTAATCCATACACAGTATAACCTAAATAGCTCGAACACAGATGGCTCGTTTACCGTGGATGATTCGAATTCTTTTTTCAGTCCCTATAAAATTCTTCCAATAGCTCAAGAAAACAAATATTTAGGGATTTTTTTCTCATTTTATTATGGAATTGTATGTTGAGTGTACTCATTAGAATTGCCTCATTGAGGCAATTCTAATGAGTACACTCAACATACAATCATTGTGTAGAAAATCGAAAAGATTTCCCTAAATTATCGCTATTTGTTTCCTGAACTGGTGCCATGATTAACCCTCAGCGGCTCAAACTACCCATGTCTCGAACGAATTTCCATGGTTTCAAAGATGTTCGAGCCATTGAGGTTCGACTGTAACTATTAAACAGCATGCAGATCCCAATAATTATTAAATTCAGCATACTGATCCCAATAATCAATAAATTTAGCTGACTGATCACAATAAACATTAAACTTAGCATACTGATTCCAATTAGACTTAACATACAAGGGTCATTTAATATATAATGCAACCTATTAAATAATTTATGTAATAAATATTTTAAAGTTGTTACCCTTTTACATTCCTTCAAAGTAATATCCCTTGTGGTCAATGACAGACTTCCATCTCTTTGGCAGGTCATCTATAACTGTTGCTAGGCAACCGTTCTCAAGTACCCTCACCCTCGCAGCCGCGGCGGATTCAAGCTCCTCTAAATCATTATAACGAATACCCCTCATATCTTCCTTTAGTTTGGGGAAAAGGTCAAAGTCGCAAGGACTTATGTCCGGGGAATAAGCGGGGTGGTCAAGCGTTTCCCACTCGTACCACCCTAGCAATGACATCACTCCATTTGCGCCGTGCTGCGTTGCGTTGTTATGCAGAATTATTGGGCCGGCTGCCAGAAGTTCAGGTCTCTTCCTATGGATCGCTTGTCTTAATGTTTTTTTAATATATTCCTCATAGTATTTCCCATTAATGGTTTTACCACTCTCGACCTTGTGACTAGTGAGAATTCCATGTCTGTTGTAGGCAAATATCAATAACATCTTAATTTTTGACTGAGGTCCTCTATACATGTACTTTGCTGGCCTCGGGGAGCTTGGTGTGTGCCATTCGGCTGATTGTCTCTTCAGTTCCGGTTCAAACATCCACACCCACGTTTCGTCAATTGCAACAATTCTTGATAAAAAGTTTTGTCCTTCTGAATCAAACTATGAAAGGAGATGAGTGGTCACTTCCAAACGACATTTGGCTTGATCCGACTTCAAGCAATGTGGCACCCATCTAGCCGAAACCTTTCTCATCTTCAAATGGTTGCGCAGAATAGTATGAACTGACCCGACACTCATTTCCAACTCCTGAGCCATTTCTTCACACGTAATCCTTCTATCAGATTTCAACAACCTTATTAACTGTTCAGTATTATAACTGTCCTTAGTCGTCACAGTTCTACCTGCTCGGTGGGCATCTTGAATGCACACCTTGCCATTCTTGAACTCATTCACCCATCTTATAACTTGAGAATATGATAGAGCATATGTGCCGCAAGCTTCCTGTAATGCACTAAATATTTCCTTTGCTGTTTTATTATGCTGACATTCAGTTTTTATGTAACTACGCTGATCCGGAGATGTGACCGTGGTCATGATACTAACAGTGTCATCATATAATGTCATGGTATGATGACGTCGTTATAAAAGCTGTCGCGTGATGTTACATGCTAATTGCATTTGTATTGAAGTATCTACATGTCAATTTTGAAAGTGATTGATTCCGTACTTAAGAAATTATTAGGTAAGTTGCATTATATATTGAATGACCCTCATATATATCTAAGTTTTGAGTCCTGGGTATGACGTAAAACTGCATCCAGCTGTAACACTCTATATGTGTGGGAATGTGAAGCTGCCCTTTATCACAGTTGGCTCCCCACCTTCAGGGTTACGAGGCTGCCACAACCTGGGAGGCAGAGATAAGGTGGCAATCATCTACAGACCGATGGATTGGTGTTTTACTATTGTGGTTTGGCAGATGATCCTTTCTTTATAAGGACAATGCCCAAGTGCAGGAATGGAGTGTATGCTCAGATACCATTGAAGAAGTGAGTTGGGATGTCAGCCAGGACAGGTAATTCCATGAAAAAATAGCTATTCCAAACTCTTTATGACTATCTCAACAATAGAATTGGAGATAGGAGGTGCGAACAGACATCAAACTTCTGTTGGTAAAGTCTCAGGCTTGGCCTACTGTCAGGTGTGGGAGGCAGAGTCAGGCCATAGTGGCAAATCAAGCAAGCACCTGAGGTAATTCAGGGTGGAAACACTCATTGTGAACACTCTGAGAGGAAGAGTTTGTGAGGTAGTGGAAACACTATCCAGCAGGGAAGTGGATGTCTGCTGTATTCAGGAGACCAGATACTGTGGTGGCAACTGCCACACAATCAAGGGCAAGGAAACCAAGTACAAGCTCTATCAGCCCAGAAAGGACAAAGGCACTGCTGGTGAAGGAGTGTGTGGTGGAAGAGTAGACAGAGAAAGTTTCTGAGGTGCAGAGAGTCTCTGATAGAATCATCTTAGTGAAGCTTTTAGTTGGCAATTGTTACCTTTTTGTCTGTGTATGCCCCACAGAGTGGTCTAAGTGATGAGGTTAAGGACCTGTTCTTTGACCAGCTGGATGCTATGACTGCCAGGATCCCAGGATCTGAATTCCTGATCCTGTGCAAAAATTGGAACAACCATGTAGGCCATGCAGGCACTGGATACAGGGAAGGTCATGGTGGGTGGAATGGAGTGCCTCTGCAGGTGTAGCTGATACTGCCACTGAGGATATCTGGAACAACATCAAGACAGGCCTGCTCAAGACAACTGAGGAGGTGTGTGGCACCACTCAGCCCCACTATGGGCATTGTGAAACCTGGTGGTAGAATGAGCACGTGGAAAAGGCCATTGCATCCAAACGGAAAGCTTTCAAGACCTGGAAGACTAGTAAAGGCACCAGGGCATCATACTATGCAGCCAAATGCATTGCCAGACATGCAAAGCACCATGCTCATCAAGAAGCCAACAAGAAGGTCCACAAGACTATTGCCCCCAAGTCTTCAGAAGTCTACCTCCTTGCTAACCAGTTTAGAAGACAGAAAGCTGATGTTTTTGGTGACAAACCAGTGAAGAATGATACAGGGGTGATGTAAATGAGTGAGGACTCAAAGCAGAAGGCCTGGTTAGAGCACTACCAAAGGCTTCTCAATGCTGAATTTGACTGGAACCCGGACCACAATGTCCTACAAACCACCAGTGGGAGGCCCGCCCATCCCAATGACCACTGATATGGTTAAGAAAGCTATCTCTCAGATGAAGGCTGGCAAAGCATAGAGCCCATCAGGCATAGTGACAGAGATGATACAAGCAGCCTATGACATGGGCGCCTCCATGATCCGTGACCTCGCAGCTGCAATCATTCGGGATGGCAAGGTACCCTCCAGAGCAGAGTTTCATTGTCTGCCTCTACAGGGGAAAGGGGTTTGTACTGGATATGGGCAACTACCGTGGGCTCAAGCTGACAGAGCAGGTCATGAAAGTCCTGGAGAGGATTGTGGATGGCCTCATCAGACAGTTGGTGTCAATCAACAATTCCAGTTTGGCTTCGTCCCAGACAGAGGCACAACAGATGCAATCTTTGTTGTCAGGCAGCTGCAAGAGAACTATCTAGCTGCCAAAAAGAGACTCTACATGGCTTTCATAGAACTGGAGAAGATGTTTGATCGAGTGCCTTGAAAGGTCATCTGGTGGGTGCTGAGAAAGCTTGGTGTGGGAGGGTGGATTGTGCGACTGGTCCAGGGGATGTATGCCAATGCAAGGAGCCATGTCCTGTTGGTGACAGGTACATCATTGTGCTTGAAGCCTTGTTACACGAGTTCTGCTCTGGGGTCCCCTGAGAGGACCTCAATGCTCATGACCTTGTTATTATCACTGAATTGCTCGAGGAATGTGTCAGGCGGCTCTTGACTTGGACAGAAGGAATGGAGGAGAAAGGGCTGATCTGGGTCTATGCTGTTTGCAAAAGCTTATCTGTCCCAATACAAAGGGTTATTATGGTAACTTAGGTACCCTCTTGTTACAAATGTCAACAATTCCTATTCATCCTGGGGGCCCAAGATGACATGGAAGCAGCTGACAGACAGGAATCGCAGACCCTCATGATAGACACACCTGGAGATCTGGTGTGAGATCTGCCATGTGTGCAGCAAGCCAGCTACCTGGAAGGGGGCCCACTGATGTGGATGCTGCCCCTGTACCTGCATATTAATAAAAAATCTTGTGATGTTAATGACGATGATCTAAATAAACAATAAGGGGAATGTATACACTTTTAGGGGGAAATAACTCTATCAAACTTGTTTTGCTCCCTTTCTGAAAAGCAGTCTACTCTAAAAGGAAAGAATTTGCTCCCCTTAGGTGTAGACCCCATTTCAGAAGGGGCTTGGTGTACAAGAAGGCAAACAGGAGGCTACAAAAGTTATCTCCCTCATACAAAATGTCAGAATATCAACCAGGGCCCAGTTGTTCAAAGCGTCGTTAGCTTAACGAACTCGTTAAGGGTCATTTCGTTAACTGTTTTAGCAGATTCAAAATACAATATTCTGATAGTTTTTGCTGAAAAATGTGAGTAGCTTTTGCACTGCAAAAGCTACTCACATTTTTTCAGCAAAAAATTTCAGAATATTTACGTATCACTCGATGTAAATTTTAACGAATCGTTAACTAACGACGTCGTTAGCTTTGAACAACTGGGCCCAGGAGTATCCAGCCTCCCTTAACTTACAGGTAGATACTGATCCCAATTACCAATTAGCTTAACCTTTACCACTCTCTGGGCTATTTCAGCAAATTGATGATACACCACAACCTCTTTATAACACTATTGTTGGGGTCCAAAGCATAAACCACGTTAGTGATACAACCATGTTATATCCAAATAAAAATGTATAGATTATATAGAAAAATGACCATTTATGGTCATTTTTCTATATAATCTATACATTTTTGGGGTCCATCTTTGAACTGTGTTGTATCCAAAACCGTGTTATAACGAACCGTGTTATAAAAAGGTTAATGTGTATTTTTCTTTTATTTTTTTCATAGAAAACAGGATTTGACATTTCATGGTAATTATTTCCATTGGAGACAATTTGCATGAAATGTCAAAACCTGTTTTCTGTGAAAAATAAGAAAAATATTTCCAAATGTTGTCTGCTGAAAATATTACCCAGGATGCTAAGCCTTAAAATGATACTTGGATATTGATTCTAATAATCATTAAACTTGTATGCTTATCTTAATAACTATTAACACTTTCACCCCTGAGTTTCTGAAATGGACTCTTCCATCACTTACTTTGGACACATCCATTATTGCAAACAGGGGTTTGATTCAAAAACCAAAACCAGAATGTCAAACAGTGTAGATCCTGATGAGACTGCTCATTATGAGCTGTCTCTTCTGGATCTGCACTGTGTGTAAAGGTTGTAAGGTTGAAAGGGTTAACATCGAGATAATGATCCCAGTAACTCTGCAAATAAACAAAACAAAAATAAATGAACAACAAATGCATTACCCATACCTATATCCATCAGTTCTGCCAGTTCTGCAAAATATTTAGGTCTAACAATCAGTGATAAGATGGATTACTGTCATACTTAGGATCACCTTTATTGGAATCTATTTCCAGCATAGAGGAAAATCAAGGCTGCAGCAAACAAAACACTAGTTAGACTCAGGGGTGGGAATGAGAATTCAACAAAACCGCTGAAAATGTCCATACCCCCTACCCTCCCCCCCACAAAAAAATACCATATTTCAAAAGCTTGTGTCATGATCAGAACTTTTTATTTTTCTAAAAAAATCATCAAAACCGCTGAATTCAGTTAATCCGCTGAAAATTCTCACCCCTGTAGACCCAATCAGTAATTACTGAAGAATAAGAAACTATGAATGCTAGAATCATATTTCATCTGTGTCCAGAATGAACCAAAAAGCTTCTTATTTTTTTCTTCTATATCTTTATAAATAAAAAAAAACAACCTTTTTTTCTGTCATTTACACAGAAGGTATTTCTGACTAATGAAATGCTCTAGAATAGTCCATTATGATTAAGTTACATTTCGCATACTCTCATCATACCTACATTCCAATTTTGACTATAGTGTTTTTCCACCTTATACAAGAATAAGTGAGGCCCCCCCAACAGGCAACCAGCATAGTCTCAAACATAACAAACTTCAGAAAAATACTAGAAATAGTCCTGGACTAACAGTTTCAAACTGCAACTGAATCACTTGCATAAGTCAGTTTTCAAAACCAACAAATTGTATCACATAGTCTATGTGGTTGATACAGTAGTGGAACAGAAATGATCAGGGTATGTAGTCTAAATTGCTTGTTATGAAGTTGTGAAATCTGTGATATTTGTGACAGTCAGGCAATAATCAGAACCAAAATATTTACTTTTGACTTTAGAAGCCATAGAATAGTAAAGGCTAATAACTCAAACTTACATAAAATAAGGAAAATCTCTGTCAGTTCTTGGGACATCCTTATCAACAAGTCGTAAAAATGCTCTCATTTCGTTTACATCGATTTTATGCCTGTTTACATACACCTAAGAATGAGAAAATAATACATATGGCATTTACATTGTATTTTAACCCATTGTAGTCTGGAGACCCCTAAAAGGGTAATCTGCCAACAGTGCAGACCCAGATCAGACACCACAGAAGGCAGTGTCTGATCAGGGTCTCCACTGTTTGCAAATAGTTCAACCATTTTTTTTCTAGGAATATCTAAATCACATAGCCTGACATACCTAAAATCGAAATTAGAATCTTCCAATATATAGTGTGGGGGAGTTTATTGAGTCTACAATGGGTTAATAATTTCAAACATCTCAGACTTTACATGAAATACAAATGTATGTCAGAAATGTGTCAGTAAATTTATGTGCAGATGCCCAAGGCAGTTTTTTCTTTGTGTGTCTGTGGTTTCATATGTGCAGTGTTTGTGTTGTCCTTATTTGTTACTCATCTCTTGGGGGTGGTCTGATGTGGCCAAGGTGTATTTTATCTTACTTCACCGGGGCATCCAACTGATACTGGCTTACAATTGGGCAAGGCCTGCTATCCTCGCAGCAGTTAAGGGTATAGGGGGAATGTTTTTATTTCTTCTGTTTCTTCTCTTTCATTCATTTTCCCTTCTCCCCTGTCCCTCTCTTTCATCTCCTCCACTATCTCTTCTATCTCTATTCTCTTTTTCTTTGGGAGATGACACAAAATGACCCACAAGGGTTGACGTGTTGTTAAACCCCAACACAAACTAACAAAAACCTGGGACCTCATAGTCCAAAGTCAGGAGCACTAGCTGCTTAGCCACTGATGCTTTAGTTTGCTTATAGAATCAGTAGTACTGCAGAATGTATCATCTGAGATCATTGGACCCCTATGGAGACTAAAGAGGTTCATGATGACCTAAATCTCCTATTTTAATATTTTGCTTGAGACAGCCTGTATATAATTGCATTTTATTCTGTTATCATAACTTTCTCTGACACAAATCAATGTATCTGATACTTCTGAACAGTTTAAGAGGACTGAATACATTTTCAGTCAGTTGTATTCCTCCATTCTGAAAATTCTTTGCTCTCAGAGTAGACCATATTTCAGAATGCTCTTTGTGTGCAGCCGGCCCCGGTGGCTCATTTGGATGTGCGTCCAACTGGCGATCAGGAGGTCTGTGGGTTCGACCCCCGCCCGGTTGGCAACATTTTTTCATGGAGATTGATCATGAAATATTTTCTTTGGTCATTCTCTCCTTTCCGCTGATTCAAGAAGGGCAGTTGTCAGTTTCTGATGAAAGAATGTACACAATACTGGTTAACCACAAAGAGGACTAAGCCTGCCCAGTAAATGTGTGGTTAGGTAAACTGACCGCTTGACATGACCCCATTGGGTTGAATGGGCTGTAAAATCTCAACACAAACAAATATCTTTGTGTGCAGGAAAGCAAACAGGAAGTCTTTTTAGAGGAGAAGCTTTTCAGAAGGGTCTTGGTGTGCAGGAAAGCAAACAGGAAGTCACAAAAATTGTCCTCCTCCTCGCAAAACAAAGGTGTAAAATCTTCCAAGTGTGAACAGTCCCTTTAATGCTGAGCATGCTGGGGAAAAACAACAAACAGACAACATTTTGAAATATTTTTCAAAGAAAAATAGAGTTGGATATTTCATGCAAATTGTCTCTTAGGAGACAATTTGCATGAAATACCTAACTCTATTTTCTGAAAAAAAAAAGAAAGAAAAAAAAAAGAATAAAAAAATATCATCAATTTGTCGTCTGCTGAATTTTCCCAGAGAGTACTACTAAAGGTTAATCTATAGACAAACCTGAGCTTGTATTTTCAAAAATTCTATTTTCTGCCTCATTTCATCACTATCTAAATTTAAAGAATGCCAAGTTTTGGAAAGAGATGAGAAGTCTGGTTCCAAGGCTGCTGAATGGCTAACTTCAGTATTCAATCTATGGTTGATCTGTTCAGCTAAGGGGTTTTCACATGGGAAATCAGGACTTCTTAATGACTGTTCCTCATCATCTTCTTCCAGCTCATACCTTGCCACAAGACCACTTTGTAGCTTACTTTCTACAATAAAATAGAGTGAGTTCAATCAATAACTATGCTCTAGTTCTGTAAGTCAAACATTACAGGCTCATTCGAAAGTGACTGAATGGACTGGTTGATGTTTGGTTAACAAATATGGTGGCCCCCATGATAGGAGTGTTGTTTACAAACAACCATCATGATGCTGCTTCTTCATTCAAGGCTTCTGAATGTGGACTTCAGAGCTTGCATACACAAAATACCAGAGCTCAAATTGTTCTATTTAGGTTTTCATCATATCCCGATTCATCTACTATTATATATTCTCAGTCAAACATCTTATTACAAATGAACACCCTGTTTAACCACTTAAGAATGTATTTTTTCTTCCTGACATTCAGCAATGACCAGCAGTTCATATCTTTCACTGCCATCTACCCCTGCTGGGTTGGCAACATTCTTTCGTGGAGATTTGATCATGAAATATTTTCTATGGCATTCTCTCCCTTCCACTGAATCAAGAAGGGCAGTTGTCAGTTTCTGGCGAAAGAATGTGCACAATACATGTACTGGTTAACGGCTTAGAGGACTAAGCCTGCCCAGTAAAAGTGTGCTTAGGTAAACTAACCTCGCTCGACATGACCCCCATTGGGTTGACTGGGCCATAAAACCTCAACACAAACAAACACTGCCATCTTTAAACTAGAGCATTCAATGCTTCACTCTACCTGACTAAAGTGAGGCAGAGGTATTGTTTTAGGAGGAGTATTTGGTGATAATTCTGGGGTAATTTTCTCCAGTTCTCCATAAAAACGTACATTGTGGGTACTCATTAGAAGCACAGTGCACGTCATCAAGGCACTTCTAATGAGTACCCACAACATATGTTTTTATGAAGAAATAAGAAAAATTATCCCAGAATTATCACCAAATACTCCTCCTTAACAATTCCTCTAGTGAGGTCATCACTTTCTCAATATTCACCGAGACAGTTCGATCTAATTTTGGTTGGATAACTGCAGTTAGTGATCAAAATCATTCATAGGCAGAGCAATATAGACTAGTATACTTTATTCACCCAATTACAGTAGACTCTCATTATCTCAACTTCTTTTATCTGAAATAATCGCTTATCTCAAAGTGAAAATCTGGTCCCTGTTTTAACATGGAAATCTAACAGCAGGTAACAAATTATTGTGGAAAAGAGGAGAAACTGCTCCTAAGGAGCAATTGCTCCTCTTTTCCACAATATTTTCAATATATCTCTATCTTCAGGAGTCAAATTACATATACATTTGTGAAATGTGGTTGTTCAATTTATTTTTTCCTCAATTCTGCAAATCTGATATGATGTTGAGGTATGAATACCTTGAAGTATTTTAGAAAGTACCTTGGACTTCAAGAGAACAAGAGTCGACTGTATTATCACCCAAATTTGTATAGAAGACAGATTTATCACCATAATATGATTCATTTACAATAACGATATATTAACAGCACATCAAAAGTCAAGACAGCAACATAATTATGTTTAACCTTTAAGAATCTCTGGGCAAATTCAGAGATGACAAATTTATGATATTTTTCTAATAAATCTTATTATCCTTATCTCAAATCCTAACAAAATAGGGAAAGTGTTTCAAAATGTCATCTGCCGAAATTTTTGCCCAGTATAGTAAGCATTTAAGTAATCATGTTTAAAGTAAATGTCCTAAAATTTTGTACACCAAAAGTTCTGACAATATGGCATATGCAAACAGTGTAGACCCAGATCAGACTGCTCCTGAAGGAGCAGTCTGATCAGGGTCTACACTGTTTGCCATTCTACCAAGCAGTTTATGAAAGAACTGCATAAACAGCTAAATTTAAGCTGAAAAGGCATGGCATTAAGTGTTCGAAATTTTTGGACATTTACCGTATGTTTATATGAAATATTGAAATGAAGTATTATAGAACAAACCTTGTTTATATTGCAAAGGAATTTCCAGGCATTTGATTGGAAAACATACATGTAGCTCCTCTCTAAAACTTTGGAGGCCACCATTTTATTTTTCACTGCATCAATGAATCACCACATTTTTGTTGTTTATATCAACCTATATTCTATTTAATTTAATTGATACAAGCATTTCCTGTCTATTTGGGCTCCAGAAGAAAACTTAAGCAACCTCCAAGTGATCTTTAAAGCAAATTTATTCAACTTTTCAGCCAGTCTCTTCCATACTAGCTGCAGTACAAGCCTTGGAAATGTGACAGAACCATTATTGTTTCAAGGCATTATACGCATTTAAATGATGCGGCATGTTGCTTGGTGCTGTTTTTTGTTGGTGACATTATGGCAAATAACGTGCAAAAGCTTCCAATAAAAGCTGTGCAATATAAAATATCCACTACTTTGATACTTGACAGTGGAGATGGCCTCATAGTCCCTGCCTCATAATTCTCAGGCAGAGAATATGAACCCATGCTTACTATCAAGGCTCTAAATAACTAATAACAGGCTCTCTCCAAATGAAGTATGTATCCAAATTTATTGTGTCAAAACCTTATAATCAAGAAATATGACAAAGCCCTGAGGTTATAAAACTTTTTTTCATGCTCAACACAGCTAAGCACGAAATTTTCTTTGCTAATAAATATGAAAATGCCAACAATAGTTGGCATTTTCATATTTATTAGCAGAGAAATGTTCATGCTCAGCTAAATTTAGCCAGAAAAAAATTTGCAGTGGTTAGTATTTTGAGATATATTAGCAGGACAAATTTCATGCTCAAATGAGTTGAGCATGAAAAAACTTTTATAACCTCAGGGTCAGGACACATTTTTACAATCACATTTTGGTAGTCATAGATCTAGATAAGAGAGGATAAAAGGTGAATAATTTTCTTATTTCTTATTTGTCCATGATAACATATGCTGTGGGTACTCATTAGAAGCAGTAAGGCTTTTGTAATGATTACCAACAATGTGTGTTTTCATTGAGAAAGAAGAAAAATATTAATACTTTTTGGTTGAAAATAAAGCCTTATCTGAAGCTTTGTTGGTATTAGTATCAAATACTCCTTCTTAACATTTTCTCAGATTTTGTTTGTGTTGAAGTTTTACGGCCCAGTCAACCCAATGGGGTCATGTCGAGCGCGGTCAGTTTACCTAACCACACGTTTACTGGGCAGGCTTAGTCCTCTAAGCGGTTAACCAGTATTGTGCACATTCTTTTGCCAGAAACTGACAACTGCCCTTCTTGAATCAGCGGAAGGGAGAGAATGACCGTAGAAAATATTTCATGATCAATCTCCACGAAAGAATGTTGCCGAGCTCGGCGGGGGTTGAACCCGCGACCTCCTGGTCTCCATTCGGACGGTGCATCCAACTGAGCCACCAAGGCCGGCTACACATTTTCTCAGATAGTGAACTTTTACCTCCAGGTTTAGCTGTGATCTGAAGAAGAGTTTTCCATCTTGTCTTCATCTCGTGATATTTCAGAATATAGTCTAGCAGAAGAACCTTTCTCTCCCTAAATAAAACATAGCTCATTATAAGGTACGTATTTCAACAAAAAAAATTTGAGATTTTTCTTATTTCTCTGAGAAAACATATGATGTGGGTACTCATTAGAAGTGCCTCACTGAGGCACTTCTAATGAGTACCCACAATATATGTTTTCATGGAGAAATAAGAAAAAATATTATCTGGATACTCACTCTAATTAAGGGTTACGATAAAACATAATATATATAAGTACCCTAAATCAGAGAACTTGTTAAGGATGAGTATTTTGATGATAATTCTGGCATAAGGTGCTTCTAATGAGTACCAATATTTTAGTGAGGCACTTCTAATGAGTACTCACAACATATGTTTTTATGCAGAAATAAGAAAAATTATCTCAGAATTATCACCAAATACTCCTCCTTAACATTGCCCAAATATTCTGAGAGGCATGAGAAAAACAGTGTAATCTGTAAAAACTTGGTAGTGCAGTGCGTAGTTCATGGGCCTCTGGTATCAGAGGCCGCAGGTTCGAGCATTGCACGGGTTTGAAATTTTCTGGGTCTTTACATGCTCCATCAGAATCATTGGAAGGGATGATGTTAATACAGTGTGCCATACTTTGGATTGCAATGTTCGCTGGGGGGGGGGGGGGTCCCTGTGTGCAAGAAGAAACAGTTCCTTTGCAGGTTAAAGATCCCACATTGCTGTTAAAGAACAATCCAGAAGGAACTGCCATACTTCAATGCAAGCATGTGGCTCTACTCCACAAAACAATAAATAAAGTATTCAGCTGTGCAGTCAAATGTTAATACAAGTCATACTAGGACTGCCAAACTTCATTGCAAGTCTGTGGCTCTACTCTATCAAACAATACAAATTTGCTGTTTAAGGACAGTGATACAGTGCACACAGGAACAGCCACATTTTATTGCAGGCCTGTGGCTCTACACCAGAAGCAATTAACAAAGTAATCACTTTGTTTTTAAAGGACAGTGATACAGTCCATACAGGAACAGTCAAGTTTCATTGCAGGCATGTGGCTCTACTCCAGAAGCAATTAACAAAGTATATCATATCATATATCATAATCGGATTTTTGATTAACATGCAGGTACAGGGGCAACATCCACACCAGTGGGCCCCCTTCCAGATAGCTGGCTTGCTGCATGCATGGCAGATCTCACACCAGATCTCCAGGTATGTCTATCATGAGGGTTGATGGCCGAAAGCTTCCACTCTCTGCAATCCCTCTCTGTCAGCTGTTTCCATGTCATCTTGGGTCTCCCAGGCCCACGCTTTCCATCAACCTGGCTGTCTTGACTGCACTACTGGAGCATTTCATATGTCCATACCATCAGAGTCTTTTCTCCTTCAGAATTAGGTCCAGATCCTCAATGCCAAGCTGCACAAATAGCTCATTGGACCTGGTGGTGACAATGTCTTGCAGTCTGACATTGCAGATCTGTCTGATCATTACCCTGTCGTTTCGCTGCAGACACCGGAGATTTGGCTTTGTCAATGGCCAAGTCTCGCTGACATGGAGCATTGCACTCCGCACACAAGAGCTGTACACAGGGCCACGTGTTTTGAAAGAGCGGTGGCATAAAGAGAGAACTGGTAGCAGATCCTTGAACTTCTTCCAGGCGGTTTTCATACATGTTGTGGTTGAAAGTTCACATCCACCTGCTGCTGAGAGCATGTCTCCTGAGTAGCAAAAGGAAGCTACCACCTCAAGCTTGTCAGGTCCGACCTGGACTTCCTTCTGTGGTCTGCCATCCAAGGGGCATGCAGTTCCCTGGCACTGTGTACATCTGTAGTCAGGGTCTTTTTTAAAGCGCTTGAGCCCACTGCATTTCTTGTGCACCCAGTGCTTGCAGCCATTGCAGAAGATGCTGTTGATGCTTTTAAAGGACAGTGATACAGTGATAACATCAAAGTAATCACTTTGATGTTAAAAGACAGTGATACAGTCCATACAGGAACCGACATACTTCACCACAAGCCTTTGACTCTATACCATCAAGCAATAAACAAGTACAATCAACTCTCATCTCAAAATTCAAGGGACCAGAATTACAAAGCATTAGTTTGAAATAACAGTAGTTTGCGATAAAAGTAGTTCAAATGTGACATACATATGTCAAACTAAACCAATATTGCTGTTTATTTAGTTTGACTTAAGCAGTAGTTTGAGTTGATTATCAGGGCCCAGTTGTTCAGAACTTAACAAACTTGTTAGCTGATGTGACGTTAAGATACAGTGGAACCTCGATAATTCAAAGTCCAAGGGACCGAACAGTTTTGTTTGAATTACTGAGACTTTGAATAACTGAGGGTTAAAATGCATACATATATCTAAGTTGGGACTTCAAAATGATTTTGAATTATTGAGAATTTTGAATTAATGGAGTTTGAATTATCGATGTTCTACTGTATCTATCTTGAAATATGGCAAATACATTGATATTTTTGCTACAAAAATGTGAGTAGCTTTTGCATTCCAAAAGCTACTCACATTTTTGTAGCAAAAATATCAATGTATTTGAAAATACCTTAACTACAACAGTTAACAAGTTTGTCATTAACAAGATAATTGAGCTAACGATGCTCTGAACAACTGGGCCCAGTTTGAGATAACTAGAACCAACTGTTTTCACCTTGATGTTGAAGAGCAGGGATACAGCCCAAACAGAAACTGCCATACTTCTCTACGAGCTTGTGGCTCTACTCCACCTATAAATAAACAGAGAACATTATTTTTTTTCTGTTTTGCACTATGCCACCAGACAATAAGGAAGAACATTAGAGCAGTGTCACAAGAAAAAAACTTCCTGTTGAATCAATCTGTCAGTGGGCATGCCTAGATCATTAGCAAAGCCATGTCTAGTTCTGTGGCTGGCATTCCCCTGGGCCTACTGCCTATGTAAGTGAATAGCATAGCTTCTGGCGAGACTGAGTGGATGCCGAGACTTGTCTGAACCTTTGCTGTTTGCATATGCCATAAATCGATAACGGCTCTTTTCCCATGACACATCTCAAGAACAAAGCATGTTATGTAATCTTTAAACACATAAAGTATGTTTCATCTCTTGAAATGTGACTCTCGTTAGGTATGTCTATTGATTAGACCCTTTAGATTTTGTTTGCGTTGAGGTTTTACGGCCCAGTCAACCCAATGGGGTCATGTCGAGCGCGGTCAGTTTACCTAACCACACGTTTACTGGGCAGGCTTAGTCCTCTAAGCGGTTAACCAGTATTGTGCACATTCTTTCGCCAGAAACTGACAACTGCCCTTCTTGAATCAGACCCTTTAGATGCAGTTTGATCTATGTTTACATGGAATACTCATGCATGTCTGTCTGAATATGCAGAGCGCAGTTTGGTAAGTTTCAATAGGACTTCTATGCATAATGGAATAAATAGCATTCAAGGCAGACATTCAGATTAGGTTGAAAACATAACCAAGTATGCAAATTTAGGCTTTATTCCATTATGAAATATAAGAAGTATTCCTTGAATGCTGTTTATTCTGTTATACCTAGAAGTCATATTGAAACTGACCAAACAGCGCTCCGCTCTGAATACTAAGGCAACTACCGGTAGATACACATGGTAGATAGTCTACCATTTTGCACAAGGGCCACAACTTTTGTGGTTTCCACTTTGCTTTCCTGAGCACCAAATCCTTTCTGAAAAGAGGTACACTATAAAAGGAAAGAATCTGCTCCCAGGGGATGCAAATTCTTTCCTTTAAGAATGGTTCCCTTAATAGAAGGTAGTTAAAAACAATTTGACAGTTACCTCCCCTGAAACTGAACCCATTCTTCATAACTCACTAAGCAAAATTGTAGCAGACATTCTATTTTTTTTTCATATTATTTTTTTAGAGAAAATAAGACTTGGAATTTCATGTGAAATGTCAAACCTACCTAAGAATACAGCTTTTCTTAAAGCAGATTCGTCAACAAGTCTTCCATCTGCATCTAGGAACTTTTGAAATCTTTCCTTTGTTAATGGCTCTGTCCTCTTACTAATTGGAGATGTCTGAAATTATACAAGAGCTATCAGAAGATAACAATGCATTTTTGAGGAAGACATAGCTCTAGATGAGGTTTTTTTTTTTTTTTTTTAAAAGTCCAAATATTTTTCTTATTTCTCCATGAAAACGTTTTAGCTTTTAAACAGAATAATGCTTTACTTTTTTTTCCAAAAAGTACTGATACGTCTCTTATTTCTCCATGAAAACATATATTAGCCACGAAAACATTCATAATCAAAGCAATGCTGCAAGGCACTTCTAATGTGTAGCCACATTTTCATGGAGAAACAAGAAAAATATTTATGTGGCTAATCCCTCTTGCTTGGAGCTATGATAAGTGTTGTCAGAAGACAACAAAGCATGTTTGTGGGAACCAATGAGAAAGACATAACTTTAAAACAGAATAACACTTTTTCTTAAAAAAAAAAAAAGTACTGATATTTTTCTTATTTCTCTGTGAAAACATATGTTGTAGGTACTCACTAGAAGTGCCTTGTTGAGGTACCCACAACATCATATTTTCATGGAGACTGGAGAGATACTGTGTTTGACCTAAATACCACACATACCCCTATAAATGTACAGTCAAGCAATTTCGTAACCTGTATATGTTGTCAATTCTCATTTGAACTGCCTCAACAAAAAAGCATATGTTGTGGTACCCATTTGAATTGCCTCAACAAGTCGAGGCAATTCAAATGGGTACCAACAACTTATGCTTTTTATAAAGAACATCAGAAAAATATCACAAATAATCCTCTCATGATGTCCTTTGCTGATCTTTCTTTAAGGTGTGCCCTTATTAAGTAGATATTTTACAATATGTTTGTTTTTTTTTCAGTAATTTTGAAAAATCTAAGCCCATAGTACATGTTAATTAGGTTGAATATGGTATGAAAATATTTACATATTTATTCATTTAAATATTTTCCCTCTGAAGCTATGACAAGAGCTGTCAAAAGACAACAAAGCATGTTTATGGCAGCCAATGTGGAGAATACATACCTCCAGATAAGGTTTGTTTGTGTTGAGGTTTTACGGCCCAATCAATACATACCTCCAGATAAGGTTTGTTTGTGTTGAGGTTTTACGGCCCAATCAACCCACTGGGGTTATGTCGAGCACAATCAGTTTACCTAACCACACGTTTACTGGGCAGGCTTAATCCTCTAAGCGGTTAACCAGTATTGTGCACATTCTTTTGCCAGAAACTGACAACTGCCCTTCTTGAATCAGCGGAAGGGAGAGAATGACCCCAGATAAGATTTTTTTTTCAAACAAAATGTACCGTATTTACCATAAGTATTGGAACATCTTATCTATTTACCATACTTGCCCTAAATTTTTTTAATAGTCCATTCTACTACCTGTTGATGAGTCTAACATATTGCTGATAAGGTGCTTTTGTTTTTTTGTTTTTTTTTCAACCGAAAAGTATTGATATTTTTCTTATTTCTTGTTGAAAACATATATTGTGGGTACTCATTAGAAGCACCTAGCCAAGGCACTTCTAATGAGTACCCACAACTTATGTTTTCATCAAGAAATAAGAAAAATATTATGTGGAGACCCCCTCCTTTCTGTAGCTATGAGGAATAATTTGGACAGTAAGCAAAGAAAGTAATGGTATTTATACTATATAATATGGAAATTGAGGAACCATAGCTTCAGATAAGGTGCTGTTTTATTTCAACCGAAAAGTATTGATAGTTTTCTTATTTCTTGACAAAAACATATATTGTGGGAACTCATTAGAAGGGCCTCAATGAGGCACTTCTAATGAGTAACCACAATATATGTTTTTGTCAAGAAATAAGAAAAATATTATGTGGATACCCCCTCTTATCTGTAGCTATGAGGAATAATTTGGAAAGTAAGCAAAGTAAGGCATGTTTATATAAATTATACAGTAAAAAGATTGACAAAAGACAGAATCACACTGAAAAGCTTATATACAAACCTCAAAATCTGCCTTATAATGTACCCACTTTGTTATCCCTATTTCAAGTTATATGTTATGAAGTAGGGACCTCAATGCACATTATTTTAAAAAGTCTTTATAAAGAGCAACTGCTCTTTATAAAGACTTTTTAAAATAATGTGCATTGAGGTCCTTTTTTGCGTGACATGGCTAATTTGTTACCTGACTGTGAATCTCTACTGGACCACTTCTAGGGGGAAGAAACAATGCTTCATCACTGGGCTGAACATCCGAATGATTAATAAACTCAAATTCTTCCAAGCTGGATAACCTATTCAATTGTAAATAAAAACTCATGTGTAAAATATATACACTGTGTAGGCTTGGATCAGCCTGTGCATCTTTGCAACAACAGGATGAAAACCTCTCTAAATTAGTTTTCCAGAATAGTTTACATCCATTGAGTATTAAACCCATTTATGCCGAGTGGACTCTTCTACCTGAACTGTTTGGACCAGTCCATTTCCAGTTTAAGGGATGTCAGGTCAGTTTTTATTACAATCATATTTTATTGAAATGCCTGTAGTTAATGCAAACAGTGTAGACCCTGATCAGATTCTGCAGCATCTGATCTGGGTCTACACTGTTTGCCAATGTCCCATTTATAGGATGATAGGCACAAATGGGTTAAATAGTACATGTATATCTAGACAGTTCAATGGAACAATTTAGATGCAGCATTGGAAGTGAGCAAATATCAGACAAACCAATAAGATGCATTTCATCTTACACAGAAAATTAGGAAATACACTGGAACATGTACATTTGCACATAGTTATTATGCTGGAATCTTCTCCAATATACAGTAAAAATCTATGACAGGGGCTATAAATAACTATATAAATAACTAACACAGGGAAACAGAGTAGCAGAAGACATACATGCCATAAGCTGTGGACTAAAATCTGTGAGATAAGAAAAAAAATTAAGGGAAATTTGACAAAGTTCTGTAAGATTTTCTTAACCCTTTTCCTGCTGAACCCGGATATATCCTGTTTTGCAAACAGCGTAGATCCAGATCAGTTGGCTTCTGAAGAAGCCAACTGATCTGGATCTGCACTGTCTGCCATCAAGTATGCAAATTTATAACAACAATCTGGATCAAGTAACCTGACTGGCTGAAAATTAGAAGTAGGCGTGGTTTATTAATTTATTCAGCAGGACAAGGGTTAAGCATCACTTTGGAGCTCCCCCAATATAGTCTTGTTTTTTTTTTCTTTCTCATGTAAGAAGCTCCACAATAACCACAAACCACAATAGTGTGTGATCTATGTTTATTTCTCCATAAAATCTGTTGTAAAATGGTCTGAAAATTCTGTGAGATTTGTATTTTTTATGGGAATTGCATTCCAGATGGTCCAAATTCTGTGAGATTTTTTTTTTTTTTTTTTTTTTTTTATAATTTTATTTTCAAATCAAACAAATACATTTAACAAAGCATTGGTGATTATACATATATATGGTTTACTTAGCACCTATCCTAAATATTTCTACGGACTAAAGATGAAAAAAAAAAAAAAAAAGGATTAAGACAAAAAGAAAAAAAAACAAAAAAACACACACACACACACAAAAAAAAAAAAAACAAACACAAAAAAAACAACAAACACACATACACACACACATTATTACAATATGTGATATAATAGACTTAAACCTATAATGCATGGTAATCTTAAAAACAATGTTCTTAAATCACATTCTACCTTGTTTACCATGACTGAAAGGAAATATTATATTACTGCAGTTTAGTTTCATTGTCAAACGAACATACTATATATTAATGCTAATCATTATCATGTGTCCTTTTTTTCTCAACCGCTTTGGTGGTCTCTCTCTATTATTTAACGGTATATTACGGTTCGGGGCTTTACATAATTCTCGATTGTCCTAAAACGCTGACTCATCCCCATTCCCGTGCGACACAAACGTCCCTACGCTGAAAAACGGAAGTCCGCTCCAAAATTCTCAAGCGACAAAACACTTACGAAAAAAAAAAAAAAAAAAAAAAAAAAGGTAAAATCATCTCTATACACCCTACTTGACGAAAGAAAATTATAAATTGGACGGCTACATCCCTTGAAAGCCCTTGACAGCTGAAGGGTCTCTGACCCCTGACTCAGCACAGCAGACGATCCGTCGCACAAAACAGAGATGAGAGAGAGTTTATATATATATATATATATATATATATACATATACACATACACACACACACACACACACACATATATATATATATATATATATATATATATATATATATATATATATATATATATATATATATATGCATACATACACATACATACACATACACCTACACATACATATATATATACATACACATATATATATATAAATCTTTTAAATAATCTTTTATTATTCTTTTTTACTCAACGCATAGGATGGCAAATTACAGCACAGGAAGTTCGGCTCGACTGGTCAGGCTTTATAAAAGTAAAACATTATAGGCCATTTCAATCCACCATAGTCACCTTTCTAAACCTATCACTATTACGCTTTACTAAGTTTATCGATACATGTACTATCATCTCGTGCAACTCTTTGTCAACTAGAGGCAAAGTTCTGTAGGTACAGAGGCTTATTTATTCTTTCTTGCTGGATTTATCAGAATTCTTTTCTTATGCACATTTTTAAAACACGTGTGGATATACTTGTTCGAAGAGACGTTGTCACCTATCCATATTCTACATGACAAATACTGTAAATTTTGAAAGCAATCAGAAGTGTTAATAAAAGATCGGTAAGTTAATTTTTTTAGGTACACATGTGCTTTATATATATATATATATATATATATATATATACATATATATATACCCATACATGTATATATATATATTTATATATATATGTCCGTCCGTCCGTCCGATGAATTTTACTCGATAATTAAAATCATAAATCATATACATGTATACTTACTATTGCACTATTATTATTTTTATTATTACTTTTTCAAACTATATATTTCCGCCGCGTCGTGCGAGCCTCAACGGCTCTGGCGAGCCTGCACTTCCATCCCGTCTCGCCAGAGCTCCCAATGACTCGCTCATACAAGCAGTCTGGTAAGTGAAAGTCCTGACAAGATACCAACCACACACCTGGTCTCGATCAGATCAGTATCAACCAAACGGAATTTCCGTGACATCCCCTCCCTTCTCAACACATATTTAATAATTCTCCTCTTCTAAACAAAATTAAAATAAATGATTAATTCCTCATCTGTTTAACTGATTATACAATAGAGACCACAGTGTGAGATATGGCATGTATGAGAAGAAATAAATAGTGCTAAAACATTTCAAGTTTAGGAAGTGGTTATAGCCATACAAAACCAGACTTCTAGCCAGACCACACTGGATAGGCTAGCCATCCGGGATCAGATCAATTTGTATACGCGATGATACAATGCTGCTGTTAAAACTTATTTCTTTACCTGTAATGGTGACAAAATATCTGGTTTCACATGCGATGTGACCTTAGGGCCATAAGCGTGTTTGGTACATATCTTATTTACATGTGCATTGTATGTGGTATACACCGATATTATTCTTAACCTTTGTCCTGCTGAACCCGGATAGACTCTGTTTTGCAAACAGTATAGATCCAGATCAGTTGGCTTCTGAAGAAGCCAAATGATCTGGATCTCCACTGTTTGTCATTCAGTATGTAAATTTATATCAACAATCTGAATTAAGTAATCTGATTGGCTGACTATTAGAAATGGGCATGGCATCTTAATTTATTCAGCATGACAAGCGTTAATTTCTAAATTAAGTGGTTGGGTAAGATGCGACTTCACTCTGTTTGTGGAATGTGAACAAAACGGAAAGTCGGTTGTATGTTTAGCTAGCTGACTTAAATAACTGTGGATATATTAAGTCATGTACATGTATTAGAGAAAACCTACTTCATGAGAAAACCTACTTTATGACAATATGAACAACAAAGGTGTGTCTGTGCATTCTGATAAGCACCTTTCTATCTCTCTTTCTCTATATACATGTACTGCCATACACCCTCGTGGATGTTCTAGGCAGTGTACATTACACTCTGGGCTGCAGAATAAAGGCCTACAACTAAACATTTTGTATTACCATAGGATTCTTTAACCTGCACATGGGTGACTTTCCTTGCACAGGAGGACTCCAATTAATGTCCCAATCTGAAGGACAGTGCACTGTTTTCATGTCATGCCTGCAAATGACACAAATGAGAGCATGTTTGGACACTGAAATTCCCTTGCCTATGCCTGGGATCAATCTCAATACCTCTAGCTCTAGAAGCCAGTGCGCTCACCACTTTCATCTCTGTTGTTCGCTGCTGAAATAGCATACTACCTCTAGTTTCTATAGCTGAGCAGACCAGTTTGTGTCTTATATTTGGTTGGAAAACCCCAAAACCGAGTTTCCCATGTCGTGGTTTGTGATGTGGCTCATTTCATTTGAGACTGATCACACTGCATGTGTGTGTGATGGGTAGGAATTAGGATGCAACTATTCTTCCTTCACTGTGTTCTTGGAGTGTGATCAAATTTGTTTAGCAAGCTGACTTCTAACTAGACTTTGAAAGTTAATTACTTGTAATGTTGTAATATATTTATTTATTTCTATTTAAATGCACATTTATGCTGATGCTGATAGATGAAAGCCAGAGAAAGTTTGACAGGTAACTGGGTATGACGTAAAACTGCATCCAGCTGTGACACTCAACATGAGTGTGGGAATGTGAGGCTGCCCTCTATCACAGTTGCCTCCCCATCTTCAGGGTAACGAGGCTGCCACAACCAGGGAGGCAGAGCTAGGCAGCAATCATCTACAGACTGATGGCTTGGTGTTCTAGCTATTGTGGTTTGGCGGACAATCCTTTCTTTATAAGGACAACGGCAAAGCACACTGCCCGAGTGCGGGAACGGCGTGCATACTCAGATGCCGTAAAAGAACTGAGTTGGGATGTCAGCTAGGACAGGTGATCCCATAAAAAAGCAATTGTTCCAAAAATTTTACATGGCAAGAAGAAAAATAGGTTCAGAGTTAGGCGGTGCCAACAGACATTCTGTTGGTAACATCTCTGGCTTGGCCTCCTGTCAGGTGTGGGAGGCAGGGTAGGGCCATTGTGGCGAATCCAGCAAGCACCTGAGGAAACTCAGGGTGGGAACACTCAATGTGAACACCCTGAGAGGAAGAGTTTGCGAGGTAGTGGAAACACTATCCCGCAGGAAAGTGGATGTCTGCTGCATTCAGGAGACCAGATACCGTGGTGGCAGCTGCCACACAATCAAGGGCAAGGACACCAGGTACAAGCTCTACTGGTCAGGAAATGACAAAGGCACTGCTAGTGTAGGAGTGTTTGTGGCAGAAGAGTGGATAGAGAAAGTTTTTGAGGTCCAGAGAGTCTCCGACAGAATTATTTTAGTGAAACTCATAGTCGGCCAGCGTGTGGTTACCTTTCTGTCTGTGTAGGCCCCACAGAGTGGTCTAAAGGATGAGGTTAAGGACCTGTTCTTTGATCAGCTGAATGCTGTGACTGCCAGGATCCCAGCATCAGAATTTCTGATCCCATGTGGAGATTGGAATGGCCATGTTGGCCCTGCAGGCACTGGATACAGGGAAGTGCATGGTGGGATGGGGTATGGCAGGCCGGAACCAGATGTTGAGGGTGAGAGAATCCTAGAGTACGCCCTAGCATTTGACCTGCTTCTTGGGAACACATGTTTCAAGAAACTTGACAGCCATCTCATCACATACAAGTCTGGAAACATAGCCCATATAGACTTCATCCTTTTCCGTAGGACCATGCGCAAACTTGTCACAGATGTAAAAGTGATCCCTGGTGAGGAAGTAGCTCTGCAACATCAGCTTCTTGTATGTGACATGAGGATTGATGTGCCTCCAAAATCCAAGCGCAAGTTCACCCCTCGCCTCAAAGTTTGGAAGCTTAAAGACCCTCAGACAAGCAATCATTTCCAGGAGGTCTTCAACTTGCATGTGAGCACATCTGCAGGTGTAGCTGATGGGGCCACTGAGGATATCTGGAACAACATCAAGACTGGACTGCTCAAGACAACTGAGGAGGTATGTGGCACAACTCGGCCACACCGTTGGTATCGTGAAACCTGGTGGTGGAATGAACACGTGGAAAAGGCCATTGCTGCCAAGCGGACAGCTTTCAAGGCCTGGAAGGCTGGTAAAGGCACTAGGGCATCATACAATGCAGCCAAACGAAATGTTAGACATGTAGTGCACCATGCTCGTCAAGAAGCCAACAAGAAGGTCTACGAGAATATTGACCCCAAGTCTTCAGAAGTCTATCGCCTTGCTAACCAGTTTAGAAGAGAGAACACTGATGTTGTTGGTGACAAACCTGTGAAGAATGATGCAGGAGAGATGTCAATGAGCGAAGACTCAAAGCAGAAGGCCTGGCTGGAACATTACCAAAGGCTTCTCAATGTTGAGTTTGACTGGGACCCAGACCACCTGTCATATCAATCACCAGTGGAAGGCCCGCCCATCCCAATCACCATTGATATGGTTAAGAAGGCTATCTTGCAGATGAAGGCAGGCAAAGCACCGGGCCCATCAGGCATAGTGGTGGAGATGATAAGAGCGGCCGGTGACATGGTCGCCTCCATGATCTGTGACCTCGCAGTTGCAATCATTCGTGATGGCAAGGTACCCTCTGACTGGGAGCAGAGTTTCATTGTCTGCCTCTACAAGGGAAAAGGGGATGCATTGGAAAGGGGCAACTACCGCGGTCTCAAGCTGACAGAGCAGGTTATGAAAATCCTAGAGAGGATTGTGGACGGCCTCATCAGACAGTTGGTGTTAATCGATGATTCCCAGTTTGGCTTCGTCCCAGGCAGAGGCACTACAGACGCAATCTTTGTTGTCAGGCAGCTGCAAGAGAAGTATCTAGCTGCCAATAAGAGACTCTACATGGCTTTCGTAGACCTGGAGAAGGCGTTTGATCAAGTACCTCGGAAGGTCATCTGGTGGGCGCTGAGAAAACTTGGTGTGGAGGAGTGGATTGTGCAACTAGTGCAGGGGATGTATGCAAATGCACGGAGCCGTGTCCGTGTTGGTGAGGGGTACAGTGAAGAGTTTGAAGTGAAGGTTCACCAAGGATCAGTACTCAGCCCACAGCTCTTCATCATTGTGCTTGAAGCCTTATCACGAGAGTTCCCCTCTGGGGTCCCCTGGGAGGACCTCTATGCCGACAACCTTGTTATCATCGCTGAATCGCTTGAGGAATGTGTCAGGAGGCTCTTGACTTGGAAAGAAGCAATGGAGAAGAAAGGACTGAGAGTAAATGCAGGAAAGACAAAGATCATGATCTGCGGTACGGGACTGGACCTCCTGCAGAGTTCAGACGAGTTTCAATGCGCTGTCTGTTGCACTGGAGTGGGCAGCAACAGCATCTTCTGCAATGGCTGCAAGCATTGGGTGCACAAGAAATGCAGTGGGCTCAAGCGCTTAAAAAAGGACCCTGACTATAGATGTACATGGTGCCAGGGAACTGCACGCCCCTTGGATGGCAGACCACAGAAGGAAGTCCAGGTCGGACCTGACAAGCTTGAGGTGGTAGCTTCCTTTTGCTACCTAGGAGACATGCTCTCAGCAGCAGGTGGCTGTGAACTTTCAACCACAACAAGTGTGAAAACCGCCTGGAAGAAGTTCAAGGATCTGCTACCAGTCCTCTCTTCACGCCACCTCTCTTTCAAAACACGTGGCCATGTGTACAGCTCTTGTGTGTGGAGCGCAATGCTCCATGCCAGCGAGACATGGCCATTGACAAAGCTGAACCTCCAGCGTCTGCAGCGAAATGACAGGGCAATGATCAGACAGATCTGCAATGTCAGGCCGCAAGACATTGTCACCACCAGGTCCAATGAGCTACTTGTGCAGCTTGGCATAGAGGATCTGGACCTCATTCTGAAGGAGAGAAGACTTCGATGGTATGGACATGTGGAACGCTCAAGTGGTGCAATCAAGACAGCCTTTGACATACAGGCTGATGGAAAGCGTGGGCCTGTGAGGCCCAAAATGACATGGAAGCAGCTGACAGAGAGGCATTGCAGAGAGTGGAAGCTCTCGGCTATCAACCCTCATGATAGACGTACCTGGAGATCTGGTGTGAGATCTGCCATGTGTGCAGCAAGCCAGCTATCTGGAAGGGGGCCCACTGACGTGGATGTTGCCCCTGTACCTGCACGTTAATCAAAAATCCGATTATGATATTATATGATATTTGTCACCTACTGATATCGCAGTTTGGAAGGCCATAACGTCTTCTGCATGAATGAGTTGTGAACTTCAAAGAATAATCAATCATTTTTTTTTTGTTTATTTAATGAAATTGTTTATTCATAAGTAGTTTAAGTATTTTAATTGGAATCTTTGTCTTTTTTACACCATCTTGCATACCAACTGAATTCTGCAGTTGGAAAGTGTAACAATTAGGTAATAATCATGATTATTGTTATTACATCCCAACCTCGTTATAACACGGAGTCCAGGTCCAAAAACTGGACCATGTCAGTTAACCGAAGCATGCTATAATGGACATGGTCCAAAACTAACTGCCCAAGGTCCCAATGACTGAATGAAGTCTCTCCTTGCTTGTATGTGTCAGTTTTACACACATAAATACAAATACCTGGTGTTAATCATGAGTCTGTTCATTTGTTAATAGATTAACAACTGGTTTCACACAATGTGCAAACCAGGAACAAAGAAAAAGAAGTATTTTGTGTGGTATTTTTGTCAATTGCATTAGATTCCACAGGACTGCAGTGAAGTATTTATAGATAGCTGACTGGTTCCAACATTTCATGGTGCGCTAGTGTGAGAGGAAAAAGATGATTTACAAAAAATCAAAAGTAAACAAAATGAAATTGTGCGTGGTTGCTCTGCATTGTAATTGATGAAAAGATAACAATGCTGACCAGTCTGCACAATGCTTACAAGCAGACCAGATCTCTGATGACAGATACATGATTAGTGCCATGCATCAACAAGCCCTATTTTATATGCAAACAGCAAGAACCAAGTGAAGAATGTGTATCTTTGATCAGGACTTTCGTTTAAAATTATTGCATTTTTACAGAAATTTAAAGATGTTGATTAGCCTGCAAACTTCATGCACAGCATTTGCTTATTTTTACAGTGAAAATTCATGGGAAAATTAGTACAGATCAGTTATTGCAAGTTTGAAAAGAAAATTGTTTGGACATTTTTTTTCTCCTCTTAATAGTGTTGGATTACTGTGGAAGAACATAACACAGGTGGAAGTATTCATTAATATGCTCACTGCCTGGGGAGGTTGGTTACGATCTTTCTCAGTCATATGCTATCTTTGCTGTGATGCATTGGCTAATATCGGAGTCCATTGCTTCCAATTGCTAATGATCGGGTATGAAACCCACAGACCGGAACCCCGTGACCTAGACCTGTGACCGAGACCAAAATTTCCATCCTGGATAGCAAGACTAATATGTTTTTAACTTTGTTCAATTTAGGTTTATACTATGAGGTATTAAATGAATATTATCCATGAGGAAGGAAATTTAGATCGGACTTGTAGTTATTTTTTAAACTAAGATTTATCGTTTCAAGGGGTATGAAACCCACAGACCAAACATTCTCTGTTTTTTTTAAGTTTTTTCTATAATCTATGATAAACAGTCAATTTTTGTTACACAGATCTTTCAAATACAGAAATAAATTATATATGACTAACTGAAGCTATAACTGAAACGTTAGAATGTTGAATTTTATGATTTTCATATATTTATTATGTTTCTAAAAATAGAACAGGTAGAAAATTGGATAATAACGACAATATCCATAATCTATAGGAATGTACCGACAAGTAAATACTCAAAACAGCCTGTGCATATAAATGACACATGCTCAATCCAAACATTGTATATAACACAATTAGCATATTTTTCATTTGTATGCACTAGCTGTAGGAGTACTAGTATTTACTTGTCAGTACATTATTATCCAATTTTCTACCTGTTCTATTTTTAGAAAAATGAAAAACATATGAAAATCATAAAATTCAACACTTTAACATTTCTGTTATAGCTTCAGTTAGCCATATATAATTATTTCTGTATTTGAAAGACCTGTGTAACAAAGAATTTGATTGTTTATCGAAGATTATAGAAAAAAACTTAAAAAAAAAAACAACAAAAAAAAAAAAAAAACAGAAAATGTTTCGTCTGTATTTTTCATACCCCTTGAAATGATAAATCTGAGGTTAAAAAATAACGACGTCCGATCTAAATTTCCTTCCTCTTGGATAATATCTATTTAGTACCTCACAGTATAAACCAAAAAACGAACAAAGTTAGAAACATATTAGTCTTGTCATCCAGTATGGAAATTTTGGTCTAGGTCAGGGGTCTCTGTCACAGGGTTCCGGTCTGTGGGTTTCATACCCGACCATTGCTAACAAAGGTCTGGTCCATGCAAAAATATACTGCAGACCTTGAATGTTCCAAATGCTGATAATGAGTCTGCCCTGCTTATACATTGTAATCTTCCTTTCATTCATGTATGTATCATGGACATGTACGTAATGACATTCACCATGCCAAACTGGACCTTAGCCTGGATGCGAAAAGTCACTTAAACTGCATAACAGACTCGTTTTCTTTAAACCCTGCCTGTTGTCACTGCAGTGCTCTTTACACAGTCTTTGATCTTTTGAGTTGCCACATGACAGGAGTTCTTGAATCAGAAACAGAATTTCTCAAGTTACTTTGTTAAGCGCTGAATGGTTTATTGTTAAACGGTATACAGTTCAACCTTTTTTCACTCTTCACTCTATAACAAGGTTGGGGTATATCAGGATTTCTTTTCATCTATTTTAGAATAGGAATATTGACTTCCACTAAAATAATAAGAAGAAGCGTCATTATACCAAGATATATACATGGCATACATGTATGGATCTAATTCTGGGTGGCCAGTGTGGCTTGGCTAGAAGCCCAGTTCCAGGTGGCTAGCTTCAAGTCATGTTACCAAATTAACACCCAGTGCAATCACAAAATATGGCATACTCTCTTCTGAGCAAGGCTACTTTTATTGTGCAAATATGACAATTTGGAATATAATAAAAAATATTATTGTGTCAAATTACAAACTGGGAAAATGCGTATGTTCCAGTAATTTGTCCTGTTGCATACATTTACACTTGGACCCATCAATACCTGGACTTATTACTGTCCGTTTCCGTTAATTATCATGTTGCGGGTGCTGGTGATGCTACGTCACTTCGGAATCTATATTTTGCACAACTCCACCCATATTAAACTAGTATTAAACACATTTATTTTTAGTTGAGCCAGTTAAAATTATTATAAAGCAATAATGCCATCTCGGGTCCGTTATATGTTAATAACATTTTATTCAACTGATTCCTTTTAACATAGATAATCGCCGAATTTTGCACATACTTGTTTTAGGAAATGTGGGTCAAATTCGAGAGAATCGACATTTTCACAGTCGACTTTTCAAATTTCTATTACGGTTATGAAAATAATATGCTGATAAAGCAATAAAACAAAGCTAGTTTATTCTGAATAAGTTGGGTTTATAGTTGATTTTAGCCAGAAAAAGCATTAAAAGGCTCTGCTAATGCTAGTACTATTCAATAATGGTCGCCATTTTTTCTTCGACGAATACTTTCATTCACAAATCAGTGTTTGGAAACACCATCGAAATTTGTAATATGTGTGATCAATATTCAACAAATATGATTAAAAACAAAATAATTATATAGTATTTAATTTGAATGATAAGTGATGTTTTGTTCACAGATGACACTTATATGAGGTTCATCAGGGCTTCCGTTAAGCGGAAGTACGGCGTATATTACGCCCTGAGATTGCCACCGGACGTCCAAATTGAACTTCAAAGACGTACCGCGGACTTCCTAAATTTCTTTGTCCGTCCGAAATCGATACCCGAGACGTCCAAAAATTGTCAAAAGGCCCGCCCACTTTTAACCAGTTGTATGATGTTTGCCCCACCTACTTACCGGAAATTTGCTACCTGTGTTGACTGAGCTTTATAAGGACGTCCAACTTTCCGCTTGCGGGGGTTTTATTGACAGCCGTGTCAAGCGTCGCGGCACCCTTTTGATGGCTGCGTGATCACTGCGTGTATTTGTCACGCGTGCTGAGTTGATTAATTGATGTTTTTATAATTAAATTTTCTACTTCAAACCCGAAATATTCGTTGAAATTATATAAAGTCATTATTATTTTTTAATATTCACGTCATAAAATCTTAAATCTAAATTATTATTTTGCTAAGAACGTGTGTCGTCTGCAACACTTCCGGGAATTGCCGAGTGAAATTCTATAAATAAATAAATAACAATTATGCACAGAACGCAAATTAAAATCTATTCGAATTTAGAAGCTTACGTTTGTCATGACAACAAAAGCAATTTTTCAGATGAAAAGAAAACATATTTTCATCAAAATTTTCGGAAAACCCGTTTCTAAATACGTAGCCTTGTTCCGGTTGCGCTGTTTACCAGCGCGGAAAAGACGCAAATTAAGTCTAAATATAGACGATTTGCGATGTTTTTGCTTGCTTTTCTCCGCGAACGAACGTTTTGCTGTTGGTATTTCATCGAGAGCTGCCTTTTATTTGTTTGTTGTTGCACGTTTTCCCGCAATTTTTGTGAAGTAAGCAACTGGTTCGCTCGTGTTGATCAGCTTCAATCCGAAAAAATATTTCATTAAATACATTTCTGCAAAATAATTTCAGCATAGTTTATTTTTAAGAAAACATGTTTTTTAGAAAACATGTTTTTTTCTTTCCCTGGGCTTTGAAACCAATGCGAAGTTGTACCAATGTTGATGCTTTCTCTAAGGTCCGACATACAAGTACAGGCTTTCCAAAAAGATGCGATCGAATTTTAATAAGCGTTAAGGACATTTTTAAAACACATCTAAGAGAAGCGTATATCATGATGATTCTGTGTGACACTGAAATAAGAACCTATGTTCTACTAAAGAAAGGGCACGAAGCACGGAAAAAAAGTGGGACTACCTAGGTTTTCCTGTGGGACTTCTAAATTTGCGGGGTAGGAAGTCTGGGACTTCCTGAGTCTGGAAGTTAATGGAAGCCCTGGTTCATTATCGCGGATAATTGTTGGTCAAATTCGAGAAATTGACATTTTCACCAGCCGATATTTCAGTTGGCATTGAAGTAGGTATAAAAATAATATGCTCATAAAACAACTTCGAAAACAAAGCTAGTTTTTTTTTCCTGAATAAGTTTAATTTATAATTGACTTTAACGAGAACGTGCATTACTAATGTGAGTACAGTTCAACAATGGTCACCATTTTTCTTTGACGAACGGCTTCATTCACAAAACGGTGTTTGGAAACTCCACCGAAATTTGTAAAGTATGTTACCAATATTCAACAAATGTGGTTAAAAAACAATTACATCTATATAGTACTAACTTTTCATGATGGTTGATGTATTGTTCACAAATAACACTTATATGTGGTTGTTTATTGCTGATAATTATCACTTTCTACTCGATTGATTTTCGCACATTCCAGACGAAACCCGGTAACTGGTAAAATCATAGCCACGACATCATCATATTGATAAAATAGGTATTTAGCACTATAGTTACCAGTCCGGGTATTGATGGGTCCGAGATTTACAGATCTCTCAGTCCCTACTTTTTCATTAGTGCACCAATTAATTTTTATCACTGCACTGATATTTTATTCATTTAAAAAAAAAAAAAAAAATTTCAATGCGTGGATATCATTAGGTTTTGATCCTATACATTATATTCCGACAACAGGTGCCCGATCGTATATTGGAAAATATTAACCAGTATAGTACATGACGTTGGAAAACCAAGTAAGTCTTCGTGTGTGTTTATAGAAAAGAGGAATAAACATATATATACATTTACATTCTGAATAAGAGGTTGTCTAATAATTCAAAATGCAGTTTTATATCAGATTTCTGAAAATACGGAAGTAAACAAACCTAGACGCAGCCATATTGAATCAGCTGATACTATTTGAAGGCTGCTATTCGTTTGATTGGCGTGTTTAGGTCATGCTACAATACGAAATGGGTAGTCTCACGATTTGGTGACAGGAGGGTTGGAAAGCTATATTTTTAACCAATTTATGCCGAGTGGATTCTTCTAATTTCACACTTTGGACAGGTTCATTTCCTATATAAGGTGTGTCTGTTTAGTTATTATAATTGCCATGTTTTGTAGAAAGATCTGACCTAAATGCAAACATTCTGCGGCGTCACTGTTTGCCAATGTCCTATTTATGGGACGCTAGGCATAAATTGGTAAAGTTTAACTTGAACTGGAAGTCAGATTTTGAAAAATGTAAAGCACATTTCCAGGGAAATTAGTGAAGTTATTTTTTGTGTTTATAGTGCCTTAGAAGTCCATTTTGGACAGATCTAAACGGCGAAAGGATCCCTCAATAGATTCATGGATTTATAGCATTTATCAACAAGAGATAAACGGATGACAAGAGCTGATAGCTGTTTGACGACAAGTAGCTGTCTTGTAATTACTTCGACTATAATAATGATGGTATTTATTGTGCCATTGGAGTCCATTTTGGGTAGATATTAAGCACATCTCCAGGGAAAGTGGCGAAAGGATCAACCCTCCAGTAGATTTACCGCATTTACCGACAATAGATAAACGGGTGACAAGAGGGGTGACAAGAGATAGCTGTATGGTGACGGGAAGCTGTTTTATAGATACTGCGACTATAATAATGTTGGAAAATATGTTTTTGATGTTCATCTTGCAATAGTAGTTGGTACCGAGTCCTGGCTCACCTCTGACCACTACGATAGTGAATTCTTTCCACCGTCTCTTGGATACACACCCTTTAGGCAAGATAGAAATAAAAATACAAAGGGAGGTGGTGTCTTTATATTGATTAAAGACTCATTATATGCAACCGAACAAAAACAGTTTAAAACAAATTGTGAAATAATTTGGATTAAGCTTGACACAGTTGCAGCAAAACCCCTTTATATTGCAGCATACTATCGTCCGAAGGAGAATGATGCCCAAAGCCTGGAAGAATTCAGAAGACCTCTGGAAATGGTAAGTATAAAAAAAGGCAACGTGGATACTTGGAGACTCTAATTTCCCCAACTATCATGGGACCCTGACCATGTTCCAACCACTAGACGAGGATGCCGATACCTTTCCCTATACAGACTTCCAGACTTGTCTGGATGATTTTGGCATGGTGCAAATGGTGAGTAAACCTACCAGAGGTGATAATATTCTCGACCTGTTCCTGACATCAAACCACACTTTAGTAAACACAGTTCAAAAAAAGGAAAGAGAAAAGTCCAGGGAGTGCCATAATCACAAACCGCAGCCCTTCCCAGACCCCAAGAGGAAGAGGAAACCGACAAATCCAAACAAGCACAAATCGAACAAATGTACGAAAAGCACTAAGATTAGCTCTCTCTTCCCCAAGCGAGGTAATCGCAATACTAAAAGGACTGAAAAACAAGTCTTACCTGGCCTTTCGGATCACGACATCATAATTGCTAATGTAAGTGTTACACCTAAAATGAAACGTCAAAAACCAAAAATTTGTTCCATAATTTAGAAAAGCAAATTGGGATGGCTATAAATCATTCATGGGAGAAAAATCCTTGTATATCTTAGCAAACTTTCAAGAAAGTACTGTGGAGGAAATTTGGCATGCTCTGAAGACATCTTTAAATTCATGAAACTTACATTCCTTCTAAAAACATCAGGGCAAAATGCAGTCTGCTATTGATCATCCAAGAAATTCGTCGACTCATACGTAAGCGTGATAAATTATATCAAAAACAAAAGTCAGGGACAGTTAGGGAAAGGTATCACTTCAAACAGGTCAAACATCTAATTCAGAGCAAAATAAAACATGCTTATAATAACTATCTGGCTGACATACTAGGGGTGGGCTCAGCGGGGGAGGGTAGGGATATTGGGTTTTCAACAAAAAAAAAAACAAAACAAAACAAAACAAACTGTTCTCACTTATCAAAAACAGTAGGCAAGATTCTGGGGGCATATCTACTTTGAAAGATAAAGAAAATAACACACTGCATAGTGACAATGTTGAAAAGGCAAAAAAAAAAAAAAAAAAAAAAAAAAAAAAAAAAAATAAGAGAAAAGTCCAGGGAGTGCCACAATCACAAACAGCAGCCCTTCCCAGACCCCAAGAGGAAGAGGAAACCGACAAATCTAAACAAGCACAAACAGAACAAACGTACGAAAAGCACTAAGATTAGCTCTCTCTTCCCCAAGCGAGGTAATCGCAATACTAAAAGGACTGAAAAACACAAGAACAAAATGACACACGGAAAGGCATACAACAAATCGCCTCGTAGAATAAACCACAAAGCAACAAGGAGTAAGACTAACACCGGGACCACCGCCTTAGAACGGTCGGTAGAGCAAACCACCGGGGGGTTTAAAGCACTTTTACAGCTAGCTAACTTCACCCTGGGTCCCGATGCTACTCTTAATACATAAATACATAAAAATTCGGTTCGCATAAAGGCTCCTAACTCAGTCAATGCATCAAAGCGAAAACATAAAAATCAAATTAAACACTATAATAAACAAAGACGAGTACTCATGGCTAATTCTACTGTATGCCAGAGTAAATGAAAACCAATAGTTAAACCACGGCGGGCCAAGCCAAATACATATCGTCAAGCCCCAACCCACTGGTTAAAGTTTTACGAAGAGGCCGTCATTGAGTCTGAGGCCCGAACCGCCGTCGTGCAATTAAAGAGTGAAGCATAGCCATCAACAATGATTGGGTTGACAACTAGGCATGCAGTCTGCCGCATAATATCCAGGCTATAGCCAATTCTTTTATAACGGTTAATAAGTTTTCTGAATTGCTCCAAAAAGTTAGATTTACCTACAATTTTTCTAAATCTGTACACTAAGTCACCGTAAAATTCGGGTTCCGATATACCTTGTTGCAGAAGTGTTTTCAGAACCTTCTTAACCAACAATTTCAGTCTGTTTTTTTTTTCACGCTTATCTCCACTTAGGTTAGGACAGTTGAGCGCTCAAATTATTCAGAAATTGTTTCATGAAAATATACCAGAAAACTTACAATCTTTATGCCCTCTTATGCCAGAAATCTTTATTGATCCTAATGGAAGAAATAAACTTTTGGCAAATCTTAACCCTAATAAAGCGGCTAGACCAGACTTTATCAAACCCATAATATTGAAGGAACTAAGATTAGAAATTTCTCCTGTTATCTGCCTGCTGTTTGAGAAATTGCTCAAAACTGGCCAGTTGCCTTCTGAATGGGCCAAAGCTCAAGTATGTCCCCTCTATAAAAAGGGTGATAAAACAGACCCTGCCAATTACAGGCCCATCTCACTGACATGCATATTGTGCAAGGTGATGGAGCATGTAATTGCATCCAATATCTCCAGACATATAACCCAACATAATATCCTTTATGAACTACAACACGGCTTTCGTGAAAAACGCTCTTGTAAAACCCAGCTTATTGAACTTGTGGAAGATTTAACAAAGCGGCTGACTTTGGGAAAACAAACTGATTTAATCCTTTTGGACTTCAGCAAAGCCTTCGACAAAGTCAATCACCTAAAATTACTATATAAACTTTTAACTTTCGGCATAACAGGAAACACTCTAAAATGGATTGAAGCTTTTTTAATTGGTCGCTCTCAAACTGTTGTACGGGAGGGGAGTCTTCCAAAGAGGTCCCGGTCACCTCCGGGGTACCCCAGGGGTCTGTACTGGGCCCTTTCCTCTTTCTTTTGTACATTAACGACCTCCCGGAAAATATCAAATCACAAATTAGACTCTTTGCTGATGATACCGTGGTTTACTTGACAGTGTCTAGTGCCCATGATAGTCAAATACTTCAGTCTGATCTTGACAACCTCCAGCACTGGGAAAGAACCTGGGACATGGAATTCAATCCAAGCAAATGCCAAGTCATCAGTGTCTCACGGTCCAAGAAGCCCTTAAAGTCCCGGTACTATTTGCACGGTCAGGAACTGGAAAGTGTTGACTCTGCCAAGTATCTTAAGGTAACCATCAGCAAGGATCTGAGTTGGTTTGTTCGATTTGTGCTTGTTTAGATTTGTCGGTTTCCTCTTCCTCTTGGGGTCTGGGAAGGGCTGCGGTTTGTGATTGTGGCACTCCCTGGACTTTTCTCTTACATTTTTTGGAACTCTCATATTGAAAACATTACAGTCCGTGCAAACAGAACTTTAGGCTTTGTAAAAAGAAATATTAAAAAAAACAAACAAAAAAAACAACAACAAAAAAACAAAAAAAAAACCCCAAGAAATCCGGACTATAGCTTACAATACTCTTGTTAGGCCACAAGTGGAGTATGCTTCGGCTATTTGGAGCCCTTACACGAAAGAAAATATAAATAAAATAGAGATGTTGCAAAGAAGGGCAGCTCGTTGGGTTTGCAATGACCACTCACCATATAGTAGTGTGACAGACATGTTGAGTAATCTTGGATGGCGGTCGCTTGAGCTTCGGCGTTATGATTCACGTATCAGGATATTTTATAAAATCGTGTATGGACTGGTCGCTATACCAGTTCCTCCATATTTTGAACGTACCATGGTACAAACACGCCATCATCCTCTTGCTTGCAGGCAGATCCATACTTCTGTCAGTTATTACTACTATTCATTCTTCCCAATGTCGTTTATTCTCTGGAACAGGTTACCAGCTGATCTCGTCCTTGATTCAGATCTTGACTCTTTCAAATCTGGAGTCAGCATGATCAACCATACACTCCCTTAGGCATATGCTGTTTTTATCTTGCTTTTAAACTCTTCTTCCTAACACTAACTCTATCATCTATGCTCACCATAATTTTACACTTTTTATGCTGCACTATCTCACTTTTTCTTCTCTTACTAACACACCATGCACAGCACATTCAAATAATACTCGTAAGAGGGTTTTGAATTATGAGAAGATAAGTAGATAGATGTTCATTTTAGAAAATATAAAGCACATTTGCAGGGAAAATGGCTTACCCAGCGTGGTAAGCGTACAATGCAGTCTAGTCTCTGTGAACTTAGTATTTTAGTTAAAAAACAAGTATGCAGAGAATATAGACCGATGTTAGCCTGCAAAAACAAGCAGGCCACTCAGGTTATTGACTGTTTGCTAAATCCTTTTATTCATGGTTCTAAGGCGGTGGTCCCAGTGTTGAGCTTACTCTTTGTTGCTTTGTGGTTTATTCTGCGAGGCAATTTGTTTTATGTCTTACCTTGTGTTATTTTGTTCTTATGATTTTCAGTCCTTTAGAGTTGTGATTACCTCGCTTGGGGAAGAGAGAGCTAATCTTAATGCTTTTCGTACATCTGTTCGATTTGTGCTTGTTTGGTTTTGTTGGTTTCCTCTTCCTCTTGGGGTTTGGGAAGGGCTGCGGTTTGTGATTGTGGCACTCCCTGGTCTTTTCTCTTACCTTTTTTGTGATTGTGGCACTCCCTGGAATTTTCTTACCTTTTTTTTTTTTGGCAATTTTGGGTGTTAGCCCTGACGGGGCATAGAGACACAGGCCATGGGCGTTTTTTTTTTTTTTTTTTTTTTTTTATTTATTTTTTTTTTTCGATTAAAACAGAAATATTCGAAATTATGCTTTCAGGGTCGGTCTGATCACCCAGGACACACCGGGACGCCTGTATTGACACCCCAGGACACCTTTATCTTATATATATATATATATATATATATATATATATATATATATATATATATATATATATATATATATATATATATATATATATATATATATATATATTTTATACATTTTGAGCTGTGAGTGCGTTCTTGGCCTTTATGATAGCGGTTGATAGAAGTTTTCATACAAATTGGTCAAAATAGGCTGTTGACATGGTAAGGTTGTCTTAGTATGAATACCATGTCCAATGTTGAACAGTGAAAATTGTTTTGAATGGCTCGATCGGTATTACCCAGATATATTCAAATTTATATCTTCTATAAATCTCTATAAATTTATCTCTATAAATTTAATTTCTACGATTCTATGACAATAGAAAAACATGAGCGGTAATAAATATGTCCTGGGGTGTAAATTACCGGTAGGACTACTTTCAATAATAACTACACGCGTATATAATGTGTACTATGTAGTTTTTATAAATATAAGACGAAAAAATTCTGGGTTTTGTTTATTTTATTCTTTTATGTATTGTAGGGCATTTTTATTCTTTATTGAATCGCATTAAACAATAAATAATGTGTCCTGGGGTATCGTGGGTCATCTGGGGGTGTCCTGGGATCATCGGACTGACCGGTGCCTTTAGAGTAGCTGTATGATTGACCAGGGAGGAAAGTAACAGAGACACAGAACGGTACCCTGACCATTTTTGCACGCCGAATAATTCTAACAAGATCAAACGTATCGTTTCAAAACACGTATTCCCGTCTATTCCCTAGGCGTCCTAGTTTTCCTACGTGACACACTAAATCCCCGGAATCACTTAGAAATATACATAATCGAGGCGGTTTTTAACAATTACATTGTGCATTTCTCCAGTTCCAGCAAGCTCGAGACGTTTTTCAACAATTATATTGTTCATTTCTTCAGTTCCAGCAAGCCCGCTCTTACGCTCCGCCCACAATTAAATTTGCATTCCGGAAGTGGGTGTTTCCCAGTGCCGGAATTGATTTTGATTGGATGACGTAAATAAAAACTTCGACGTAAATCAAATCACTATACCTCCGGCACTGGAAAATACCCACTTTCGGAATGCAAATTTACTTGTTGGCGGAGCGTAAGTGCGGGCTTGCTGGAACTGAAGAAATGAACAATATAATTGTTGAAAAAACGTCTCGAGTATATATATTTCGAAGCAATTCCGGAGATTTTGCGGGTCACATAGGAAACCTAGATGTATAGGGAATAGACGGGGATAAGTGTTTTGAACAAGGGGGTTGGGGGTGGGTGGGGGGGGGGGGGGGTGAGTGAGGCTCTTACCCTTTAAATGGTTCATATGTGCGGCTGGAATTTTTGTGACCCTACCTATTCATATATTCTGGAAATAGCAAAATATATACCTATTCATATATTTAGTTGCAAAAAGGCACCCTTTTCATATACAATTACCAAGATTTCTCATTCTTATACCTAAAGATACATCCTTATACCTATAGATTGATCTCTCTCTCCCTCCCCCCCTCTCTCTCTCCCTCTGTGTGTGTGTGTGTGTGTGTGTGTGTGTGTGTGTGTGTGTGTGTGTGTGTGTGTGTTCAACATAATGTGGTCAGTCGACATAGCTTTTTACAGAAAGACAACCAATTTCACCTCTAAATGAATTGAGTTTTTTCTGTATGCATATTTTATTCTCAGAAATGGAACAGTCTTTATTCAACACAATATAAATAAATTTCACACCACAGGATAGGCAGGTTTTTGACATTTATGGGAGGTCAATGGATCAGTGTGGTTAATGTATATAGTAATTACTAATCTGCTAATGGTGTAAGACAATAAATTTACTGAAGTTATCTCAAGAGACAGTGCTGCCTTTGGGAATTGATTCTTGTTGCTAGATCAAAAAACAGATAAGAGGGCTATAAGAGAGCTGAAAGAAAATAGACCTTATCATATACAAAGAGGAGGAAAACCTAACATATTGATATATCTATCAAAAATGTCAAAAATGGGGGCTATTCCAGCGGCACATCTGTACCATACCTGTTAATGGAAGAGCCCCCCCCCACACACACACCAACACATACACACACACAAACACACACACACACACACGCACACACACACACACACACACACACACACACACACACACACACACACACACACACACACACACACACACAGCGTGGTTTTGAAACGGCACGTTTGTTCTTGTTAGAATTCGGCATGCAAAGTAGGTCACGGTACCGTTTGGTGTCGATGTTACTTTCCTCCCTGGTCAATCATACAACTACCCTAAAGGTACTATTTTTTATATTTCTGTTTTAATCGGAAAAAAAAAGTCCATAAACTGTCCGTATACATTTGTATGTGACAAGGCTGCGCACATCAAATTTTAAGCTTTCTGAAGGCTAAGACATCAGATGTGAACATTGAGTCCCTTCAGAGGTTTCTAAAATTTATTTGAAGGTCAGTGATGAGGTCAAATTGGCCGAAACTTCGACTGATTTTAGTTTGTTTCTGACACAGTGCACTAAAATTAAAGTTCCTTTCGGTCTTTAGCTATACCCTTTATTATCCAATCAGTGAACAGATAATAATTTGCTGCAAAAACGTAAACAAAGTGGACATTTGTCAGGAAAAAAAAGTGAAAAAAGATGAAAGTCTATGTTTTATTTGGTAATGTTCACTTCTTATTTTTACATATGTATACACTTTTAGCGGCCATACAAAAGACGGTATCCAGTTATAAAGATAAAGTGAATAATTGGTTCAGTTTTCTGATGAGTATTGAAACCAGATTTCCTGTATGGAACCAGTGACCGTTACTGTATTTTAAATTCGGAATAGTAGACTCGGTCTAGTGTTTCAACTTTCTGCAATACTTTTACATTATTCATTGTTTCGAGTTTAGGATGAGTAATTAGTCACAAATATCACGGCGAACAAATTTTCTTATTTCAATTTCAGCCCTCGAAACAAATTTATTGGTCAAATAATGGATGGAAAAATATTTGGTTCCGGGTCGTTTCCCAAGGGTTGTTTCGGCCTGGGTCGTTTCAGCCAATTTTGGGGGTGGGTTGTTTCAGCCCTGAGACCATCCATGCGTACATACATACATAGATCCTTCCTGCTTCATTGTTTGGAGATAGTAAATGGTTTATACAGAGATGGATGGACAGTTTTTGTTTGTGTTTTGACTGGGCCATAAAACCTTGCCCAGTCAATCAATGGGGTCATGTCAAGAGCGGTCAGTTTACCTAACCACACCTTTACTGGGCGGGCTTAGTTCTCTAAGCGGTTAACCAGTATTGTGCACATTCTTTCGCCAGAAACTGACAACTGCCCTTCTTGAATCAGCGGAAGGGAGGGAATGACCGTAGAAAATATTTCATGATCAGTCTCCACGAAAGAAAGTTGCCGACCTCGACAGGGGTCGAACCTGTGACCTCCTGGTCTCCAGTCGGACGTGCATCCAACTGAGCCACCAAGGCTGGCAGATGGATGGACCAGACAGAGGTACCTATGTATGTATTGATCAGACATGCCATTAGCTTTTGACAGAAATCTGTGAGATTTTGCAAATTATTAGCGGAGATTTGATGGAATTCCGTGAGATTTTTATGAAAATCACTTTCATGCTTGCATTAGAAAGTTAAAAGCCATTATTTTAATGAATAAAGCTTGGGATATCCATGCTAAATGTATGATTTATTTCTAGTTCTTCTAATAAATGCTTATTAAATGATATGAAGGATATCCATGCTAAATGTATGATTTATTTCTAGTTCTTCAAATAAATGCTTATTAAATGATATGAAAATTCTGTGAGATTTGAAAAATGTTATGGGAAACAGGGTCAAGAAGGGCCAAAATTTTGGGAGATTTTGTCTCACAGTGTGAGGTATGGCATGTATGATAGATGGATTTGATAGATTTTTTTGGATTTAAAGTAAATGTTTAAATAGATAGATTGATAGACAGATACAGGCAGATAGTTAGCTAGATAGATACTGTATTTGATTAATTACCGCACATACTCCTATAAGCGCACTGTCAAGCAATTCTATAATCTTCAGATTACAACCAGTGTACTTTTTTGTCTACTTTCTAAAGGCATATGTTGTGGGAACCCATTTAAGTTGCATAGCACGATACAGTTCAAATGAGTACCCACAGCATATGCTTTTATAAAAAAAATCGGAATAAGACAAACAAAAAACAAGAAAAAAAAACTTTGTGTTTGCATCATTTGTTAAGTCCTTTGCAAATTTTTTTTTTAAGTGTATCATAAATATATGTAGGTACATATTTTACCACAAGTTTTCTCAGTATTTTTGAAAAACCTAAGCGCACAGTGCTGTAATTAGATCAAATACAGTATTTCGCTCTTCATCAAAGAAATTTGGACTTAAATAAACTGGTTTATACAGACAGGACAGGCAGATAGATAGATAGGTAGATAGATAGATAGTCTTCCATCCTTAATTTACTTGATTAAAGTATTTATGAAAAGCGGCAATCCTTGTTGATGTACATGTTTGTTTTGATACTTGGTAATCGATTTATCAAGGTGAGAAACTCGGGCCAGTTGTAGTACATTGTAAGTCTTTAATCCTTAGTAATAGTCTAAGTAGTAATCCATTAATTGAAGTGTGAAAACTCGTGTGTGGTAATTAAATATGGTTTGTTTGACATTTTACTTTATTGGCGAATGGTGGCTTGACAGTCCTAAAAAGTACAAAAACTAAAGGATATAACCTTAATAGTGTTTAGTGGGCCATTAAATGCCAAACTAACCAACAGAAATTGCCTAAAAGTAATTGTTTTAAAGTACTTGGCAAGTTTGTAAGTACAACATTCTAAAATAAATTGTCTTCTTTTTTTTTCCAAAGTAAATGAATCTTAACATTTCTTGTGACATGAAATGTCAAGACTTGTTTTCTTTGAAAAAAAAAAAAAAAAAATAATGAAATAAAATAAAACTTTTCAAATGCTGTCTGTTCCAAATTTTGCTGAGTGCTTTAAGGGTTAAAGCGCTAATCATGTATTATAAAGAAATGAAATTTTTATTAGTGTGCAGTTAAAAAATTGAGTCCTGGGTAAAGCACCAATTAAATGTAGTTTGAATATATATATTTTTATTTTTCAAGGAAAACAAGTCTGAACATTTCATGTGAATTATCTGTTGAGCAGACAATTCTCATGAAATGTCAAGACTTATTTTCTTTGAAAAAAAAACAAACAAAAAAAACAAACAAAAAAAACAAAAACAACAAACAACCTTTTTGAATGTTGTCTGCTCCAAATTTTGCTTGGTGCTTAAAGGGTTAAAGTGCGAATCATGTATAAGAAAGAAATGTTTGTGTCCAAATTTTCAGGACTGTTCTGCACTGTCAGCATATGCCTGAAGACACTGTTTCACTTGGTACCCACACTACTTGATACAATAATATGTCTTAATGTTTTGCATGCTGGTAAAAATTTCAGCAGACAAAATTGAAATATTTTTCTCATTTTTTCCAAGTATATTTTGTTTATTGGTTTTGACATTTCATTTCTAAGATAACAATTTACATGAACTGTCAAAGCCTATTTTCTGGGAAAAAAAATAACAAAACTATTAGTTTGTCATCTGCTGAATTTGCTAAGTGCATGCTACATGTTAATCAGCCATATCGAGACATACAGTACGATTTAAGTAAAGTAAAAATCACATAGAACTGAAGTTCTAGGTCTCATTAAATGATTTTTATATCTGGGCCCAGTTGTTCAAAGCATCGTTAGCTTTACAAGCTCATTAATGACAAACTCTTTAGCCGTTGTAGCTATGGTATTTTCAAATACATTGATATTTTTGCTGCAAAAATGTGAGTAAGTGCAAGAGCTACTCACCATGTTAGCTAACAGTTTCATTCGGTTTTGAACAACTAGGATCATGATGTAACTGTTAATTCTGTTATGCACCTTTATAAGATGAAAATAAAATTAAACATAGTTGAAACACAGGTCATATCTTTATTTTTTTTTTTATGAGACTTAATCAATCAAAAAGTATTGATATTTTCTTTTCTCTCCTTGAAAACATATGGTTGGTACTCATTACAGGTAGAAGCACATGGCAGGCCGAAACAACTCAACAAAATTGGCAGAAATGACCAAGGACCGAAACAACACAGACCAAAATGACCCAATGACTCAGTGCAGAAACAACTCAGGGCCAAAATGACCTAGAATGTTAAAGTAAAAAGGGCAATTTATTCAGCATCAATTGAAGTATGGACAACATTGGGTCGTGAGCAAAGTTTACATGAACACCTTTGGGGTTCACTTTCTTTGCTCATGACCCGATGTTGTTGTTATAATAATAATAATAATAATAATGTCTTTATTTTACGAGAATGACATATTTAGCAAACAGTGTACTAATCTAACATATGGTCCTCATTAAAAACTTCTAACAAATTATACATATTATACTCATTTACATTGTAAAATCAGCCGACAAATTCGCTGAGTCGATGCCCGAGCAAAGCTGGTGCATCTTGGTAGTATGTTGCCCCGCCGTCGTCCCAGTGCCAAAATCTAAGACATAAAACATTCAAACAGTCTAGGAATTGCAGTTTAAAGTTTCTTTGAATAATAAGCAAGTAAAAGTAATTAAATATCCTAATAGATGATGTTTGGTAAAAAACAGGATATTTTAACATCTTATAAAACACTCCGATAATAAAATGACCCTTAAAATGTATCTCTAGAATCTTAAATCTGACCTGAAATAAAATAATTTACCATTGCACATTAGTTCAATGACCTACTTATTCAGACAAAACGGAAAAAAACATAACACCTCACAATTAATTCATTGTTCATACTTCAATGAACGTTAAAAAATTACCTTCAGTTCTTAACTAAATATTCCAGATATGTAACCTGGGGCGAGTTATCCAGGGCTTACCCTGGCCTCTGTAAACAGGGAGAAACCACTTTTTCCTCCAAGTTACGCTGAGGCACTTCAAATGAATACCCACAACATAAGTTTTTATGGAGAAATCCACTGAGGTGCTTCTAATGAGTATCCACAACATATGTTTTTGTGGAGAAATAAAAAAAAAAGATTGTCCCAGAAAAAAATCACCAAATACTCCTTAACAAGTCCTCTGCTAATAGGGCATGCCAATAACAGAACATGCAAGTGTGCTATCAGGTCAGAGCATGCTCAGTTCACATTCTTAATTCAGCAAAAGTCTAAAGATTGCCTATTTAAACTGTGCCTGTCTTGACCAGACTGGGCAGTATCAGATGCACATGTCATGTTGCCGCAAAGTAGTACCTTACCTTCAATTATAGATCAAAAGAAATCAGAGGCCCAAAAGTATTTGTTTACTAACTTAACATATTAAAATATTTGAAAGGAAGGACATAGAAAATATTTTCAATTGATGATTTTATTTAGGGGAAGTGAGTGGGGATAATGAACTTAATTGCAAAATGATGGATGCGGATGGGGAGTAACACCAAACTATTAGATATGAGATATAAAATTCTCCTAGAATTATCATCAAATATTCCTTGTCAACAAGTCCTCTGAATCAATGAGACTGTAGTTTCCTTAACCCATTTTAGAATGAATAAAATCCCCGCCCCCATACTGTATATTGGAAGAGTCCAATTTTAAGTATGTCAAACTATGTGATTTAGCTATTCCTAGAGGAAAATGGCTAAACTGTTCCTAGAGAAAAATGACTAAACTCTTTGCAAATAGTGGAGACACTGATCAGATGCCACATTCTGTGGCATCTGATCTGGGTCTGCTCTGTTTGCCACTTACTTTCTTTGGAGTCTTCAATCAGACTAAAACTGGTTAAATTTGTTTATACAGCTGTTGTGGCCATTACCATAGTGAGGGAGACAACACAGGTTCCAACGCCTTCTACTGAGCATGGCTGTAGGTACTGGTCATCTCTCGCATACAACTTGACGCATATACACGAGAGAGTCGGGGATCTGATGCACATGTATTGCGTGAATAATAACAATTCAGATCATGGTGGTTGTCAGGAGATGAGGTGTGGTGGACAGTTGAAACAGAGTCTCCCTGTAAGTAATAAGTACAGTTGAACCTCAATGGCTCAAACATCTTTTGGACTATGGAAAATTGTTTGAGACATCAGTAGTTCAAGCCACTGAGGGTTATTCAGGAAGCAAATGGTGATAATTTAGGGAAGTATTTTTGATCTTCTGTACAATAATGGTATATTGATTGTACTCATTAGAATTGCCTCGATGATAAAATAAGAAAATTTCCTTAATTTGTTTTTGGAGCCATTGGAAGAATTTCGTAGGGACTCAAAAACAAGTTTGAATTAGCCTTGATAAACGAGCCATTGGTGTTTGAGCAATTAAGGTTCAACTGTATATGAACTGCCCATGACTACGAGTATGTCAGAAAAAGTACATGTTACTTGTACCTTCAGACATTTGTGCCCATCAGAAATTCAAATAAGCCTACGTCTTCACACAGTCTGATCAGAATCTTCACTGGATGCATTTTGGATAGCTAAGGATATACAGCCAATTTGTGTGGACAGTAAAGACTCCGATCAGATGGATGTGCAAGCTGATTTGAATCTTCATTGTCAAAAGTTACAATTTCTCACATAGTGACTCAAATGTACAGTTAATGTCCTAAAAGTTTGCACATTTTATTCTATACACTTTTGGCTTAAATTTTGCTTTTTATGTATGGTCTTTCTTAAAATGCTTGGTGGAATGGCAAACATTGTAGACCCTGATCAGACTGTTTCTTCCGGAGCAGTCTGATCTGGGTCTACACTGTTTGCACATGCCATTTTGTCAGAAATTTTGGTGTACGAAATTTGAGGACATTTACAGAACATTGTATTTACTTAAAGAAAGGGTCATTAGGTATTAATCTCCATACATAGCCATGTTTGGTGTCAAAAGAAAGACCTGATAATGCATTTATATATATATATAAATATATTAGGATCTAGGTTTAATATTTCATGTGACATATCTGCTTAGCAGACATTTCACATGAAATGTTGAGCCTTATAGAAAAAAAACAAAAAAAAAAAAAACAAGAAAAAAACAAAACAACAACACACACACACATTAGGAATAAGGCTTGAGATTTCATGTGAAATGTATGCTTAGCAGACATTTCACATGAAATGTTGAGCCTTATTTTCTTGGAAAAACAACACCTATAGAATGTTACTGGCATTTTAAAGGTTAATGGTTATGTTCTGTTTCTTCTTCTCCAGATATTTGCTCAAGATGTGGTGTCATTTGATTTCTGTTTTGGGTTCAGATTAAACCATTGTGACGACCCAGTGTCCATGAGCTACTATTTTAATGTCCCTGACAAGAAAGTGATGCAAAAGGGGAAACTTACACATAATGACACATATAAAATGCCAGGTGTGTATACACATATACAAATTGCCAGGTGTGTATTTCTGTACAAGTCATACCAAGTGTATTCCTATCAGTCATGTCAGGTGTGTATACACTTATATGCATTGCTAGGTGAGTATTCCTATACATGTCAGATGTGTATTCCATATATGTCATACCAGGTGTGTATACACAGATGAATCATAGTGTGTATACTTTATGTCATGCCTGGTGTGTATATACACATGAATTATAGTGTTTATTCCTATAAATAATACATGTCATGCCAGGTGTGTATTCTCATAAAGACATACATGTATGTGAAATTTCATGTTTTGTATCAAATGTTGATGCAAAGATCCCCAGAAGGGGTCAGTCTGTATAAGACATTACTGTGTTGCGACATAATTATGTTTGATAGAGAACTGAAACTGTTGACAAGAACCATAACAGTAAATGACTTGACTGCCTCGTACACATCCAGCCCAAACTCAAGGCCAAGCCCTGGCCTGACTACACCCTGCCCCAGCCCTGACCAAAACCCCAAAGGGGCTGCTTAGGGCACACTTTCAGGCTTAGCCAATTTTGGTGTCAAATCTGTTAAATAAATAAGAATTTTAGCAACAGTACTTAAATTGGTCTCACTTAGTAGATAATTAATGCACCAGTCATTCGTATCCACTGCCCCCCCCCCCCCCCCCCCCCCCCCACCCCCCATGGGGATGGGCGGGGACAACGACTTTCTCAAAATCAAAGCCCTGCTAAAACCACTGCACTGTGGGGGCAAATGAAAAGTAACAGCTCTGCTATTTTCCCCCACCCCTAGGGGACATGAAAAAGGAACTTTTAAATGTTACAGGCCTCATCCTGAACAAGCTTTTCCTAGTGAAAGGCCGACTTTTGCAGCTGTAAGTAGTCCTTTTGATTAGCATATACATGGGAAAAAAATCAAAATCGAAATGCCTGAAATCAAGTCTAGTCTCTGTGAACTTAGTATTTTAGTTAAAAAACAAATATGCAGAGAATATAGACCGATGCTAGCCTGCAAAAACAAGCAGGCCACTCAGGTTATTGACTGTTTGCTAAATCCTATCACCTTACATAGTATTTGGGTGTTCTTCTTTGGATTTTTTCTTTGTTCACCTGCTCTAGCAATGATCAGTTAAAGGTACTTAGCTTTCCAGTACTGAAGTCTTATCAGTGACTTTTAAACCTGTGTGTTGCAAGCTAGTTTTACTTCCGACGTTGTTTATATCAGTCACAGTCGCAGATGCAATTCTATATGCATTCATCGCATGCATCGATGACTTCATCAGTTATGTTGCACACTAATTAAAGACAGTGAATCAAATGACGATGACTGGCTAAAATATCTCATTATCTTATTTGACGCAGTTCTGCAATCTCTCTCCTCATTCCTCATTTTCTGGAGGCCATGTTTCTGCAATCTTGAAAAACTCCAATGCAGAATGGTTACCAGTGATTCTTTGTTGTTAACAATTAGACAGTGACGCAGAGAACTAGTTGCTCTTATGCGCAGACATTTTGCCGAGAATTAGTCACACTGTGTATCAGGGTGAAACTTTTGCGTTTGAGAATATGCATACAAAAAATACTGTTTTGCATACAACCAGACTTTGTTTTCATTTTGATATGCTACAAATTGATTTTAAGTGTATTCTTCATTAAACATACATGTATTTGAGTATTTATGGAAAATACGCTGCTTATCTAAGGCACTGAACCTCTTCTGACTCAGGCTAGTTTAAAAACAGACATGGCATTGCACTCTTATGGGTTACCAGAAAAGCTGTACCATATTGGTAAAAATGCATCCATATTTGGGACTGGCTGTTTTTTCAAATTGATCCGTATTTGGTGCAAAATGATCTGTAATTTACAGCCGTACGGATGCTATCTGGAGCACTGCATTCATAACAAACCACTCAACACATTACAAAATGACTTAATGGTTCCTACCTACATCTAACCCTGACTGTGCCCACTCCTCACCCAACTCCTCATAGGAACCATTAGGGACCAACTGCCAAACATAGCCATGTTTGGTGTCAGTTGCAAGGTCTTTGTGAGAACACTGGATGACAAATAGGTCTCACCCATATCTTGCCACACCCCACCCCAAAAGGGATTATTATGGATCAGCCTCCATTGCTATGTTTGGTATCAAACTTAAGATCATATAGTTGCCTGCATTGTGTTTTACAAACAGATTTCTAGTTATTCTCAGTATTATTAACCCTTGTCCTGCTGAACCCGGATATATCCGGCCTTTGCACACAGTGTAGATCCACACCAACTGATCTGAATCTGCACTGTTTGTCATTAAGTATGTGAATTTGTATGAAAATCCAGAATCAAATGATCTGATTGGCTGAAAATTAGAAGTGTGTGTGGTATCTTAATTTATTCAGCATAACAAGGGTAAAGTGGATTTGACACACATGTTAGGTTTTTTCTGCCATTTTTAAAAAGGGAGACAATTTTAATGACATCCTGTTTGCTTTAATAAACACCATACCCTTCTGAAAAAGGGGTCAGCTCTAAAAGACAAGGAATTGCTCCCAAGGGAAGCAAATTCTTTCCTTTTAAAGTAGACCCCTTTTCAGAAGGGAGGCAAAAGCAATTGAATTCTGACTTAGTTGCCTGGCCTGAAAGGGTATTTGTAGCCCTTAGAAAGGGCTGGCTATGCTGGAGCCGAGGTCGGCAACATTCTTTCGTGGAGATTGATCATGAAATATTTTCTACGGTCATTCTCTCCCTTCCGCTGATTCAAGAAGGGCAGTTGTCAGTTTCTGGCGAAAGAATGTGCACAATACTGGTTAACCGCTTAGAGGACAAAGCCTGCCCAGTAAACGTGTGGTTAGGTAAACTGACCGCGCTCGACATGACCCCATTGGGTTGATTGGGCCGTAAAACCTCAACACAAACAAACTGGCTATGCTGGAACATTTTTGCTTGTTCTGTTTAAAGAGGTAATTTTAGAGGAGTTGATTCAACCATGTTTATAACTATAAAAATGTTTCTTTTTCTCATTAAGGAGGTAATTTTAGAGGAGTTGATTCAACCATGTTTATAACTATAAAAAATGTTTCTTTTTCTCTTTAAGGAGGTAATTTTAGAGGAGTTGATTCAACCATGTTTATAACTATAAAAATGTTTCTTTTTCTCTTTAAGAGGTTATTTTAGAGGAGTTGATTCAGCCATGTTTATAACTACATGTATAAAAATGTTTCTTTTTTTCTTTAAGAGGTAATTTTAGAGGAGTTGATTCAGCCATGTTTATAACTATAAAAATGTTTCTTTTTCTCTTTAAGAGGTAATTTTAGAGGAGTTGATTCAACCATGTTTATCACTAGGAAACTGTTTTTTGTTCTGTTCAAGGAGGTAATTTTAGAAGAGTTGATTCAACCATGTTTATAAATATGAAACAAACTGTTTCTTGTTCTCTTTAAGGAGGTAATTTTAGAGGAGTTGACTCAACCATTTTTTTCACACGAAAATGTTTTTTGTTCTGTTTAAGGAGGTAATTTTAGAGGAGTTAATACAACAGTGTTTGTCACTATTGAAATGACAAGAAAAGACACAAGACACATAGAGTTTTCGGTGAGTAGCCACTGACAGAGCTTCAAATGAATATGTACTCACAACATGTTTTTGTAGAGCAAGGCACTTCTAATGAATACACACAACATATGCTTTTGTGGAGAAATAAGAAATATATTTATGGCTACCCACTTTTATCTGGAGCTTTGCATGAGAGCATCTAGGAATTGATACAGGTCCATTGACAGCTTATTGCTGTAGCTTCTGAACAAAGATGAAGGTTACAGGCTTAGAAATTTTGCATAAGCTTTGGCAATGACACTTGCCCGTGTATGCAGAGGACTTGTTAAGGAGCAGTATTTGGTGATAATTCTGGGATAATTTTCTCCAGTTCTCCATAAAAACATATGTTGTGGGTACTCATTAGAAGTGCCTTGTCGAGGCACTTCTAATGAGTACCCACAATATGTTTTTATGGAGAAATAAGAAAAAATATCCTAGAATTATCACCAAATATTCATCCTTAACAAGTCCTCTGGGTATGTGATACCAATAGATTATTTGCTGAAGTTTACTGACAGAAGAGACACTTTGTGATATACGAGGGCAAGTCAATAAGTAACCAGCCTATCCCATTTCCAGTTGACCGAGACACCCATGTTTTAGGCCTGAGGGCAAAATTGCACCCTTATCGTGTCATTCATAAGATATTGAATGTCAAACATGGCTAGCGATGCAAAAGTAAGCTTTTCGTCAAAAAGTTGAGTACCGTGCTGTAATTCGGTTCTTGTATTTGAAAGGGAAAACAGGTCAGGAAATACATTGCGAGTTGACCAATGTTTATGGGTCTTCTGCACCATCGTATGCACAAGTTAAATTCTGGGTTGGGGAATTTAAACGCAATAGAACGTCTTTAGAAGATGAAACCAGGTCTGGACGCCCATCAGATGCCACCGATGAAGAAATGTGTAACAAAGTACGGGGTCTGGTGTCCTGATAGGCGAATTAAGGTGGAAGAAATAGCGAATGCATTACACATTTCACATGGTAGCGTTTCAACAACTTTACATGATCGCTTGGGTATGCACAAGCTAACAGCCCATTGGGTCCCAAAATCCCTTAGCGACGAGCAAATGGCAACCAGAGCATCAGTATACAGCGCATTGTTGAAGCAGTTTAGGTCAAAGGAAGATGATTTCCTTTCACGTCTGGTGACTATAGATGTGACCTGGGTCCATTATTATGAGCCAGAGAATAAAGCTCAAAGTCACCAGAGTGTAGGGTGGGGGTCTCCGAGGCCAAAGAAGTTCAAAATGCAACCCTCTGCTGGCAAGGTGATGGCAACTGTATTTTGGGATGCACAAGGCGTTATTATGTTGGACTTTCTAGCCAAGAAAAGTACAATAACAGGTGCGTATTATGCAAATTTGCTCGACTAACTGAGAATTGTGATCCATGAAAAACGCAGAGGTAAACTCTCCAAAGGGATTCTGCTCCAACAGGACAATGCGAGAGTCCACACTTGCAAAATTGCAATGGATGCTGTTGAGCGGAATGGGTACAAGCTAATACCACACCCCGCCTATTCTCCGGACTTAGCTCCTAGTGACTATTTCCTGTTCCCAAACTTGAAAAAGAAGTCGTGGTGGCAGTTGAGGAGTGGGTCAGAGACAAGGACCCTGGCTTCTTCAGTTCTGGGCTGATGGCACTGGAACACCGTTGGTCCAAGTGCATCATTCTAGAGGGCAATTACATCGAAAAAGAAGAGATCGATCTCACCCAGAAATAAGTTAGGCTGTTTTTTCATTGACTCGCCCTGGTACCATAAATGTGTTTTGATATAAACATGGCAGTGTGAGATAATGAAAGTCTTTTGCATAAGCATTTGAAAGTTACACAAGCACACACTACAATGCATGTTCAACCTGAGTCTGAGACAGAGGGTGAAACTAAGCCAGACCCTGAGGATATAAAACTTTTTTTATGCTCAGCTCCGCTGTGCATGAAATTTGTCCTGCTTATAAAACTGAATTTGCCAACAATTGCAGTTCTTTCTTGCTAAACATAGCTGAGCTTGAAAAATGAAAAAGTCCCTACAAAGAAATATGAAAATGCCAACTGTTGTTGGTATTTTCATATTTTTTAGCAGAGAAAATTTCATGCTCAGCTGATTTGAGCATGAAAAAAGTTTCATAACCTCGGGATCAGACTGAGGAAGTGTGTGCAGATTTTAGAGCTTAGCTGCATATTCTTGTATTTAAACCTTTTTCAACTTAAAACAGGGAAAAGTTTGTTTATTTTTCTGGGGATAATTTGTCCCAAATCATCGACCAGAATAGAATGTTTTGAATTGTCCAGATTTTATGCAAATATATATATAAAAAAAAAATCAATCAATCAGTTAAAAAAAAAAATTAAAATCTGGTCCCAGTTGTTCAAATCGTTATTAGCATAATGTTGTTTTGTGCCAACAGTTTCATTGAAGATTTGTCCATTTAACCCATTTACGCCTAGTGTTCCATAAAAGGGACATTTGCAAACAGTGTTGACTCAGATCAGATGCCACAAAATGTGCCATCTAATCAGAGTCTACACTGTTTGCATTAAATACGAGAATTTCTGTAATGGAAATGGACCTGTCCAAAGACTTGAGGTAGAAGAGTCCACTCAGCATAAATGGGTTAAAATGAAACAAATGATGGAATCTGTTATAGTTACTTGATAGACATAAAGAAGCATCTATGTGACTGAGTGGTTAGCAATCCTGACTTAGAATCATTAGGTTTCTGGTTCATATCATGCTAACGCTTGAGATTTAACCCTTAAAGCGCCAATTACAACAGTTGTCATCTGCTTTGTCTTCTGCCGGTTACTTTAAAAGTCATTGTTGCAAACAATGTGGACCCAGATCAGACTGCTCTTAGGAGCAGTCTGATCTTGGTCCACACTGTTTGCCTATATGCAAAAAGTATGTTTGAAAAGTTTGCAAGTAGATGCAGCAGACAATATAAGCAGATGACATTTTCAGATGCAGTTTTTCTTGGCGTTTTAAGGTTTTTTTGTTTTTTTTTAAGGGTTAACTATTGTGCTTCATTGCACAGAGCCCTTTATCATATCCATATGACTTAGATAATGTTGAAAGAGGTTCCTGGTTCCTTTAGGAGCAGTCTGATCTGGGTCTTCAGTGTTTGCATATGCCATTTTGTCAGAAACCTCGGTGTTCGAAATTTTAGGACATTTACCATAGATAAAAACTAGATGATGTAAATGAAGCTCTCTATTACATTGTGTATATGACTTTACAGATCCAAGCCAAGATTAGAGCAAATGGTGATTTTGGGCATATACCACTGTTTGAACCCAGCATAGTTGTTTTCCCACCCACATTGATAGATGTTGTACCATGTCCAGCAAACAAGACTAACACACCCACAGCTGCATTTGAAGCCCCGTCATACTGTGGTCTACCTGTTAACTACACCACTGCAACATCTCCACCGATAACAAAACCACCCAAAGTAAACGGATCAGGTAAGGCTTTCTTCCAGTGTTGGATTAGCTTAAATATGTATTTACTCTCCTTTCAACATTTTTTTGCTCTGTGCCAGGGTTTTCCTTGTCCCTCAAAAACACGAGACTTCGCCCCATTTTGACTCTGATGTCCCCTAAACGTTCATCTTAGAGAAACATTGATGTCCCTTAAATTTTCAATATTTTCTGTAAAATTCAAACAATTAATCCCTAAAAATACCCAATATGTTTCCTCAAATATGAGTCAATAGAGACAAATGTCCCCTTAAATAAATTTCTGAGGGAAAACCCTGCTGAGTCTGCTTTTCTCAGAAGAAGAAAATCTGTTAAGTTTTGTCATGATTTAATGCAAAACCTTTTGTCATAACTGTCTATGCATCAAAAGTTTTATATTTCAGTGTTTTTAAAAAAAAATAAATGAATAAAAAATTCCATTTTTCGCATAGAAAAAAAGGCTGCAAACTATGCAAAAATCAATACGATAGGCAGTTTAGATGCTAGTTTTCAACAAGTTCCACTTGTTCAAAATTTTTGAAATTTTCACAATATGGTTATGGAACATTAATAATTCAAAATCAATGAAGAAAACATAGCAACAGATAAGGCACTTTTTTCATCCGAAAAATGCTGATATCTTTCTTATTTCTCAACAAAAACATATGTTGTGGGTACTCATTAGAAGCACCTCGGCGAGGTGCTTCTAATGAGTACCCACAACATATGTTTTCGTCGAGAAATAATAAAAATATTATGTGGATACCCCTCTTATATGTAGCAATGAAGAAAAGCAAATAATACTTTCCAACAAATTTTTTTCCAAAAGATGCAGTTTACTGTAGGAGTTGCACAGGTCAGACCAATTTTGGGCCGTAAATTTAATTTTATGGTAAGTACTTGAAAAACAAAGCACAGAACAGAAAAGACAACTGATTTCTGATAAGATCTGATCAGTCAGTACAAAATATTTTAACCCTTGCCATGCTGAATAAATTTAGATGCCACGTCCACTTCTAACTTTTAGCCAGTCAGATTGCTTGATCCAGGTTGTGGATACAAATTTGCATACTTAATGACAAACATTGTGGATCCAGATCAGTTGGCTTATACAATGTTTGCAAAGACAGTGCATATCCGGGTTCAGCAGGACAAGGGTTAATTTAGAATAAAACGCCAAGCGAAAAACATCTTTCCAAAGGATTTTGAAAGCAGAGTAGAAGAAAAGCATCATCAGCTAAATAATTTTCTTATTTCTCCTCAAAAACAATCTCTCCCTTCCGCTGATTCAAGAAGGGCAGAATGTGCACAAATACAAATACTGGTTAACCGCTTAGAGGACTAAACCTGCCCAGGAAAAAGTGTGGTTAAGTAAACTGACCGGCTCGACATGACCTAATGGGTTGAATGGACCATAAAACCTCAACTCAGTTAAACCATCTTATATCTGGAACCATCTTATAAAGAACTGTCTTTTAAAGAGATTCCAGTGTACTTAACCCTGTCCTTCTGAGCCCAGATATCCACTGCCTTTGCAAGCAGTGTAGATCCAGATCAGTTGGCTTCTGACAACTTAACCAGAATTGCACTCTTTGTCATTTATCCTTGACATGCTGAACACGGATATACTCTGCCTTTGCAAACAGTGTAGATCCAGATCAGTTGGCTTGTGAAGAAGCCAACTGATCTGGATCTGCATTGTTTGCCATTAAGTATGTGAATCTATAGCAACAAGCTGTATCAAGCAATCTGATTGGTAGAAAATTAGAAGTGGGCATGGCATCTTAAATTATTCAGCATTACAAAGGTTAAGTATGTGAATTTGTATCAGCAGCCTGGATGAAGTAATCTTATTGGCTGACAATAAGAAGTGGGTTTGGTATCCTTAATTTATTCGGCAGGGCAAGAGTTAAGGTTATTATGGTTCGCTTCCTTTTTCAGCTACTTACAACAAATCTTGTGAATTGGGCTTGAACCAGTGCTCTGAGAACGAGATGTGTGAAAGGATAGGTGATTCAGATCTGTCAAGAAATGGAGTCTGTTTGTGTAAACCCCATTCTCTACTGGTCTTCTTCAATCCAAAGACAAAAAAATGTGAGAAAATGACCATCACTACTCAGCCAGTTAGTACAAGTAAGTGTAGATGTCACAGGGTGAGAAAAATGTACAGCCATACCAGGGCTTGAGTGTGGGACCTTCAGATCACTGTTCTGATGCTCTACCAGGGGGTGGTCGGGTGGTGCGAAGGTGCTGTGTATCTTACATCACTGGGGCGTCCAACTGATACTGGCTTACAGTTGGGCAAGGCCTGCTATCCTTGTAGTGGGTAAGGGTAGAGGGGGAATGTTTTTATTTCTTCTGTTTCTTCACTTTCATTCCTGTTCCTCTTTCTTCCCTGTCTCTCTCTTTCATCTCCTCTACTCTCTCTTCTATCTCTTTTCTCCCTTTCTCTGGGAGACGACACAAAATGACCCTCAAGGGTTGACGTGTCGTTAAACCCCAACACAATCAAAAAAAAAATCTGATGCTCTACCAATGAGCTATCTGGCCACCATTCTCACATTTTCCTCTGCTTAATTTAGATTTGTCCCGATTTGACTCCCAAAACTCTTTATGTCCTCTCCAGGCCAGTTTGAACTGGGCACCAATTGTCACATGGTGAGAAAAATGTACAGCAATATCGGGACTGGATCCTGGAGTCAATATATTCCTACAAGCTATGCATAATCTGCGAAGGCAGATAATAGAAAGTAGGAGTGCTAGGTAACACTCCCCGTTTTCAAGTAACTCATCATTTATGACGACACAAAGCCATTTTTGGCTAAATAAAATGCTATCTCGGATGAGCCCCCATCTTATGACATGAAAGTCATAACAAAGGAATGAAGCATAGCTGAAAAAATTTCCCGCCTGTTGTGGGATTCGAACCCGGTCTGCCCGGATAAAATCCAATGCTCTAACCTGTCTGCCCGGATAAAAATCCAATGCTCTTAACCTTTCATGCAAATTGTCTCCTCAGGAGACAATTTGCATGATGTGTCAGATCCTATTTTCTAAGAAAAATAAGAAAAATATCACCAATTTGGCATCTGCTAAATCATCACCCGTATTATAATGCTTAGCACTCTGGGTAAAAATTACTGCAGATGACCTTTCATGCAAATTGTCTCCTTTGCGTGCTAAGCAGTAAGGCCCAGTAAGAATAGCAAGTTAAACCGAAGGCAATTTTATTTACAGACAACTTTCGTTATACTGACACTCGATACAAAGACAAAATTTGTTAATATGATAATATGACTGTCACAAAACCTTCGCTCACGAGGTAAAAATTAGTCGCAAATTATGCAAGAATATTGTATTTAATACTTTAAAGAAACATGTTTGGATATTTGTTAGAATTGCCTCACTGAGGCAATTCTAACAAATATCCAAAACACATGCTCTGTGAGGAAATAAGAACAAAATAAGACCTTTCTTACATATCAGTCTGCTCATTAAGTATTCTGTACAACAGCAAATTCATTTTAATGGCAAAGTCTTTGGGAACAAATGCTGTCATTGTAACTTGGGTTCACTGTATGAAGAAATACAAAGTGTTATAGTCAATTTCATAGCAGTTCTGTTGCCTTTGTAAATCTGGGCCCAGTTGTTCAAAGCGTCGTTAGCTTAACGAGCTCGTTAAGGGTCATTTCGTATACCGTTTTAGCGGATTCAATATACAATATTCTGATATTTTTTGCTGAAAAAATGTGAGTAGCACTGCAAAAGCTACTCACATTTTTTCAGCAAAAAATTTCAGCATATTTGCGTATCACTCGGTGTAAATTTTAACGAATTGTTAACTAACGACGTCGTTAGCCTTGAACAACTGGGCCCTGATCAGAAATAAGTCTTATGGACTTCGATCACATGACCAAACATTTCATAGCAGTTCCGTAATTTTTCGTAAATCTGATCAGAAATAAGTCACATGGACTTTGATCACATGACCAAACATTTCATAGCAGTTCCGTAATTTTTCGTAAATCTGATCAGAAATAAGTCACATAGACTTTGATCACATGACCAAACATTTCATAGCAGTTCCGTAATTTTTCGTAAATCTGATCAGAAATAAGTCACATGGACTTTGATCACATGACCAAACATTTCATAGCAGTTCCGTAATTTTTTGTAAATCTGATCAGAAATAAGTCACATGGACTTTGATCACATGACCAAACATTTCATAGCAGTTCCGTAATTTTTCGTAAATCTGATCAGAAATAAGTCACATGGACTTTGATCACATGACCAAACATTTCATAGCAGTTCTGTAATTTTTCATAAATCTGATCAGAAATAAGTCACATGGACTTTGATCACATGACCAAACATTTTATAGCAGTTCCGTAATTTTTCGTAAATCTGATCAGAAATAAGTCACATGGACTTTGATCACATGACCAAACATTTCATAGCAGTTCCATAATTTTTTGTAAATCTGATCAGAAATAAGTCACATGGACTTTGATCACAACTTTGATCACATGATCAATCATCTGTTGATGGAAAATATTGACTCTTGCTAGTTCTTTTTTAATCTTCTCAGCTCAGATAAGATGTTGCTTACATCATTCCTCCATGCGACAGTGGAAATACACATCATCACTGTTTGCATTAGATTTGCAGCCTTTATCAATGGAGTTACATGGCACTTTATCAGTTTGTATTCCTGTTTTATTGATGGTTGATGGGTGCTGCCAGCTTAATTTCACCATCAGCATTTGATTGGTTAATATTTTTGTTGTGTATTTGGCTTTGGAAAACAACCATTTATTTCTGTACTGGCTAGGATTTTAACATCGTGAAATTGACTGTCTTGCTATGTTTTAATGGTGTGAATTTTGTATTTTAAGGTTTGCCGCCAGGAAATACAACAGTCCAGCCATCAGTGACACAAGCTAGTACTGCTAAACAAGGTGGCATGAGTGGTAAGAAATATAAATCATCTTCAGTTACCAGTCTTACTGGTTTAGTTGGTAGAGGACCTGCTGTTGGATTGGGATCTTTTGTGTTAGATCCTCAGCTTGATCATAGCTAGGACACAGTGACTGTGGTTGAATAAGGGCCTACTGTGCTTGCAGCAGGTGGGGGAAGGGGGGCATCTTTTGATTACTACCATTTCTCCTCTATGTTTCTCTTTTCTCTCATTTACTGTCTCCTCTGTCCCTTTTCCCCCTTTCTCTGAGATGATGCAATAAAACACACAAGGGTTGATGTGTTGTTAAACCATAACACAACACAATGTCAATACGGCAATGAGGTGGCACCATAAATCTGAAATATTGTTGATAGTGGTGTTAAACCTAAACTTAACAAAAAAACAATAACAACCTCTAAGTTTGATGAATATACTTCAGTAAAATGATTAGGAAGTCAAGAGCGCCAAAGGCTTTTCAGCCAAACTTGATCATAGCTCTTGATAATACATAGGACTTGTTAAGGAGGAATATCCAGATGACATTTTCTTATTACCTTAGTACTTTATAGGTGCTTTTAATGAGTAGCCACAACAGATGTTTTCTAGGATAAGTAGGAAAAAATATCCCTGCTTATCTAGAGAATTATATCTCTTTTTTCAGTTATTGTTGTAGCTGAGATTGACTTTGTTTTCATTGAGCAATAAGAAAACTATCAATCCTTTTTTATGTTTAAAAAAACATCTTATTTTGAATTATGTAGTACCATAATAACCCTGAATATTTGAACAGATAGGCCTGAGCAAACAGTGTAGACCCAGATCAGATGCCACAGAATATGGCATCTGATCAGGGTCTACACTGTTTGCCACTTATCCAGCACTACTTTAGACACATCAACAGGTAGTAAAATAGACTTTGTCAAATTTTAGGACAAGTATGGTAAGGAGTTATAGTGTCCCAATACTTAAGGTAAATACGATATATTTCATGGCTCCAGATAGGACACTTTCTTTCAGCAGAAAAGTATTGCTGTTTTTCTTATATCTCCATGAAAACATACAGTTGACTCAGGTTATCTTGAAGTCCAAGGGACTCTCTGAAATACTTCAAGATATCTGTACCTCGACTTTAATATCTGGGCCCAGTTGTTCAAAGCTAACGACGTCGTTAGTTAATGATTCGTTAAAATTTACATCGAGTGATACGCAAATATGCTGAAATTTTTTGCTGAAAAAATGTGAGTAGCTTTTGCAGTGCAAAAGCTACTCACATTTTTTCAGCAAAAAATATCAGAATATTCTATATTGAATCCGCTAAAACAGTTAACGAAACGACCCTTAACGAGCTCGTTAAGCTAACGACGCTTTGAACAACTGGGCCCAGATTTGCCAAATTGAGGAAAAAATAAATAGAACAACCACATTTCACAAATGAATATATAATACAGTATGACTCCTGAAGTTAGAGATATATTGAAAATATTGTGGAACAGAGGAGAAATTGCTCTTTTCCACAATACTCTGTTACCGGTATATGCAAATAGCAAGGACCATGTTCAGAATGCATATCCCTGATCAGGACTTTTTGCATTTTTACAAAAATTTGAAAGATGCTGATCAGTCTGCACACTTCATTCATTTTTTTTTATTGTGAAAATTCATGGGTAAAATCTGTACAGATCAGTTGTCCCAAGTTTGAATTTGTATAGGGTATGCGTTCAACAGGTGATTAGGAGGTTGCAGGTTCAACCCCTGCTGGGTCGACAACATTCTTTCATAGAGATTGATCATGAAATATTTCCTAAGGTCATTCTCTCCCTTCTGCTGATTCAAGAAGGGCAGTTGTTAGTTTCTGGCGAAAGAATGTGCACAATACTGGTTATCCGTTTAGAGGGCTAAGCCTGCCTAGTAAAAGTGTGGTTAGGTAAACTGACCACATTCGACATTACCCCATTGGGTGGACTTGACCTAAGGAGCAATTTCTCCTCTTTCCACAATATTTTCAATATATCTCTTCAGAATTTTTTGTTACCTGTAGTTGGGTTTCTATGTTAAAGCAGGATCAGAATTTCACTTTAGGATAAGGGGTTAGTGGAGATAAGTGAAGTCAAGATAATGAGAGTTGACTATGTTGTGGGTACTCATTAGACGCGAGTACTGTATAGCTACAGACAAGAGGAGGTACATGTATCTGCATAATATTTTTCTTATTTCTCTACAAAAACATATGTTGTGGTACTCATTAGAAGCGCCTACTCACCAAGGCGCTTCTGATGAGTACCCACAACATGTTTCCGTGAAGAAATAAGAAAGATATCAGCATTTTTTGGATGAAAAAAGTGCCTTATCTGTTGCTATGGTACCGTAACAAATATTTTAGTGGAGAAGTAATAAAAATTATATGTGTATAGTGTTTACCTTTTCTCATATGATGCTATGATATCTCTTTTTCAGTTGTAGCGATAGCTGTTGTGAGTATAGTTGGAGGACTGCTGCTGATCGTGATTATCGTTAGTCTCATAATTTACATTGGTAGACGGAAGCGATCTGCCATCTACAGAGACAGACATCAGCTGTTGACGAGTGATGATGATGATGTTAATATGATTATTTAGTCAGACTTCTCTTTGTGGCCGTATTTTTTCTACATAATCAGAGGAGTTGTTAACCCTTGTCCTGCTGAATAAATTAAGATGCCATGCCTACTTCTAATTTTCAGCCAGTCAGATTACTTGATCCAGGTTGTTGATACAAATTCAAATACTGAATGGCAAATAGTGCAGATCCAGATCAGTTGGCTTCAGAAGCCAACTGATCTGCATCTACACTGTTTGCAAAGGCAGGGCATATCCAGGTTCAGCAGGACAAGGGTTAATTAAGGAGGAGAATCTGTTGATATTCTGGGATAATTTTCTTAGAAGTTTTCCATAAAAAAAAATATTGTAGGTCCTTGCCAAGGCACTTCTAAAGAATACCCACAGCATATGTTTTTTATGGAGAAATAAGAAAAATGATCTCAGAATTGTTAAGGAGGAGTAATTGATAATTCTGGGATAATTTATGCAGGTCTCCATAAAAACATATGTTGTGGGTTCTCATTAGAAGCACCTCTGTGAGGTGTTTCAGATGAATAACCACAACATATGTTTTTATGAAGAAATAAGAATTATCTCAGAATTATTAAAAAAGAGTATTTGATTATAATTCTGTGATAATTTACTCTAGTTCTCCATAAATGAGTACCCACGACATAAGATTTTATGAAGAAGTGAGGAAAAATTATCTCAGGATTATCACCAGTTACTCCTTAACAACTACTCTGACAAGACAGGTAAGAATGGTTTTAAGAAAAGCACACAAAATACCAAACATTTTCTTAAGGGGAATGGATACACTTTCAGGGGTGGGGAGGCAACTCTATCAAAATTGGTTATACTTCCCTCTTAAAAAGGATCTAGTCTAAAAATTGGCTCCATTTCTTTCCTTTTAAAGTAGACCCCTTTTCAGAAGGGGCTTGGTGTACAGGAAAACAAACTATAAGTCACGAAAGTTGCTACTCTTGTAAAAATATGGCAGAAAGTCTATCCAGTTCCCTTAAATTGTCCCTGAAAATCTCATATTAGAATTGTCTCAGCTAAGTGATTCTAATGAGATGGTTTGGTGAAGGTTGGAGGGCTAACACAATTTCATTGTGTTTTCTTTTATCAAACATTAGCTCGTAATATCAGACCTGTTTATGTGTGCTAGAGTGGTGGTAAGGGCCTGCTATATTGGCAGCAAATTTGGGGAGTGACGGGGTGGTGGGGGGGAGGTGTGGAGGTGGGGAGGTGTGTGGTCGTGGGTGTGTGGGATAGGGGTTAGTATTTCTTCTTTTTCTGTCATTCACTTTTACCACCACCTTCCTCTGTTTGTAAATTTCCTCTTCCCCATTGGCTCTTCTCTAATCACTTTTTCTTTTTTTTCTCTAGGAAATAGCACAAAATGACCATCAGGAGTTGATGTGTCATTAAACAAGAACTCAAACAAACAAACATAACAGAACTATTCACACCTGGGTCCAGTTATTCAAAACTAACGATGTCGTTAACATATCATTATAACTTTATTCATTAAATATGGCATATATGCTATGAATATTTTTGCTGAAAAAATGTGAGTAGCAAAAGCTACTCACATTTTTTCAGCAGAAATAACTATGAATTAGATATTGTACTTAGAACAGTTAACATTTTGACCACTAACAAGCTTGTTTAACTAAAGATGCTTTGAACAACTGGGCCCTGGATAGCAGTGGAGTAGGTATAAGATCAAAATTTTGAATCCTTAAAGAGAAAATTTGTAGAAAGCACCATTCTAAAATTGATTTCAGAGTAAAAAAGATGACATTTCATGTGAATTGTCTGCTAGACAGACAATTCACATGAAATGTCTTTTTTCTCTGAAAAAAAAAAAGAAGCTTATTTCATAGTGTTGTCTGCTATAATTGTGATTAGCACTTTAAGGGTAAAGTAAATGGATTCGCCTCAAGAAGGGATCAGTCTAACTAGATTGCTAGTTTTGCCTCCCTTTTTTTTGAAAGGGAGACCACTCCAGCTTCCCTTTTATGCGAAATCCTTCTCAAAGGGGGTTGCTCTGAAAAGAACAAATTTGCTGCCAGGGAGAGCAATTATTTCCTGTAAGAGTAGCCCCTGTTTTTGAAAGTGAGATAAATATGTATGCATCAAAGTAAAATCCCTTGGAGATGGATGCCTAAAGAAAATCACAGTGGGAGGGGTTTGTAACAAGATCTGAATTCCAGAAATGTTTTCATGTTTTTGTAATTCCAACTCAACTAGTATAGTGCAATTTCATTGATCAAGAGCAGATTTAATACAGCTCTTATTCTTCAATAAATCCGCTGAGTGGGAATCTTGGAACTATTTTCTTTGTGTAGATTTCTAGAATAAGCTATTCAACTCAAGTTTTAAAAGTAACTTTGATTGAATTGGAATCATAAGAAATGAATTTTATTTCTGTGAATTTTATCAAAGTGTAAACACTAGCAAATCACTCACAAACTTAACCCTTGTCATGCTGAATAAATTAAGATGCCATGCCTACTTCTAATTTCCAGCCAATCAGATTACTTGATCCAAGTTTCTGATAGAAATTCACATATTTAATGACAAATAGTGCAGATCCAGATCAGTTGGCTTCTTCAGAAACCAACTGATCTGGATCTGCGCTGTTTGCTAAGACAGGGCATGTCATGTTTAGCAAGAGAAGGGCTAACATAAGGCCCTCTGGGCTTTGCTTAGTTTGTGATTTGTTGGTATTTACATTTTTTATAAGTGAAATAAGTCAGTATAACTACTGACACAAATGACTCTCATGGGTTGATATATCATTAAACCTGAATGTGTCACCATCATCATGTAATATATGTAAAATCTGAATTTTCAGATTATCTTTATAATATTCCATAGCAGATACTGAAAACAGTTTTTCCATGATGCGGGTTTTCTGTCATGGTATGTTGGAAAAAGGTCTGAATTCCCAAAATGTCGCAAGGATAAGGCAATGATGTTTTCACCCTTGCCCTTTTTTATTGTCATTATGCTGTGTTGTAATAAGATCTGAATTCCAGAAATAGCTTTGAAATATTTCCAATCAGGTTCATGGTAATTACACTATTTCATATACATGTATAAGTACTTTTACAGTGTTGGGGGAATTCTCAACACTTTTTCTTCTGCTGTTTCAACAAGATTTTAATTCTTAAGGGGACCTGATACACTTCACATATTTTCCACCATTTTTTACAAGGAAGATAGCTTTTTATGACTTCCTGTTTGCATTCTTATACATAAATCCCCTACTGAAAAGGGGTCTATTCTAAAAGGAAAGAATTTGCACCCTAGGGAGCAAATTCTTTCCTTTCTAGGGAGCAAATTCTTTCCTTTTAGAATAAACCTTATTCAGAAGGGAGTGAAAAACAATTTTGACAGAGTTACCTTCCCTGAAAATGTATTCATTTCCCCTTAAGTAACGTTATAATTTGGGATTGTTTGTTTCTCGAAAGTTCAAAAGTTGGTATGTCGTAATGAGTTGTAGCATGATCTTAATTCCTGATTTTTTTATAATGTTAGAACTGTGTTGTTTTTTTTTTTGTAGTATTACTCATCTATCAGGTTTTGTTTGTGATGATGATGATGATTTTGGGTTTTATATCTCTTTAAACAGTATTTCAGTTGAGACGATAAAAAGGTTATAATGAAGCACCAAACAGTGGTGATGTAAGAAGTGTCCGGGCGGCTCAGTGGTTATCACTCCCAACTTAGATCAGGAGGTCCCAGGTTTGATTCCCACTGGAGGCCAAACTCATCTTATGACTGTATGGCACTTCATTGCATAGAGCCTTTCATTATCACCTGTCCATTGTCTCAATATGACTTATGTAATGTTGAAAAGGACATAAAACACCAAATCATCATCATCATCATCATCAGTGATGATGTGCAGTTGAGAGCAGAAAATGCTCAGTCACATGACCACTCTTTTCTATGTTGTAACAAGATACTCAGTCAGATAACTTGTTATGGAAGAGTATTTGATGCTAATTCAAGGATATATTTTGTTATATCTCCATAAAACATACAATTGTGGGTACTCATTAGAATTGCCTCAAAGAGGCAATTCAAATGGGTACCCATAATGTATGTTATTGTGGAGTATTGGAGAAAAGTATCCCAGAATGATCATGAAATACTCATTAACAAGTCCTTTGTGTACTGCAGTATCCTTATAATTTTCTCCACTATTAGGCAGTGTGTGTCTTATTATATTATTTGACTACTGTATTTCTTCAGTTATAAGACGGGGTGGGGTGTTTCTCTCCCGAAACAATCCCAAAAATCTAGATCCGTCTTATAAGATGGATCTAAATATTTAGGATTATTTTGGAAGAGAAACCCCCATTTTATAGCTAAATTACACGAGACTGATTTATATATTTGTGGTAATATAGGAAGAATAAGCTCCCGTCTTATAACCGATTAAATACAGTAACTGAAGCATCCTTATAATGTGTGAAGAAAGTTAATTTCCTGTAGTGGGTCATGTACATATCTCCTATATTATAAACAGATCTGAATACTTAAAGAATTCTCATGTTAACACCATGTTGCTTTCTTATGTATGTTGGTTTCATCCATAGCTCCAAATAAGGTATTTTTTTTTTTATTTTCACCCAAAAAGTATTGCATGTGGTATTTTTGTTATATCTGCATAAAAATGTATTTTGTTGAGTACTCATTAGAAGTGCCTCGGTGAGGCACTTCTATTGAGTACCCACAACATGTTTTTGTGTACCCGTAACATATGATTTTTGTGTACCTGCCTTGCAGAGGGACTTCTAATGGTTACCCACAATATGTTTTTGTGCAGAAATAAGAAATATATTTATCTTAATAGGGTAAAGTCCTGAAATTTCAAATACTTTATGCCATAATTGTCTGCCTCAGTTTTCTTTTTTATACCTTTATTCCGTAATGTTTTAGGACATTTGTCACACTCCTCTTAACTGGAGCTATGTTTCATGTCACGTGATCTTTGTACCTGAAGAATTGTCATAATATTAGGACTATGTTGTTTCTCTCTGCATGTCTCATGTGTATAAAGGTTAGAGTTGCCAGGTTCATTTCTACGGCTCTAAGATGAACTCTGGTGAACACGCCAGCTGCATATCTCTAGAAGAAGGCTATCCCGAAAAAATATACTACAGGGTGATTCAAATGTGAACCCACAAAATATGTTTACAAGGAGAAGTAAGAAAATATTGGTACTTCTTGCAGGGCTTGAAAATTACACACATCTACTCATATTTATGTGTGGTTGATGGGGAAGGATAAGTGTAAACATTAGTTCACTTTAGAAGTTGCCTGTTCAGCACTTATCGGTTTGGAGAATACCAAATTTGTACATTACACCACAACCCCTTTATAACACTATTGTTGGCGTCCATAGCATAAACCGTGTTAGTTAAACAACCGTGTTATATCCAAACAAAAATGTATAGATTATATTGAAAAATGACCATTTATGGTCATTTTTCAATATAATCTATACATTTTTGGGATCCATCTTTGAACCCTGTTATATCCAAAACTGTGTTATAATGAACCATGTTATAAAGAGGTCATGGTGTATTTGCTGAAATACAGGTTAAGAAAAGTTTTCAGAGGATTAGTGGAAATTTGCAAATGCTCATTCTGTAGGACAAGAGAATGCGGCAATCGGCTTAAAGTCCTGGTCTTCAGATGAGCTGAAAAACAATGAGAAATCTCTAGGGAAACTGTTAATTATCGAAGTTTATTTTTATCACATTTTTATCAACAGCATACTATACATTGCTGCACTTGCAGGAAAAATATTCATTATTTTTATCACGTGGTCTATATAATATTTCTCTGTATTAATAATACAAGGCAATCTGATGGTGATGAATATGCTTGAAAACTGTTGAGAGCTTTTTGTCAATGTTACTGTTCACTTGTGTAGTAAACAAGTTTATTAAAACCTTACCGGTCCAAAATGCCAGGTAAGCGTTTTACTTTTAACACTCTCTTGGCTATTCAGCAGACCACATATTCATCATGCTTTTCTTATTTTTCCCATGAAACAGGTTTTGACATTTCATGCAAACTGGTTATACCATTAAAGAAAATTTGCATGAAATGAAATACAAACAATATTTCAAAATGTTGTCTATTGAAATTGTTATCCAGAGTGCTAAGCGTCAATAAACCTGTCCTAATATAAATATCACTTGTGGCTGTTATAGATAAATGGGCCAGCGCATGGCAAAACCAATATACAATGTATGCCAAACAGAGACTCAAATCAGCCTGTGCATGTGTGTAGTCTTTGCAGCCTTGGACATCCAAAATGCACCCACAGACACATTGGCTCAGACTGCTGGGTGCACATGTCTGACGGTGGGTTTTCTGACATCTAGGCTCAAATATATACATCAGATAATCTCCCACTATCTCCTCTCCTATTCTTGCCATAACCATGTATGTTCTTTTTGTGCCTTTTCAAATGTTCTCTTCGAGTGAACAATTTCTCACAAAGGTGGCAGGAAAATGGCCTACAGCCCATATGTATTCTTATATGTCTTACAAGGCGCTGCTAAGCTGGGAAACATTTTTCACAGACATGACACCGATGAAACAAGAGCTGTATGGGTTCCATTTCCAGTTCAGCCAGACTGATGGTCATTTTGTGGTCCTTCATAAATAAAAATAAAATCAAAGCACTGACAGCACTGGTGGGTTGATTGTCTATGAGTGTAAACTGGGAAAATGGTCCTGAACAGGGAACGGTTTGATTTCATTGGTCAATGATAATCACGTGGCCAACAACCTTAAGGAAAGTTTGGTGTATGTATACTTTGGCTCAATTGTAAACAATCGACCTAATAAGCCGCAGCATCAGAAAACGCACTTTCTGTCATGTGCTCTCGACAAAGACTCAAATAAACCTGTGCACCTGTGCAATCTGATCAAAGTCATCGTTGTTGACATGAAGGAACTTTGCATCCTTTGCCACCCCAAAATACATCCAGTGAAGATTCACGCAGTCTGATCAGAATCGTATTTGCACAGTCTGATCAGAATCTTTGCTGGACGCACATGTTTGATGGTAGGTTTTCTCCTGTTCTGGCTCATATATTTGTGCATTGTAAGGAAAAGAGGGGCTCTAGATATGCCTTTTTTTTACTAATCAAAAACACTATTTTTCTAATTTTTACACAAAATCTTATGTAGTGGTACTTATTAGCAGTGCCTCATAGTGGCACTTCTAACGAGTACCCACAACATGTTTTTATGGAGAAGTCAGAAAAAATAATTATCTTGGTACCTCTTCCTATCTGGAGCTATGTAAGGCATTGCATTTTCACAATATAATATGGGAAATGAAGATTTTGTGTATTAAGCATATTAGATAGATTTATGAAGTTAAAATGTTGATAGAATGATTCTAATAATAGAATCAGTGTATTGGTGCTGTGGACAGGTGTACTAACAGTGGGCTTGTGTGTCACATGTAAAAAATAGGGTTATATAATGTAATTTCTACAGTTATGCCCCTTATGCCGTCCAGGCCATGCCTTCTAAACTGAGAACTTCACAATATTGGGTGTTTTCACATGATGATGGTGTGTTGCCTGAACAAATTGAGTCATGTTACACAATACTTCCAGTTATGCCCTTGCTATGAATTATGTGTTTGAGTCATAGCAGCATAACCTCTATACCAGTTGAATGAGCGACAGGATTGGTTTATACATGTTAGGTTAGCGATATGTCACTTAAAAAAGTAAGTGCTATATCCTCAACTGTGGCTTTAGGGAAGTTTTTGGAGGGATGGGGTGTGGTGGAGAGGAATATGTCATTCTGACATTTTCAAATTATTTTTTTATTTCTAGAAATGGAACCCAGAAATTTCATGAAAGTAAAGACTTTTATTACTTTGTTCATCATAGGTATTCAAACAGACAGGACTGTACATTCTGTGGCATCTGATCTGGGTCTACACTGTTTGCCATTCATCCGGAAGTTTTTAGACATGTCAGACTTTAGAATACATATGATAAGAAGTTAGGGTGTCCGAATACATAGGATCAGATATGGTATATTATACAGTTATTACCCTTGTGCCAGGGTAAATATGAAGATGTATTATACCTCATTAAATTCATAAGCTATATTAGAAATCTTGTTGGTCGAGAGCATATCACAGGCAGAGCAATATTATGCAATGTTACCCTGTAATATTACCCTCGCAAGTAATATTACCCTCTGAAATCGCTTCGGTAAGTACATTTCATGTGCAGGGTAATAATCTATCGGGTAACATTACATATATTGGGCGAGCAAATCCTTTGTTCACCAGAGGCAGGTACTGTTACCTGAGCCAAGGGTAACATTAACTGTCCAGGGTGAGCAAATTGTCATTACACTTGTACACGGGCAACGATTGTTTCATTATACCAAATTCTTATAACAGCAACTGCACTGGCAGCAATGACATCCCCAGAGGATAATATTACGATGTAATATTGCAGGAAAACCTGATAGAATATTACCCTGCACGTGAAATGTGCTTCCCAAAGTGACGTCAGAGGGTAAAATTTCTTGCTAGGGTAATATTACAGGGTAACATGATAGAATATTACCCTGTACGTGATATGTTCTTGACCATTGAGATTTCTAATATAGGTTATGAATATTAATGAGGTATAATAATATACAATTATCATCCTTTTGCAAGGGTAATATGACAGCTTGTTTATCAGTGACAGGTAATATTGTCAACTGGCTTGGCCATTGACAGACGAGAATGAACAAGTCACTATATTACCCTTGGACAACATTTGTTTTATTATACCATTCTTTCAAGGGAGTATGAACTGTATGAAGAAATATAAAAAAGTGATGGCTGATGTTGCTTTACATGGCAAGGGTTATTATGTCCCCCCACCTCAGGTGAGGGGGCATATTGTTTTTGGTGTGGATCCCATTGGCATCAGCATTGGCGTCTGCATAGGCGTTGGCATCGGCATCACACTTTCTTGTCTGCACAATATCTTGTGAACCAGTGGTTGGATTCATACCAATTTGCATGGATGTATAATTGGGACATAACAAAGAACTAATTAGACTTTGGTGATCTTGACCTAATTTTCACGGTTCCAGCAGTAGATAAAACTTAAAATTTACAGTGGGGGGCACATCTGTTTTCTCTGAAAACACTGTCACTAGTCATCACGAAAACATACCTATATAATTTTTACCCCCTCAAACCCCACTTTCATATAGCAAAAACGGGGGTTTACAGTGGTATACATTATTTTCTTATTCCTGCTCAAAAACATAGATTGTGGGTACTTGTTAGAACCGCCTCGCCGAGGCAGTTCTAACGAGTACCCACAATCTATGTTTTGAGCAGAAATAAGAAAAAATTTTAGCGTTTTTTATCTGAAAATTTTCAATTTTTGGAGCTATTTTTTGCTATATATTTGAATAGGCATGTTCTCATAATGATTTGGTTTGACAACATGTGTGACTACAAGCGCAACTGTACTTACTATAGTGACATCACTAGTGGGGTAATAAGGTAATATGTGATGTGCCATATTTGTCCATTAGTTTATACCATTGTTCTTATCACAGAATGTGTTCTTGTCCTTTATAGTACATTGTTGGTAGAATTAGTAGATGAAAAAATGTGATATTTTCATGCTTTCTGAATAGTGAGTCTGACTACAGATACGGGGGTCTTAAGCTGGAATCTCAGTTCAACCACATAACTTTTATAGAGGTTGATCATAAAGTAATTTCTATAGTAATTCACCACCTTCTGCTGATTTAGAAGGACAGTTATCACTTATTGCCAAGAGAATGTGCACAAATTACGGGTTAAACACTTAGAGGACTAAGCTGGCCCAGGAAAACTGTGAATATGTAAAATGACCGGCTTGATATGACCTTAATAGTGTTGACTGGGCTGTAAAATCCCAAATCAGATTAATGAAGAAATTGTATCTTTGTTATGAATTTATGAATAAATACAGATTGCTCTCAGCTGGTTACTTGTACAGTATTTATATGATGGTATATTTGAGCCACCTCATTACAAAAAAAAAAAAAAAAAAAAAAAATGGATGTGTGCGAAGACTTATCAGCCTTGGCATCCACCCAATCTGATTATTGTTCACAGTGTTCTCAGTGGGTAGCTATGGATACAAAATTTCTTCATGCAGACAGCAAAGACTGATCAGACTGGTTGGATGCCCAGGCGGACAGCAAAGGCTCTAATCAGACTGGGTGGATGCCATGGCTGATCCCTCACTGGGTGCACATGCCATTTTGTTGGTTTGTTGTCATGAGGTGGCGCATTTATGTCCAGATCCTTACATCAAAATGTATTAAAGGGATGTAAATGGAGTCTGGAGTATTGGATGAGTGGAAATGCAGAGTGTAAGAACAAGTTTACAGTCGACTCCCATTATCTCGACTTCCCTAATCTCAAATAACTGCTTATCTCGAAGTGAAAATCTAGTCCCTGTTTTAACATGGAAATCTAACAACAGGTGACAAAATATTGTGGAAAAGAGGAGAACTCCACTTTTCCACAATATTTTCAATATATCTCTAACTTCAGGAGTCAAATTACATATTCATTTCTGAAATGTGGTTGTTTGATTTACTTTTTACTCAATTCTGCACATCTGATATGTCGAGGTACAGTTATCTTTAAGTATTTAAGAGAGATGCTTGGACTTCGAGATAGCGAGAGTTAACTGTATAAACCTCCAACTATAAGAAAAATGAGGCAAGGTGCTTCTAATGAGTATCCACAATATATGTTTTTGTGGAGAAATGAGAAAATTATGTGGCTATCCTTCTTATCTGGAGCCTTGTAAATACCAGGCAGACTGTACTAATGTACATGATTTGAATCTGTAGGTTTTGCTGGATGGCACCATTTTTAACTGGACACCACCCATATAGCCCATATATGTCACATGTGCAATAATTGACAGAATGTGTTATATGTTACATGCTGCAAGATATTTATGGTTGACTTGCTATCTCAAATATCAATGGACCAGAACAATTGGTTTGAGAGAACAGTAGTTTTTGTTAGAGGAGTTTAGATGAAGAGAGCATTAAAGCAAACTGAACAAATACATTTGTATGTCCTTTAGTTAGTTTGGCTTAAGCAGCAGTTTGAGCTAACAATGTTTGAGATAATCAACTGTAGTTGATTCTCATTATCTCAAATGACTGATAACTCAAACTAATGCTTAGGTCAAACTAAATAAAAGACAGTATCGGTTTAGTTTGCTATAGGTTCCTTACAGTTCCATTCCTTTTATCTTAAACAACCTGTTATCTCAAAAAGAAGTCTGGGCCCAGTTGTTCAAAGCGTCGTTAGCTTAACGAGCTCGTTAAGGGTCATTTCGTTAACTGTTTTAGCAGATTCAATAAGCAGAATTATGATATTTTTTGCTGAAAAAATGTGAGTAGCTTTTGCACTGCAAAAGCTACTCACATTTTTTCAGCAAAAAATTTCAGCATATTTGCGTATCACTCGATGTAAAATTTAACGAATCGTTAACTAACGACATCGTTAGCTTTGAACAACTGGGCCCTGGTCATTGAAGTTTGAGATAATAACAGTCAATAGTTTTTGTGTATATAATGTTTTAGTTTTTGTATATGACTTCCATATTTATTCTAACTATTGGGGGCCTTAACTTCTTCCCACTCTTGTCCTGAAATTTAAACTAGTCCATTTTACTACCTACGGACATGGCTATATTAACTACGGATATGGTTATACTAACTACGGACATGGTTATACTAACTACGGACATGGTTATACTAACTATGGACATGGTTAATACTAACTACTGACATGGTTAAAATTGCTGGATAATTAGCAGACAGTAATGACTCAAATGCCATGCTTGATGGCAATGTTCCCTGAGGGATGGTTATCCAGATATTTAGGGTAAATATGGTAAATTGATGATTTGTTTTATTTATATGTATTAATAACTTGTAGTGTTGTATGTATTGATAACTTGTATTTATTAATAACAGCGAAAATAGCAGCTTAATTCAAAACATTTCAGCTGTAAAACTTATGGAAGCGGATTGTTAATATATCTGACATAGGCATAGTTCTCATTATGCACACTATCCATGTGCATAGAATAAATATTTGCAATAAAGAGACATCATCTTATGTAAACTATTTTCCTCCTTTATCAAAGGGACTGCTCTAAAAGAAATTAATTTGCTTCCTTTTCCTCCTTTATTAACAGGGCTGCTCTTAAAGGAAAGAATTTGCTCCTTCTTTTTTCTTTTATCATAGGGGCTGCTGTTAAAGGAAAGAATTTGCTTTCTCTTTCCTCCTTTATCATAGGGGCTGCTCTTAAAGGAAAGAATTTGCTTTCTCTTTCCTCCTTTATCATAGGGACTGCTCTTAAAGGAAAGAATTTGCTCCCTCTTTCCTCCTTTATCATAGGGGCTGCTCTTAAAAGAAAGAATTCACTCCCTCTTTCCTCTTTATCATAGGGGTTGCTCTTAAAGGTAAGAATTTAGTTTGTCTTTCCTCCTTTATCATAGGGGCTGCTCTTATATAAGAGAATTCATTCCCCCTTTCCTCCTTTATCATAGGGGCTGCTCTTAAAGTAAAGAATTCACTCCCTCTTTCCTCCTTTATCATAGGGGCTGCTCTTAAAGGGAAGAATTTGCTCCCTTTTTCCTCCTTTATAATAGGGGCTGCTCTTAAAGGAAAGAACTCGCTCCCTCTTTCCTCCTTTATCATAGGGGCTGGTCTTAAAGGAAAGAATTTGCTCCCTTTTTCCTCCTTTATCATAGAGGCTGCTCTTAAAGGAAAGAACTTGCTCCCTCTTTCCTCCTTTATCATAGAGGCTGGTTTTAAAGGAAAGAATCTGCTCCCTCTTTCCTCCTTTATCATAGGGGCTGCTCTTTAAGAAAGAATTTGCTCCCTCTTTCCTCCTTTATCATAGAGGCTGCTCTTTAGGGAAAGAACTTGCTCCCTCTTTCCTCTTTTATCATAGGCGCTGCTCTTAAAGGAAAGAACTTGCTCCCTTTTTCCTCCTTTATCATAGAGGCTGCTCTTTAGTGAAAGAGTTTGGTCCCTCTTTACTCCTTTATCATAGAGGCTGCTCTTTAAGGAAAGAATTAGCTTTGTCTTTCCTTTTATAATATAGGGGCTGCTTTTAAAGGAAAGAATTTGCTTTCTCTTTCTTCCTTTATCATAGGGGCTGCTCTTAACGGAAAAAACTCACTCCCTTTTTCCTCGTATATCATAGGGACTGCTCTTAAAGGAAAGAATTTGCCCCCTCTTTCCTCCTTTATCATAGAGGCTGCTCTTAAAGGAAAGAATTGCTTTCTCTTTCCTCCTTTATCATAGGGACTGCTCTTAAAGAAAAGAATTTGCTTTCTCTTTCCTCCTTTATCATAGGGACTGCTCTTAAAGGAAAGAATTTGCTTTCTCTTTCCTTTTTTATCATAGGGACTGCTATTAAAGGAAAGAATTTGCTTTCTCTTTCCTCCTTTATCATAGGGACTGTTCTTAAAAGAAAGAATTTGCTCCCTCTTTCCTCCTTTATCATAGGGTCTGCTCTTAAAGAAAAGAATTTGCTCCCTCTTTCCTCTTTTATCATAGGGGCTGCTCTTAAAGGAAATAATTTACTACCCTTTTCCTTATTTATCATAAGCGCTGCTCTTAAATGAAATAATTTACTCCAAGAGGCAGCAAATTCTTCCCTTTAAAAGAAGCCCCTATTAAAGGAGGCCCCCATTTTGGAATTGATCTAGAGAAAGTTTTCGAAAATGTATAGAAAAGTGGAGGTTGCCCAGTTATTAGCGTTCTTGACTGGAGATCACGAAGACTGAGGTCCGAATCCCGATGGAGGTAGAATTCAACTCATGGCTGTATAGCAATTTGTTGCACAGTGCCTTTCATTATTACCCTTCCATCATATTGATATGACTTAAATAATGTTTAAGGGGACGTAAAACACCAACTCATCATCATCAAAAATCTAAAGGAGTCAAACTGTGGGAAACAGTACTAACATGCACATAACTGGCAGACAGAACTGAGTCTTTGCTGGATCTAGGTGATTGAACACCACACCATATTACTAAATCTTGTAAATAAGTTGTATATATTTTATACATATTTAATCAGTTTTGCATTTGTTTCTGTTTTCAATATGTTTATAGACATGTACGGTTGTTGATGCATGAGTAGATTGAGAGGACTTAGCAAAGATTTCACCCAAATTTTGAAAGCGTATGCTATGTAATTGTGGACTATCTTGAATCAGTTAACGTCAATGCTGCTATTGAAAAATGATGGAATTTACAGTTGACTGTCAATATCTCCAACACTGATAACTCAAACTGCTGGTTAAGTCGAACTAAATAAAGAGCAATGTTCGTTTATTTTTGCTATACAGTAACACAGCTAGCATTCTACTTAAATCTATATCGGGCCGTCATCGGCCCATCAGCTACCCTGACGGGCCGATGACGGCCCGATATAGATTTACGTAGAATGCTGACTGGGAAAATTGCGTTATTAAGACCACCTTTGGTACTGCCTTAAAGTGGTCTTATTAGCGGGGTAGTCTTAACCCTTAAAGCGCCAATCACAACTGCAGCAGACGACAATTTTTTATTATTTTTTTTTTTCATTTTTCAGAGAAAACAAGTCTTGACATTTCATATTTTTTTGTGGTGAAATAAGAAAAATATTATGCAGATCCCCCTCTTCTCTGGAGATAAGTAGATTAACAAGAAAAGCCCATTTAGTACTGGCAAAAGTTGGTCTTTATAGCAGAGTGGTCTTAGTTTCGAGTGGTCTTAAAAGCGGAATTTTGCTGTATTTTCTTTACATTTCAACTCCAACTTAAACTACTGAGACTACTGATATCTCAAATCATACATTCTGGTCCCTTGGCATTTGAGATGTCAACAGTACATGTTTAGTACCATTGACGGACGAACTCGGTTCACCAAGCAATGAACTGCATGTATCATTTTAATGAAATTACCACTATAAATGTCTCTGTTTTACCTAGTCAACAAATGATAGCAGATAACTTTTATTTGTTAAAAATAGTCTTCAGGGATGGACTCAAGATGATTTCTGAGGGGGGTTTTATTTGATCAAATTACCGTACTTACTCTACATATTCGAAGAGGCAGGCCTGAGCAAACAGTGTAGACCCAGATCAGACGCTGCAAAACGTGGCGTCTGATCAGGGTCGCCACTGCTTGCCACTCATCCAGCAACTTTTGCGCACATACGAGGGATGTTCGAAATGAATTGCTTATTGTCCTCTAGCTCGATATCCACGTGGGGCATGATAAAAACCAATACATACCTGTATAGGGCTATTCAATATCTACACAATGATGTATAAATGTACATGTTAGACTAAGTGTAAGACATAAAATTTGCCATTTGAATACATGCAGTCATTGACCACTGCAGTAAAAATGGTTGGTAGAAGCGTCGACAAAAAAGATGAAATACGGGCTTACATCAAAGCTCGCTAAAAACTTCGTTGTTCTTTGAAGAAGCTGATGACTGAAATTTCTACTGCTTTTGGACCTTCTTGTGTGTCTTATGACACAGTTCGGCGGTGGAAAAAGAAATTTGAGTCTGGTGTAGAGTCCATCAAAAATGCACCGAAATCAGGTAGGCCAAAATCTGCATCTCGCAAAGAAGTCGTTTCCAAAATAAAGGAAATCATTGAAGGAGATGCCAGATTTACAGTTCGTGATATTGCACGAAAAGTAGGCATATCACTATCAACGGTTCACCTTATTTTGAAGAAGCATTTGAAAGTCAGAAAGATTTCTGCTAGATGGGTGCCAAATCTGTTGACTGACGAGCAAAAGAGGCAACGGGTTAAAGTGGCCAAAAAGCTGCTTCAAATGTTTCCAAAATATGACAAAAAGCAGTTTGCCAATGTCGTCACAGGTGATGAAACCTGGGTCCATTATTTTGAGCCCGTCAGAAAGGTTAGCAATAAGATCTGGGCCACTAAACACAGCAAACGCCCAATAATTGCCAAACGTTCTTTGAGTACAGAGAAGGTTTTGTATGCGATCTTCTTCTCTGGTGAAGGAGTCGCAATAAAAGTGAAAAAGGGCAAAAGCATCACCGGAAAGTACTACAAAGACGTAGTACTGAAGAAACTGAAAAAGTATTAACAGAAACGACGCCCTGCCACTGGTTTTAAACATTTCCGTCTTCTACATGACAATGCCCCAGCTCATACCTCCGCAATAGTTATGGCGTTTTTAAAGAAAGAAAAAGTAACTGTTTTGCCTCACCCCCCGTATTCCCCAGACCTTGTCTTATGTGATTTCTTTTTGTTTCCGAAATTGAAAGCATTCCTTGCTGGGCGGAAATACCAGTCCCGACAGGCACTTGGATCTGCCATTCATCAGTACCTTATTACTGTGCCCAAATCAGCGTACCGTGACGCCTTCATGAAGTGGATACATCGACTGAAACTTTGCATTTCTAGCCACGGGGAGTACTTCGAGGGCATGAAATGAGTACTTTTGGGCTAACTTGAAATTTGAAGTCTCCAGATAGAAATAAGCAATTCATTTCGAACATCCCTCGTATATAGGTAGAAAAATGGACTGGTTGAAGAGACGAATAAGGTAAAGAGAAGGGGTGTGAATATTTAGAGTAAATACGGTATACCAAATTTATCAAATGTAACCAAAATTTGGCATGAAAATGAAATTTTGAGTCAAAGAAGGGGTTCCCCTGAACCCCCAACCCCCTCTGAATCCGCCCCTGTTCTTGATTCACGATTATAAAAATTATAAGACTCATAGTCCTTGAAAATCCTGAAATGGACCTGTGTCACAAAATATGATTTAGCCACAGCATGAGATTTCCAAAAATCTGGCATTCTGACAAGTGTAGACTAAGATCAGTCTGTGCAGCAAATCTTTTAGCTTAGATGCTTGGTTTCTTTGTCTAAAGGTAGCTTACAATAAAGAGCAGGCGACCTTCAAAGGCTCTAATGAGACTGCACGTATGCGCAAGCTGATCTGAGCCTTTGGTGATCGCAGATGCCATTTTGTTGGAATTTGGGGTGGCTCAATTATAAAAGAATTATACTATAGTCTACACTTTGTTGATCAGTAATGCGTAAATTATCCGAAGACAGATAAAAATTCCTGTTTGGCCTAGCCGGATCTGGCCAAATTCCAATCTGGACCTGACAAATACATTGTCGTTTTGATGTGTCTTGACTAAAACTATCACTGTTCTGTGAATAATTATGCGAGTGAGTGCTATCATTTTGAGAAAAAATCCGTTTTGTTCCACAGTGTGTTGTTCATTTACTTTCCCATTATTTGCCTGTGATTTCGGGACAAATTGTGATATTTTCTGAGCAGTTTTGGCAAACATATACAGTCGAACCCCAAAAGCTCGAACACCGATGACTCGTTTACCATGGCTAATTCGAACTCGTTTTTGAGTCCCTACGAAATTCTTCCGGTAGCTCAAGAAAAATAATTTGGGACAGTTTCTTATTTTATCATGATATTGTATTATGTATGTACTGATTAGAATCGCCTCACCTACGCAATTCTAATGAGTACACAACGTAAATTATTGTCTAGAAGATAGAAAAGAACAATAAAAAAAAAAACAACAACAAAAAAAACAACTAAATTATCGTCACTTGCTTCCTGACCTGACGCTATGATTAACCCTCATTGGCTCGAACTACCCATGTCTTGAATGAATTTCCATGGTCCCAAAGATGTTCGAGTCATTGAAGTTTTACTGAAATTCCCCTTTCTCCTATATTTCATGCTATTGAAACTAACGCTCTGCATGCTGGGTAAAAATTTCAGCAGACAGCGTTTTGAAACGTTTTTCTTATTTTTCTCAGAAAATAGGCTTTGCCAGTTCATGCATAGTATCTCCTGGGGAGACAATTTGCATAGAATGGCAAACCTATTTTCTTGGGGAGAAAAGGAAAAGAAAAATATTTGTCGATCTGTCGTCTGCGATATATTAGCCCAGAGAGTGGTAAAGTTTAATAAACTGAGACTGTAGGTTCCTGATCAAATTGTTATCATTCTCACTTCCGCTGATTCAAGAAGGGCAGTTGTCAGTTTCTGGCGAAAGAATGTGCACGTACTGCTTAACCGCTTAGAGGACTAAGCCTGCCCAGGAACAGTGTGGTTAGGTCAGCGGACCAGCTTGACATAACATGACCTTAATAGGGTAATATCATAAAACTCCAAATCAACCAACTAAAACATAAAGAATAGTATAGAGCGAAAAATGCTGGAAGACTGGTCAGAACCAGTTATAAATATGCTTCAATTCTAAATGTATTCAATTTGATACGTTTCAGAACATGTTAATATTCGAGCCAAAATGTCAGAAAACGTACCGTCTGACATGTGCGCCCAACGAAGACACAGATCAGCCTGCGCATCCGCGCAGTCTGATCAGAGTTTTCGTTGTCCGCATGAAGAAACTTTGCATCCTTGTCTATCCAAAATGTGCCTAGTGAAGATTCTAATCAGACTGCGCGAATGCGCAGGCTGATCTGAATCTTCGCTAGGCGCGCATATCCGATCATTTATTTATTTCTAAGTGTCAAGTCGTATTTAGAATAATATTTTATAATATCAGTGTCATTAAACATGAGTGCGCCGATGAAAATATAATCGACGTCAAATGACTGATATTTTTTTTTTCATTTTCCCCAGAATCTTTGGCTTTAAATACGTGTCATGCGAATCGTCTCCGATTTTACATGAAATTTCAAGTTCCATTTTCAGGTAGCTGTAAGGAAATTATTTTAAACTAAAATGCCGTTTGCTGGTTACTTAAAGCCAGCAGGTAAATGATTGTAAGAATTAACAAGGCAGCTATCAATAACAAGCATATGCGGTTTCATTTACATTTCAAATGTGATGTATTAGGCATTTTAATACTTTCGTACATCCGTATATGTGTTAAACCTTTATTCCCTCTCTGGACAAATTCAGCAGACGACAAACTGATGATATTTTTCTTAGTTTTCCGAGAAAATAGGCTTTGCTATTTCATGCAAATTTGGAGACAATTTGTATGAAATATCAAAGCCTATTAAAAAAAAAGAGAAAAAAAAATATATATATATCAGTTGCTGAAATTTTTACCCAGCATGCTTAGCGTTAACAGCTGTGTATCGCACTCAGCGACATAAGGCATAGATGTAAAAAAATATCTACATGCTAATTTTGATCAGTTGTTTTAATTAGAAAAAAATGAACCTGGTATTTAACTTCACGCCGTACTTTGCATGCAGGGTAAAAATTTCAGCAGACGACATTTTGAAATATTTTTCTTATTGTTCCTAGAAAATAGGACCTGACACTTCATGCAAACTGTCTCCCTAGGAGACAATTTGTAGGAAGTGCCAGATCCGATTTTCTAGGGAAAATAAGAAAAAATATCATCAGTTTTGTCGTCTGCTGAATCTGCCCATAGTGCGGTAAGTGTTAACGGGACTAGATATTTTATGTCGATTTTTTTGTCATTTTTTACGAGGAAGGCAATTTTTGTAACTTCATGTTCGCTTTTCTGCACACCAACCCTCAACTGAAAAGGGGGTTTACTCTACAAAGAAAGAATTTACTTCCTCTTTTAAAGTAGACCATGAGAGCAATTTTTTTCCTTTTAAAGTAGACTTCTTTGTAGAAGGCAGGCAAAATTATTTTAACAGAGCTGACTCCCCTAAAATTGCACCCATTCCCCTTGAATGTTCCATTACCAAACTAGTTCAACAATACTGAGATACTTAGGGGCGATAGTTTACACTGACGCGTCTCCAGGCAACCCAGTTTTGTTTGTGTTGAGGTTTTACGGCCCAGTCAACCCAATGGGGTCATGTCGAGCGCGGTCAGTTTACCTAACCACACGTTGACTGGACAGGCTTAGTCCTCTAAGCGGTTAACCAGTATTGTGCACATTCTTTCGCTAGAAACTGACAACTGCCCTTTTTGAATCAGCGGAAGGGAGAGAATGACCGTAGAAAATATTTCATGATCAATCTCCACGAAAGAATGTTGCCAACCTCGGCGGGAGTTGAGCCCGCGACCTTCTGGTCTCCAGTCGGATGGCGCATCCAACTGAGCCACCGAGGCGGCATTCTGCTTGAATTTATATCGGACCGCTATCGTCCTGACATGATTCTTGTAGCCCGATAACCATATACCGTAGTCATGAGAAAAAAGCTTTAGACAAGTCTGTGTGTTTGGTTGACTGGGCCGTAAAACCACACACACACACACACACACACACACCATACACACACACACACACACACACACAAAACAACAACAACAAAAAAAAAAAAAACACACACACACACACACACAACACACACACACATACACACTTATTTTTGCTGAAAAAAGAAAGACCACTTTATTTAGAGGTATCGGGAAGAATGCAAACAGCGAGACTGCTGTGTCCGCAGCTCAGATGACTGGAAAAATATTTCTCATTTGTGTTGAGTATTTTGACTGCATTAGCGTATATACACCAAATATTTGGACATCTTATCTTCTCAGCATACTCGCTTTAAATTTTAACAAGCCCATGTTACATAGCAAACAGGAAGCCCCTAATTAGATTGCTCATTTGGGTCTGCCTTGTTTCCCAGCGGGCACGCAACGTTGAAACAGCGTCGAATCAATATCGGTCAGTGCAACGTTATGACGACGTTGCATCGACGTTGATGCGACGTATAAACGCCATGTGCCCGCTTGGTTGTCCGTTTGTCCGTATAGAGTGCAACCTTCCTATACATCACGAAAACATGCCTATATAATTTTGAACCCCTGAAGCACCACTTTTATATAGTAAAACTGGGGTTTACAGGGGTATACATTATTTTTCTTATTTCTGCATAAAACATAAATTGTGGGTACTTGTTAGAACCGCCTCAGCGAGGCGGTTCTAACGAGTACCCACAATCTATGTTTTATGCAGAAATAAGAAAAATATCAGAATTTTTTATCTGAAAATTTTCAATGTTTGGAGGTGAAATTTTCTATATATTTGAATAGGCGTGTTCTCGTAATGACAGCCACCGTTGGGAAGATCGTAGAGAGGTGGTTGTTGTAGAAATGTTAAATATATTGTAAAAAGAAATCAGAAAAGTGTTGTTATAGGGAGGTGGCTGTTGTGAAGATGTGACCATCAATGGTGGATTCACTGTATTTAAAATAAATACGGTAATGGTTCTGGAAACCCGGGTTTATTCTCTAAAAGGGCTATTTTTGTAACTGGGTCAGTGGGACTGGTTTATTATGGTTCAGCGGCGTCATTACTATGCAGGTTTGTTTTCGTTCCGCGTACAAAATTATGACAGCTAATTTTGCAACCAGTCTAGACGTGTTCCGACAGTAAGCACCAAGACAAACCTGTTTTTATTTCGTTTTTCTTTCAAGATAAACCTGTTGGTTAACAGTTATTGTGGACAGGTCACTGACTACACGTAAAACTTCAATGACTCGAACAACGATTGCTCGCTTACCGTGGCTGATTCGAATTCGTTTCTGAATCCTTCAGAAATTCTCAAGAAAACAAATATTTAAGGCTATCAGCGAAATTTTCTTTTTAGCATGAAAAATGTATGTTATGTGTACTCGTTAGAATCGCCTCGACGAGGCGATTCTAACGAGTACACACAACATATATGTTTATTTTTAACACGAACATGTATGTTGTGTGTGCTTATTAGAATCGGATTGCCTCGACGAGTACACACAACATACATGCTCATGCTAAAATGAGAAAATTGTGTGTATTCATTAGAATCGCCTAATAAGTACAGTCAGCGAGAGTACAGTTATAGAAGACCGGTAAGACATCCTTAAATTATCCACTTTTGCCTCCTGACCTGGCTCACTGATTAACTCTCGGTGGCTCGAACTACCCATATATAGATCAAATATCCTTGGTCCCAAAGATGTTCGAGCCATTGAAGTTCGAAAGTATTTTTAAAATACACAAAAAAGATAAATAAACATAAAACATAGTAATCGTGGACGATTCAGTTAGTAGCCAGTCTGCCTTACACCCATTCGAGATCAGCCTCATCTTTTTCTGTGTAATTACACTTCAGCATAATACAACTGGACAAACGGTGTTCCAATGCCATCGTCCCAGAATTGAGGATCTGGTGGCATTTTTGCGTTTACTCACTCTTCAACAGAGTACTCGTTTGGCACTCGCAAATACAGTGGCCATGATTTGCCAGCCGAGGATTCCGTCTTGAACTTATTGGCCTCGGGAAATCAAGCCCTACTCATTGACGATTTTGTGCTGTATTTTCTGACCCATAGTAATAGACCCAAGTCATCAATCACAATACGCAAAAAAAAATCTCCCTTCAACCTCAGTGGTCCACTGCTTACTGATGCCTAGTTGCAGTTCGCTCACCGCAAAAGGATTTTGGGACACAATAGGCTATAAAAATGCGTATACGTAAATGATCATGTATTATTATTGAAAGGCTGCGATGTTAAATACCCGCTGTCTTTGCTGTCTCTTCCGCCTGAATACGCCACTCACAGTATATTAGATCACGCACTTTATTGTACACTTCCTTGACGGTGCCAACTAGTGGGCGTCCAGACCTGCTTTCGTCTAAGAAAGTCAACCACGTTTAAATTCGGTAACGCAGAACCAGACACAGCCGAATACCGGAACTGAAGCCCTCAAGAAAGTGGAAACACTAGAATAGCCGCGTGATGACCTTATGGTATCGTACCGCTGGACGGCGACAAATTTTCTTGAAAGAACTAAAATAGAGAGTCGGGAGAGTGGACACTGAAGAAGTCCTCAGTGTAACAAGCGGACATTAATAATCAATAACGTTTTTGCCAAATAAATACCAACGAACTTATTATAGGGTTCTCTTGTAAGAGATGGTCATAAGTAACTAGTTTTAAGAACGCGGGTGGTAGATAGCGGTTCTTGGGAACCGAACATATAGACGAGTGTATAGGCTGAGCTGGAAGACATTGAGTTAATTGTCTCACTTGCTGAACGCAGAGATGAGCCGATATATAGATAGAAGACAGAGTTTCATTTCATAGTCTTAGTACCCGAACATCGATAGAAATGAGCAAAGATGCTGACTTTCAGTAGAAATTAAAGTCAGCAACTTTGCTCGTCTCTGTCGCTGTTCAGCTATTTAGACTAGGGAATCAAACTGTCTTCAACTAAACTCTTGTAGTATAATCGTAGGAAACTGTATAGGATGAAACTGTGAACTATCTTATAGGATCGATTCCTAAGAAATGAAGATAGGGAATCCCGTATAACCGGTTTTAAGCCACCATTGGATTTCCTGTTGCTTGTGAGTTTCGAAAAATAAGCTCTGGTCCTTTGTCTTAGTCTAGATAGTTGATTTATTCGTATCAAAGCTTTTGGCAGTGATATGCTTTGTAACGCCGCTTAGTTTTAACCCTACATTTAGTTCTAATCTGTTAACACTAAGCGTTGCAAAACTTAGCGTTGACACTTAGCGTTGCTACTACAGCGCTTACTGTTACCAATAAGTGTTCGCGTTGTCAATACATTGTGCAATACCAGCGCATAGTGTTAACCTTGCCAGTTTCAGTCTTCATTGTTTCACCTGTTCGCTTCATGTTTTTTAAGTTCCTATATCATTAGAAAGTATTCATATATGAACCATAAGTATCCATTACACATCAATGACAATGCATTGTGATACTATGGCTGACCAAGAAACCAAGTTATTTATACGTGTGTATTTCTACTGTGACCTTGCAGACTGTCTGATCGATAGTCATTATACATGTACCTGCTGTTATATTTCTGAGTGAGTTCAGCTGGTGTTTGTGCCGTGTGGCGACGGCAGAACGTCTCCCCGTGCATCATCATAGTGCAGATTATATTTCATTTCCTTTGGGATCATTGAGCCCATTATGGTATATTTGAAAATGGAATTCTGCTCATGTATACGTTAGAGGGCGTAAGCAGTGTTGCAAACTTCATTACTGCTTATGAAGAGTCTCAGTAAAACCGAGACACCCATTTTCTAATCCGTAGTGTATTCTTTGTTTCCAAATGCAATCTTTCTGACGTCTATTATATAGACATCATAAACTTTGCCAAAGTGATCTGCATTTTATAGTCCAGTGCCTTATACCAGCCAAACAAAAAAAAAAAAAAAAAAAACAAAAAAAAAAAAAAAAAAAAAACAAACAAAAAAAAAAAAAAAAAACCAAAAAAAAAAAAACAAAAACTATTTGATAAGTATTCCTCAACGTAACAGGTTTGCTATAAAGTACACGTTAGTCGCTATTTCACGGTCGATTGACTTTACCTTGTATCCGGAAGGGTATATTATATCTGGAATAATAATTTATCTTAAGACAGAGGTAAAAAACCGAAAGCCTTTAGGTCAAAGCGACCTGTATTTCATGGTCCAGTGAATTTGTCTAATTTCTTGAAGGTTATTCAGAAGATATACAATAGTTAATATTTAGAATCTGGATAGTCTGCAAAGAAAAGTTGGTCAGCACAAGATTTATTTCATGGGTTATGATCGAAAACTAATTGAAGGATATATTGAGCCAGCGCACGACAAAACCTATAATAAGACTTGTGTAACCTGCAAAGACTCAGATCAGCCTATGCATCCACCAGGTAGCTCTTTGGATAGCCTGGAGGCTGTAGAAGGCACATGCGATTAGCGAAGACTCTGATCAGACTGCGCGGATGCGCAGGCTGATCTGAGTCTTCGCTTGTCCAGAAATCTTATTGTAGGTTTTGTCGTGCGCTTGCTCATATCTTATCTTGACTAATAGTTCAACAAAGACTTCGACAGGCCAAATGCAACATGTAGTTGAAAGGAACCATTATTTCATGCTTCGCTGATTTTGTCTTGTACGTCGAAGACTACTTGATGGATTTACATCATATGAAGGATAGCGTTTTAGTTTGGTGCTATAACTGGCCACAAACAACGTGCTCCAGAGACAACCCTCTTCATACCGACACTCGATACAACGACAAAATTCGTTATAATGACAATTTGACTGCCACGAAACCTTCGCTTACGAGGTAACAATTTGTCACAAATTAAGCAAGAATATTGTATTTAATACTTTAAAGAAACCTATTTTGGATATTTGCTAGAATCGCCTCAGTGAGGCGATTCTAACAAATATCCAAAACAAATGTACTATGAGGAATTAAGGACAAAACAAGACCTTTCTCACAGATCAATCTGCTCATTAAGTATTCTGTACAGCAACAAATTCATTTCAATAACAATGTCCTTGGGAAGAAATGCTGTCGTTGTAACGAGGGTCCACTGTATATTTCATACTTGGACTTACTGTTCAGTGTACATATAGGTTGACGACATAGTACTTGTGGGCCATAATGCTCTACTGATTATGTCGTATATCTTGTAAACTATTTGATAAATATGGACGATCCTTGGAATTATAGGTCACCAGCAGGCTGAATTTGACCATGTACCACATATAAATTGAAGTTAGATTTATTTCATGGCCGAATGGTTTCCCTTGTAAGTATAGGCTCAAACATCTTTGGGAACATGGAAATTTATTCGAGACATGGGTAGTTCGAGTTACTGATGGTTAATCATGGCACCAGGTCAGGAAGCAAATGGTGATAATTTAAGGAAATCTTTTTTATCTTCTATACAATAATGGTATGTTTAGTGTACTCATTAGTATCGCCTCGATAAAGCGATTCTAATGAATACGCACCACATACTATTTCATGATAAAATATGAAACCTCCCCTTAATGTTGCTTTTTTTGAGCTATCAGAAGAACTTCGTAGGGACTCAGGACGAGTTCGAATTAGCCATGGTATACAAGCCTTCGGTGTTCGAGTCATCGAGGTTTTACTGTATATCAGAATTTCCCTTTTTAACTCTAAATAAATCTTAAGTTATATATGTGATACCAGGTTATGTAAGGGTTAATATGGGAGCAACGTATACTAATAACTTGGAGAAAGTAACGGTTGCAGCAGCTTAATGTTAACGGATGATATTAAGGGCTGTTGTAGTACAGGTTTGAATTAATTGAATCTATGATAGACGCAGCATGTACGACGATGTTAAACAATATCTGTCGCAGGACAGGATGGCTAGCCTGTATTCGCGTTGACAATCATGTATTTATTTATTTACTTTACTTTTTTTATTGCACATGAATAAAAAAAATTAAGCGATATATAGTTTAAGCTAGGTCACACTGACCGTCTTTTATATTGTATGACACAGAACTATAAGAGGCAAGCAAATATGAAGTCTCAAGAGTCTGTAGCATGTAGAAGCTAAGATGTTAATGCACATGTAAAAATTTCAGCAGTAGCACACTTTGATTAAACAGCGACCTAGTTTCATGGTTGATCTGATGCGTTAGAAAACATGTGGTGATAAAGGGCCTGCAGCTAATAAGAGTGGAGCTATGCACATGTCGACACCTATAGCATCTGAAGTCACGGTGACCTAGTATCCTGAAGGTGATATTGAACTCTGGGCTACATATGCTGTCAGTCGTTCATGACCCGAAAGTCTGCAGAAGGCATGGTATTTGTGTGACCTCAAAAACTGGACCAATGGCTCATTTATACTTAATTAAGACACAGTGACCTAGTCTTATAATATGGTGTATTAAAGATAATGAAATTCCAAGATCATAAGGTTTGGCTACAAAAAAGACTATGCAAGTTTTGAAAAAAAACAAATTACATTAAAAATAGTCTTCAGAATATATGGCAGAAGTCATTTTGTCGTAGTGAAAATAGCTGCTGCAAATTATGCAAAACAATGACGCGGTTGGTAGACCGGAATCAGGTTTTAGATAAGTTCTAGTTCTTCAAAATTTTATAAAATTTTCACAGTATTATTGTTAAACATCAGTATATATATATATATATATTCTTTTTTTATCTTCTATACAATAACAGTATGTTGAGTGTACTCATTAGAGGCGATTCTAATGAACATGCACAGGTCAGACCAGTTTTGGCAGTCAAGTTTTTAGGGTAACTTTTTCCGAAGAAAACATAGAAAAGGAAAGGAAAAATGGTTTCTAAGATCTGGTCAATCAGAGCAAACCTATTTTTTTTATTTCGAATAAAACACCAAACAAAAAAAAGATCTTTCCAAAGGATGTCGATTCGGACAAATAGACCTAAGCAAACAGTGTTGACACAGAATGCGGCATCTGACCAGGGACTGGACTATTTGCCACTCGTCCAGTATTTTTTTTAATATATAAAATGGCCAGTAAGTGGATTTGTTCAATATTTAGGACAAGTATGATCTCACAATCAGCATAAAAAAGACTGAGGTAGTATATCAGCCAGATCTAGAAAGCCTTACAAGGATCCTACCATCACAGTGAAAGGTCAATGATTGCAAGTGGTAGACAAGTTCACCTACCTTGGAAACACATTGTCTAGAGTTGTGCACATTGATGATGAAGTCAATGCTAGGATTGCCAAAGCTAGTGCAGCATTTGGCCGGCTATGTGGAAGTATTTGGGACCGAAGTGGAATTAGACTTGACATAAAAGCTGAAAGTATACAGATCGATGGTGCTGCCAACACTATTACATGCATGCGAAACTTGGACAGCTTACCAACGGCATGCCAAAAGACAGAACCACTTCCAAGCGGTCTTAGAAAACCTCTAAAGATCAAGTGGCAAGACAGGATTCCAGACACAGAAGTCCTGAAACTGGCAGGGATGCAGAGTGTAATACTCTTCTGAAATTAGCACAGTTAAGATGGACAGGCCATGTTACCAGAATGCCTGATGAACGATTGCCAAAGAAATTCCTCTGTGGAGAACTACAAGTTGGAAAACGTTCCCATGGTGGTCAGAAGAAGCGATACAAGGACACCCTCAAAGCATCCCTTAAAGATTTCAACATACCAACAGAGTCGTGGGAACAGATTGCACAGGATCGAATAAAGTGGCGAGGCCTCATAAGAAGGGGAGCTGGTGAATACGAAGCAAAAAGAATCAGCGAAGCCGAGCAGAAACGTGCACAGCGGAAAGCCAGAGCTAAGGCATCACCAACAGAGCTCTCTTCCTCAGACCTCTCTTGTTCTATCTGCAACAGGCAGTTTAGAGCTAAGATTGGTCTCATCAGCCATCTCAGAACACACAAATAATAACACATCACACAGTTGATGAGGATTGGTCATTGTTAGTAATGACAGACGAACTATGAGGATAAGTATAGTAAAGAGATAACATGTCCCAATATTTACTATAAATACGGTAAACTTGACTTGGGATAAGCTGATACTATCATTCTGAAGCAGCAGAGAGGTCTGACCATCTAGACAGACAATTCGCACTTAATGATAAAACAGGCGTTACAGTTAAATAAAGTGCACCATTCATTGATAAAGATCAAACCAGATATAAAACTGCTTCTTGTCAATTTGACAATTGCCATTTATGGGCCGAATAAGGGGAAAAGGGTTTTCATCCGTTTGTTAACTGCGTAGATTCTGACAAGACTGTGCATCCACGTGTCTGCGCGTCTGATCAGAGTCTGCCCATTAAACATGCATTATCTGTGGGTCTTATAGAATATATGGGGATGTTAAAAACCGAACTGGGACGCCGTTGTTCTTGTAATTCTCAAATGAGCCGCCATGTTAGCAAACGTACCTTCAGACATGTGCGGCCAGCGTAGATTCAGATCAGCCTGCGCATTCGCGCAGTCTGATCAGAATCTTCACTGGGCGCATTTTGGATAGCCAAGGATGCAAAGTTTCTTCATGCGGACAACGAAGACTCTGATCAGACCGCTCGGATGCGCAGGCTGATCTGAGTCTTCGTTGGGCGCACTTATCAGAACTACGTTTTCTCAAGTTGCGGTTCAAATGACTTTTTCTCTTGTCGCTGTTTATATGGTATTAAAATTCACCCCGGAGGCAGCCGACGAGTGCCTGGGGCAGAAGTTTTACTAGGTCGTATCCGGAAATAGGATAAAATATCCATGAAATAAAACCACTGCAAAAGTTAAGAACATAATTACTGAAGCATAAACATACGTCAGACTTGATGCGAAAAATTTAAGCGCAGTATAAATTATTTCTTCAGACTAAGATGAAATTGTTGTAGTATATATAGGTGATGTGCCGTGGCGGCTTGCGCAATCGGTCCTGGCTTTCGGTGCAAAAGAAGTGAACTTTTCGGGAGTAGGAAACAGCCGTTCTTGGCGGCTGTCGTGTTGTAGGGATTCTGTTTGACGAAAGGAATCGATAGACTATTAAGTGTCGGATCTTACTTTATCATAAAAAACAAGATTGTGACAAAACATACATATATATATTATTTGCGGATTTAAGAATAGTAACTGTTGTACTTTGGAAATTTATGATTTCACCTTTTAGGTTTATACCCAAATAAAGGCTTTAAAAGGTCAGTATGACAGTCCATGCCGTTATTTTCGATACTAATGGTGACTTAAAGCTTAGCATGCGGAGTAAATATTTTCAGCAGATGACATTTTGAAATATTTCTCTTATTTTCCCCAGGAATTAGGTTTTGATATTTCATGCAAATTGTATCCCAAGGAGACGCTTTGCATAAAATATCAAAGACTATTTTCTGTGAAAAAATAAGAAAAATATCAATTTGTCGCCTACTGAACTTGCCCATAGAGTGTTAAACGTTAACAATAACGTGTATTTAGCAAATTCTGGTGTATAAACGTTGCAAGGTAGAATTGATAGTTCAGCTACTGTTAACTTTTACCACTTTTAAGCAGACGACAATTTTTCAGCCGATGACAAAATGACGATATTTTACTTATTTTTCCCTGAAAATAGGCATTGAAATTGTAAAGGAGACAATTTGCATGAAATGCCAAAGCCTATCATCTGGGAAAAAACAAGAAAACAATATTTCAAAATACCGTCTCTGTGAAATTTTCAGCAGACGACAATTTAATTTTTTTTTGTTTATTATTATTTTTTTTTCTTCAGAAAACAGGTTTTGCAGTTCATGCAAATTAACATTGTGTGAAATGCCAAAGCCTGTTTTCTGAAAAAGCATATTTCAAACTGTCGACTGCTGATTTTTTTTTACCCAGCATGCAGAGCGAAAAACGTTGGTAGATAGAATTGTTGCTACAGCTACTGTAAGGCAACAATTTTATTTTACGAAACGGTATTGTTTGTTTAGGTATTTAGATTCACCAGAAAATAGACAGTTTATCTTGTGAAGAATCGACAAACATAGCCAATAATCTGTTCTATCGGGTCATCGAGGTGTCCTCCACATACTTGTTACTATCTGTTGGGGGACTTGAGGACGAGAAAATTATCCAGAGAAAACTGATAAACTCGGCAAATTAAACAAACCGAAATTAGACAACATTGCAAACCAGGGTCAGAAACGGGTTAAACATAATATAAACTTGACCACTAGAAAATTTGGATACTGTGATTGTATTAAAATATTGAACAGGAGTGAAATAAATATTTTTTATAACTCAAAAATGCATCTTTTGAACGACGTCGTGACCTTGATTCCAGCAGCCGGGGATGTGGCAATACAGCAAAACACTACTTCGCCAACTAGTGTCACATCGCCGACGGTGGCCTGTGTGCCACCGGGGACTTTTGGTGGTTACACATATGGTGCCATCCCGACAGCTGCTAATATGAGTTTACAGGCATCTCTCAATGGCATGATGGTCAATGTTTTACCGGGATCAATAAATGGTTATAATCTTGGTTGCATGGCAACAAGTGGCCTCACCATGCCAACCAATGGATATGTATACAGCGTACCGACGACGACAGTGAATGGACTCACAGCAGCCGGTGTTCAGTCCTCATGTTGTCAGCCCAGTACCCAGGCAACCAGCGTCGTGTCTACTAGCGCTTCAAGACTAGCTTCTTTAGCAAATGCCTATGGGGTTCCACACACCACGTCGACGTCATCAGAGAGTTCAAGCACAAGCGATGCTTCTAGCCCCGCCCCACTATCGCCAGCTCAGACGTGAGTAAATGTTTTTGTTTTCCTCAGAATTTTTTGTATAATCCCCGAATATTTTTTCTTGAGATTTACGGTTCTTTCAGATACATAATTTGATGCGCAACGAAAGAAAATGCCCTGTATGCGCAGATTATTCTGGTTCTTTGTCGCCCCAAAAGCGAATACAGTGGAACCTCTACAAATGGTCACATATGAACAACAGCCACCTCCCTATAACAGCCACTGTTATGATTTCCCAAAGTACTGTCTATAATTCCCCATGGTGCTGTTTAACTATATATTTAACCTCTCTACGACAGTTACTTCACTATAATAGCTACTTTTCAGATGTCTCAGTGCTATTTTCTTTATTTTTAACCTTTGTAAATGAACCACCTCCCTATAACACCGACTTTTATGATTTCCCAAAGTGTTATTTTACTATATATTATACCTCTCTAGCACATCCACCTACCTATAACAGCCTACTTTTATGATTTCCTAAAGTGTAATTTTACTATATATTTAACCTCTCTAGATCAGCCACCTACCTATAACAGCCACCTACCTATAACAGCCTACTTTTATGATTTCCCAAAGTGTAATTTTACTATATATTTAACCTCTCTAGATCAGCCACCTACCTATAACAGCCACCTACCTATAACAGCCACCTACCTATAACAGCCACCTACCTATAACAGCCACTTTAATGATTTCTCAGATTGCTGTTTGACTATATATTTAATCTCTCTAGTCTACACCAGCCAACTCTCCAAAACACTGAGTCAAACTTATGTCTTCTCAAGAGTGGTCGTTATTTGGAAGTTCCATTGTATATATCGTTGGTTAAGTAAATCTGCCTGATCCGCACAGTCCGATCTATGCCTACTGTGCGCATATTGCGTAAGGTCCCTTTTTTCGATGTTGCGCATAATTTGCAATAATTGATGTATAATATTATATAAGATGAATACATTGCACCATGAGAAATAGAAACTTTGCAGTCAACGTCGGCTCGGGTTTGACCATTGCAGTGCGCCCACAGACCATAATAACCTTAAGTATTGGTGCAAACAGGCCTGGACAAAAACTGTAGACCCAGATCAGACGCCGCAAAACGCGGCGTCTGATCAGGGTCTACACCTTTTGCCAATCAACCTGCACCTTTTCAGAGACATCAAAAAGATGTTGACCGGTTCAAATTTTAGGCCTCAGAAGTATAAGGAGGAGTTGTGGTGCCCGAATACTTGGGGTAAATATGGTTTGTATGAACTTAAGTATCCAGCGATCTGCAGTTGGACAGCAAAAGACCTGATTGCAGGATGTACAGGCTAATCTTGGCCTTTGTTATCCGCATTAACATCAAATCTCATAATATGACCAATTTGTCGACTGTTGAATTTGCCCAGAGGGCGCTGAAGGTTAATAAATACTGTTAAAACTAAAGATAAGTGATGGTTCACTGCGACAGGTCGCTGTGTCATTAATTAATGAACCCGGTAAATAAATAATTTATGATTTAAGAGAGAGAGAGAGAGAGAGAGAGAGAGAGAGAGAGAGAGAGAGAGAGAGAGATGAAATTTTTAGTAGAAAATAAATTTGCTTCTCAAAGAGGTTCCTCTTAATGCAGCAATATGTTCGCGTGGGTAGAAACGATTTCCTTTAAAGTTTAAAGGTAGCTACCCCGTCCCTCTGAGAAGTTCCTTCCCTTTGAGAAATCAGGAACATATTTTAAGGTCTCGATTTTTATGCCCCGCCACAAACAGAGGCGAGGGTATTATGTTATACCGTCCGAAATTTTGAGTGACCGTCCGTCCTTGGGTACGTTTTTTTTTTTTTTACACTATTCCCTTTATTCCATAGACTTCTAGTGGGTACTTTTAGCGTACTGTTAGGTATTTTTCAACATAGAAAATACCCAATAAATGCCTGAACGTGGGAACGCCAGTCTGTACGTCCGTCCGTCAGCGCTTCCTTCAGCCGTGTCCGCTCCATAACTCTGATATCGTCAGAGATATTTTCACCAAACTTCACACAAATGTAAAACACTATGAGACAACGTGCAGAACACATGAACCGTAACTCTGGTTTGCCTACTTTTGGAGTTATTGCCCTTTGCACATTGACCAGAGCCATTTCTACCATGTACTCGTGTACGCCCTGTAAGTTAAAAACCATTCGAGATATTTCCACGAAACTTCACACAAATGTAAAACACTATTAGACAATTTGCAGAACACATGAACCGTAACTCTGGTTTTGCTTACTTTTGGAGTTATTGCCCTTTGAACATTGAACATAGCCATTTCTACTCTCCACTCCTGTCCGCTGTGTAAGTTGAAAACCTTTCCAGATTTTTCATGAAACTTCTTACAAGTGTAAAGCACCACAAGACAATGTACAAAACACAAAAACCGTGACTCTGGTAAACCCACTTTTGGAGTTGCGACCCTTTGAACATAGTGAATTTTAAAAATAGCCATTTCTACTATGTACTCGTGTCCTCTCTGTCAGTTGAAAACCATTCCAGATGTTTTAGTGAAACTTCACACAAATGTAAAAAATCATAAAACAAGGTGCAGAACACAAGAACGGTAACTCTGCTTAGCCTACGTTTGGAGTTATGGCCATTTGAACTTTGAAAATAGTAATTTCTGTAATATATTTGTGTCTCCTCTGTAACTTGAAAAGTATTTGAGATATTTTCTTGAAACTTTATGCAAATGTATACCACCATGATTCAAGTTGCAAAACACAAGAATCGTAACTCTGACTTACTGTTTTTGGAGTTTCCGCCCTTTTAACACTGTCAATTGTGATCCAAGTCAATATATGTGTGCCCTTTCTATAACTTTTTTTGAAAACCCCTTCAGAGATTTCCTTGAAACCTTGCAAAAATGTAAAGGGACATAACATGTAGAACACATTTTATTTTTGACAGAGTTATAGCACTTGCTTGATGTAAGTGCTGTGGCGGGGCATGGTGCAGTGCTTGCAGCGCTTTTTATTTCATACTCAACTCAGCTGAGCGTGGATTTTTTTTTCTGCTAATAAATCTCAAATTACTAACAATTGCTAATTCTTTCTTGCTAAACATAGCTGAGCATGAAAATTTCTCTGCTAATAAATATGAAAATGCCAATTATTGTTGGCATTTTCATATTTATTAGCAGAGAAATCTTCATGCTGAGCTGAGTTGAGCATGAATTTTTTATAACCTCAAGGCCAGGTCAGAGTGATCTTCCTTGGGGAGTATCAATTCACCTTAAGGAACTTGACTCAATCAGTAGATTTTCCGTCATTTTAACAAGAGAGATAACTATTGTGACTTTCTGTTTGCTTTCCTGCATATTACCAAGTCGTGTTAAAAAAGGGGTCTACTCTAAAAGGAAAGAACTTACCCAATTCTATTCTTTTTGAGAAAACCCCTTTTCAGAACTTACCCAGTTCTATCCTTATTGAGTAAACCCCTTTTCAGAAGAGAGACAAAACAATTTTTAACAGTTGCCTCTCCTTCAAGTGTATTGGTGCCGGCCTCGGTGGCTCAGTTGGATGCGCCGTCCGACTGGAGACAAGGAGGTCGCGGTTCAGCCCCCGCCGAGGTCGGCAATATTCTTTCGTGGAGATTGATCATGAAATATTTTCTACGGTCATTCTCTCCCTTCCGCTGAATCAAGAAGGGCAGTTGTCAGTTTCTGGCGAAAGAATAATCACAATACTGGTTAACCGCTTAGAGGACTAAGCCTGCCAAGTAAACGTGTGGTTAGGAAAATTGACCGCGCTCGACATGACCCCATTGGGTTGACTGGGCCGTAAAACCTCAACACAAACAAAATCAAGTGTATTGGTGGTACCCTTTAAACTCTCTGAAAACCACGGAAATAAAAAGCTTTTATAAAATCATCGACTAGAACCATGGTGATCTGCTGTAATGCTATGATCCTATTACCTTCACTGTCCACCTGCCTCCACGATGTTTTAGTACTTAAGGAAAAGATCACAAATTGGTGCAAGTGAACACAAATGAACCTTAACGTCAGAAAACACACCTTCGGACATATGTGCCCAGCGAAGATTCAGATCAGCCTGCACATTCACGCAGTCTGATCAGACTCTTCACTGTACGCATTTCGGATAGCCAAGGATGCAAACTTTCTTCATGCGAATAACGAAAACTCTGATCAGACTGCGCGGATTCGCAGGCTGATCTGAGTCTTTGCTGGGTGCATATGTCAGAAGGTACGTTTCATCACCTTAGGAGCAATTTCTCCTCATTTCCATAATATTTTGTTACCTGTTGTTAGATTTCTATTGTAAAACAGATACCAGATTGTCACTTCGAGATAAGCGGTTATTCGAGATAAGCGAAGTTGAGATAACGAGAGATGACTGTTATAAATTTAGCAATCTACGCAAAGAAAATAATACAAAGATTCCTGTATACAGTAGATGCATCGAAGTAAAAATGCCGCTTTAACCCATTTAAGCCTAGCGTCCCATAAAAGGGACATTAGCAAACAGTATAGACACAGATCAGACGCCGCTTAACGCGACGTCTGATCAGGGTCTACTCTGTTTGCATTAAATACAGGAATTTCTATAAAACATGGTGATAATAACCAGATACCCCTTATACTGGAAATTGACCGGTCCAAAGAATAAAGATCGAATAGTCCATTCGGCATAAATGAGTTAACATTACGCAAACATGCCTGTTCAAATATATTGAAAATTTCACCACCAAAAACTGAAAGTTTTCTGATAAAAATTCTGATATTTTTCATATTTCTGCTCAAAACATAGATTGTGGGTATTCGTTAGAACCGCCTCACCGAGGCGGTTCTAACAAGTACCCACAATCTAGGTTTTTTGGGCAGAAATAATATCCCTGTAAACCCCAGTTTCACTATATAATAGTGGGGTTTAAGGGGGTCAAAATTATAAAGGTATTTTTCGTGATGATTTGCTCAATCCTACACTGTGCCAAATAAGTATAAGCCTTGGAACGGTTGGAATTTTTAGGCGATATGCGGACAGTGAAGGCTTAGAATAGGGCGTTCTTTCTCCGCTTTTTAAGGAACCCATGGATTCTGTAGAATGTATCGATGACAGATAAGATCTTGATCAGACTGTTCCGTTGATTTGCCTGCTCTGGTGGTGCCAGAATATGCCGAGATATTTTCTCTGAAAAATAACAAAATTAATTTAAGAATGTCGTCTGCTACAAATTTGCTTAGCCCTTTAAAGGTTCATAACCGCAGCGTAAGTTAGTGTAAACATATTTTATTTCAGAACTTTGACATATACATTGTACAAGTAACATATTCAATAGGATAAGAACGAAAGCAGTCTGCTTGTTTGGTTCCTCTCTCTGTTATGTTTGCGACGGAAAATCTATGAGAACAAGTATTGAATTAACCCATTGTAGTCGGGAGACCCCTAAATGGGTAATTGGCAAACAGGGCAGACCCAGTTTGGCAAACAGGGCGTTCTGCGGCGTCTGATCAGTGCCACCACTGTTTGCAATTAGTTTAGCCATTTTTCTCTCGAAATATCTAAATCACATAGCCTGACATACCTAAATTTGAAATTGGACTCTTCCAAGATATAGTGTGGTGGAGTCTCATCAGTCTACAATGGGTTAACTATTATGAGTACAGTACGTACCAAACCTGAAACCAAACGTATATACATATGCAACGTGAGTTAACCTACCTTCTGACATACTCAAATCAACCTGCGCATGCGCGCAGTCTGACCAGTCACCGTTGTCCGCATGAAGAAACTTTGCAACCCGTGAAGATTTTAATCATACTGCATGAATACGCAGGCTGATCTGAATCTTCGCTAGGCGCACGTATCCCCAGGGTACTTTTTCTGAGTTGAAGCTCAGGTCATAAATCTACACCATAGCCGTCCGTCTGTCCGTGTGTCTGTAAAGCAATCGCTGAAGAGCCAATAGTTGGAGACAAGTAGTATACTACTGAGACATTTAAATTTGTATTGTTATCTTGTACCTTCTTATGCTGTTATCTAATGAAACCATTGCAACTTGAAGCGGTCATGTCATTTTCTGCTTATGCACTTTAAATGAAGAAATTCGTGTCCCCTATATAGGATAGACGACAATAGTTTTGTACAGGGTATTTGCGAACAACTAAATTCCGTAGAAGGTTGCACATCTCCACAGCTTGCTCAGAGTATTGGCTGTCCCATCACGAAATATACCTGTATAATTTTGACCCCCTTAAACCCCACTTTTATATAGTAAAACTGGGGTTTACACGGGTATACATTGTTTTTCTTATTTCTGCTCAAAACATAGATTGTGGGTACTCGTTAGAACCGCCTCGTCGAGGCGGTTCTAACGAATACCCACAATCTATGTTTTGAGCAGAAATATGAAAAATATCATAATTTTTTATCTGAAAATTTTCATTTTTTGGTGGTAAAATTTTCATTTGAATAGGCATGTTTTCGTAATGGTCGTATGCATTTTCTGGTGCGTTCAACAGAGTGCTTTGATACGGGGGATTAACACAGTTTTGGGTGGGTGGGGGGGGGGTGGGGGTGGGGGGGGGGGGGGGGGGGGGGCAGCTCATGCCAAAAACGACTTCTGTAAAGGTGTCTTCTTTAACCCATTTATGCCGAGTGGACTCTTCTACCTCAACTCTTTGGACAGGTTTATTTCCTATATAGGGGGTGTCTGGTTAGTTGTTATTATTACCATGTTTGATAGGAGTTTCTGAACTTAATGCAAACAGTGTAGACCCTGATCAGACGCCGCGTTCTGCTTCGTCTGATCTGGGTCTACACTGTTTGTGAATGTCCCTTTTATGGGACGCTAGGCTTGTATGGGTTAAAAAGAAAGGATTTGCTCTTTCCCCACCCCCCCCCCCCCCCCCGGCCGCCCATCCCAGGGACCAAACAACTCTATCCGTTTTAAATGGGATTAGATATGCAGGAAGGCAAACAGGAAGCCACAAAAAAAAGTGTAAGAAGTCATCATTCCACCTTTAAATCGGGCCTGGATATTACATTCCACACTCAATAAAGCAAATAAAATCTACAAAAGTTGCTCTTGGACATACACTTTTGACCTCCCCTGAGTATTTCCCCTGAAAGCTTTACTGTTCCTTCTTAATTTAACACAAATGTACAACCATATTGAAACGGTACATTACAAAAGTGAATCTATTGGTAAGAGTCGCCATCCAAAGAGAGCTTCGTTGTCATCTAACAGATCATGTATCGAGGAACGTACACATTAGCTTCTATTATGTACATATAGTTACACTTCCAACTTTTAGATTCTATGTTGAACTCTTCCATCTTTGAATTCTGGCATGTCCGTTGTTAAAAAAAGAGGTGTCAGCACAGAATCCAAAGTAAAATGGCAAACACTGTAGATCCAGATGAGACGGCTCGTTACGAGCCGTCTCATCTGGATCTACAGTGTTTGCGAAGGTATCTGTTTTGGTCTTTAGGGATGAAAGGGTTAATATGATACTTTATCTCAAATGTGAGAGAATTTAATTTACCCTGTAAATATGAAAAATAAATCATCTTATATCTGATAAAACAGCCCTTTTGGCGCAAACAATATTTTAATTTAGTTGAAATAAGTAAATAGTAAAATAGTAAAGCAGATATCAAGGAAGAACCACAGTTACGAAGAGTAAGGGTGAATGGTGCAATGGCTGAATGGTTCCCGACTTCGGATCATAAGGTCCTGGGTTCGAATTCAGCTCATGACTGTACGGCGCTTCATTGCACAGAGCCTTTCATTATCATCCTTTCATTGTCTCGATATGGCTAAAATAATGTTGACATAAAACACCAAAACTAACAACCACAATCACAGAACATAGCCTCCCAGTGGCATCAGAAGGCAGAGTATTTAAACTGTGACGGACAGGTCAGGAGCAACAAAACAAAGAAAAATAAAGCAAATTCCATAGGGAATTTATGTCCCCCGCCTTATTTTTATTTGAGCTGTTAAAAATGGGTAAGTTAACCAGAGGACCATTGGTCCTGTATCACTTACCTAAGTATTGAAGCAGGAAACCAGTGATAAAAAATAATTTCAGGATTCTGAAAAAAACACATGCATATCTTCAGACCATTCTTAAAGCACCTGTAAAGTTTCAAAAGGATCGGCTGAAAACTGTGGAAGGAGTTACGGGGACAAGGTACCTACTCCCTATACGCTTCTGTAGTATTAGAACTCAAAAAATGTCTACGTTAAAAATGCAGAAAAAGTAATAAAAAATTATTTCAGGATTCTAAAAAAAACCACATGCATATCTTCAGGCCATCCTAAAAGCCCATGTAAAGTTTCAAAAGGATCGGCCTAAAACTATGGGAGGAATTAAGGGGACAAGGTACCTACTCCCTATACACTTCTGTAACATTAGAACTCAAAACATGTCTAAGTTAAAACTGCGGAAAAAGTGACAAAAAATTATTTCAGGATTCTGAAAAAAACACATGCATATCTTCAGGCCATCATAAAAGCCCATGTAAAGTTTCAAAAGGATCGGCCAAAAACTGTGGGAGGAGTTAAGGGGACAAGGTACCTACACCCTATAGACCTGTAATATTAGAGCTAAAAAAATGTCTAAGTTCAAAATGTGTAAAAAGTGATAAAAAAATAATTTCAGGATTCTGAAAAATCCACATTTGTTTACGGAAACAAAGTACCTACTCCCTATACGCTTCTGTAGTATTAGGACTCAAAAAATGTCTAAGTTAAAAATGCGGAAAAAGTGATAAAAAATTATTTCAGGATTCTGAAAAATCCACATGCATATCTTCAGGCCATCTTAAAAGCCCATGTAAAGTTTCAAAAGGATCGGCCAAAAACTGGGAGGAGTTAAGGGGACAATGTACCTACTCCCTATACACTTCTGTAATATTAGAACTCAAAAAATGTCTAAGTTCAAAATGTGTAAAAAGTGATAAAAAATATTTTCAGGATTCTGAAAAAAACCCCAAAAAACATGCATATCATCAGACCATCCCTAAAGCACCAGTAAAGTTTCAAAAGGATCGGACAAAAACTGTGGGAGGAGTTAAGGGGACAAGGTACCTACAAAAAATTCGGAACCACGCACCACCCACCACACACCACGCACTACGCACCACGCACCACGCACCACGGAAAGCCAAAAACAGTGTCCCTCCGCTTTTCTTCGAAAAGGCGGGGGACAATAAAGCAACCAGCTCTCTCTTCTCCAACGAGGCGACTGCAGTGCCAAACACGACTCACCAAACACGATAAAACACGATAAACATCAAACAGAACAAAAAACAACCCAGCTAGCATTCTTTATAAATCTACAGCGGGCCGTTATCGGCCCGTCAGCTATCCTGACGGGCCGATAACGGCCCGCTGTAGGTTTATAAAAAAAATGCTTACTGGGAAACCCGCAGCGAACAACCACACGGTGCAACAAAGAACGAACAACACAAGAGCCACCGCCGTAGAATGTTCACAGATAAATACTATCAGGGGATGAGAGTGGGTAGGGAGGAAGTTATACTTTTATTGATACCAAATCTTCACCCTAGGGTAAAATGATGTAATATAAAAATGTTCGACTCACACAAAGGCTCTCTAACTCAGTCAGTGAGAAATCGCATAAATAAATCAGATCACTGTGATGGCCCGGGTGTGGTGGCAACACAGATAAAGGCTCATGGCAAATTCCTCAAATGCCGGCAGCCAGAGCTGAAAAAAAAATCACTAGTAGAACCACGGAGCGTCCGATCAGAGACATAACAGGGCCCAATTGTTCAAAGCGTCGTTAGTTTAACGAGCTCGTTAGTGGTCAAAATATTAACTGTTCTAGTAAGAACAATATCTAGTTCTCAGGTATTTTTTGCTGAAACTATTCACATTTTTCAGCAAAAATATTAGCGCATATGCCTTATTTAATGATCAAAGTTTGAATGATACATCAACTATTGACATCATTAGTTTTGAACAACTGGACCCTGGTATAAACTCACTAAGACGATTTAGCTAAAATGTCAAATCTTATTTTCAGTTCAAAAAAAGAAATATATTTAAATGTCTGTTTGATATTTATAGTCAGCAGGTTAAAATTTAAGTTTTCAGATTGGGACCTCTCTACTGTGCTTGCGAGTAAGAATCTATCCCTTTTCATGGGATGTTTTAACAAACAAAACTGTTTTATGATTTACCCATGATGTTCTAATCTCAGTCATAAAAATAAATATTTCGTTTGCACAATACAGGCAAACCCCCTAATTCACTACTTTTTAATTAAAAGGGGGAATAAGGGCGGATGGGATGGTGGTAGGGGTTCAGAAATGATCTGGACATTCTCCAGTGAGTATGTACCAACGTTGAATGTACAGTCGACTCTCGTTATCTCGAATTCCAAGGGACTCTCTGAAATACTTCGAGGAGCAATTTCTCCTCTTTTCCACAAAAATTTTTACCTGTTGTTAGATTTTCATGAATAGGCATTTTCACTTCGAGATAAGCGGTTATTCGAGATAAGCGAGGTCGAGATAGCGAGAGTCAACTGTATGTACTACAACCCCTTTTTGCTCGTTGGGCGCCATATGTATTGTTTTAACATGACAGTTTTACCGTCGTCTGTCATATGTAAGGCGGAGAATCATATAAAGATTATACTTCAAGTACAAGTGTATAAAAGTTTATAAAACAGTGTTTTATAAATAGCTCCAGATAAGACGCTTTTACCGCCAAAAAGTATTGATATTTGTCTTATTTCTCCATAAAAACATATTATGTTGGTACTTATTAGAAGCGCTTCTAATGAGTACTCACAAAAAAATGATATGTTTTCATGGAGAAATACGAAATTAATTTTGCCAGATCCCCTCTTATCTAGAGGTCTTGCATATGTATTTGTCACTGATATTTTAATATCCAAGCTTTAAATATACAAATACATAAAATGTGACCAGAGACAATGGGGAAAAAATAAAAATAAAAACTAATAAAAGTAACATAAAATAAAATAATAAAAATGTATTTCCAGACTGGATCTAGATATGTATTATCTCCTTTTCTTATCTCACGAATTCATACCTGTAGAAGTATATAGAATTAATTGTATAACCGAAAGGGTCCATAATAGGAAAATACAAGACGAAAACACGCATATTTTGACCCCCTTAAACGCCTCATTTATATAGTAAAAACTGAGGTTTACAGGGGTATACATTATTTTTTTATTTTACTAAAACATAGTGGGTACTTGTTAGAACCGCCTCGCCGAGGCGGTTCTAACGAGTACACACAATCTATGTTTTTGAGCAGAAATATGAAAAACATCAGAATTTTTTATCTGAAAATTTTCCGTTTTTGGCTGTAGAATTTTCAATATATTTGAATAGGCGTGTTTTCGTAATGGAACATTGTATTATATTCTATTCTATTTTGTTTTAAATGTTTGGTTGTTACTGTGGTCATTTCATTACTAGTGATAACATGATAACCCACCCTGTACAAGTAAATACTCTAAATCGTGATACGATATTTTGCCTTCAGTGAGATTTAGACCCACGACCGCGTATAAAGAAGGAGAGTACTTAACCAGTGGGTATGAGTAAAAGAATGAATGTTAACATTTAAAATGTTTCTAATACGTGTGGAATTGCATTTAGCTGTTGCACCTTTAGAAAAACAGTTGTTATAATGCATTTTGGAGAGGATTATCTAATGTTACATATAACTTGTGTACAATCCATTTGACTAATGATACAATAAAATATGTTCCATCTATTCTAATCTTATCTTTGCTAATCTAATCACACACACACACACACACACACACACACACACACACACACACACACACACACAGAGAGAGAGAGAGAGAGAGAGAGAGAGAGAGAGAGAGAGAGAGAGAGAGAGTAAATCAGGAAGAAGAGGAGCGTAGCTGGTCCCGATCGAAATACCCGCAATTTGATTATATGATTTAGTACGGAATCTAATATAGATATCATCTAGAAGAACGGTACACCATAAAGTGTGTTGTTTTTGATCCTCTAAAGTAAAACGCGTATTTTATATCTAATCAAAAGATATATTGTGGGTTCTCATCAGAAGCGCCTTATCCAGGCGTTTCTAATGAGTACTAACCAAACATGTCTTTTTTATGGAGAACTGGAAAAATTATCTCAGAATCATCATTAAATACCCCTCCTTAACACGTATTCTCACAAACAAACAATTTGTTGTGTCTAAAGTTGTATGTACATGCAAGTTATTAACACTATAAAGACAAGCAATTACGCTTGTCACACTATTAAATTCAACATATGACATGTCTTGCAGAAATGTTTTATTGTTTACGTCATGTTATGACAGAAAGTGAAGATTTATATCTCACCTTGTCAGTGAGAGTTTCCGCTTTTTAACATAGAACCATATTTCTTGTAGCATGTAGGAAGATTGTGCTAGACTGTGTGAATACATGAGTTACAAATATTACAAGTAGTGCGGGCTCCAGTATAAGAAAATTGCTTACCCTAAAATCGGAAAGATAAACAACTCGTTTTGATATTGGAAGAGAGTTTGGACATGCCTGTATATAAAACAAATGTATACATTGCATTTCGCGAAAACCGGCATGTTTCTACGGAGGCCCAGTTGATCCTTAACAAATTCTAAGTATACAAAATCGCACGTATTCAGATTAAAGTCATAGAAAAGAAAGAAAATAATGTTCAAAACAGAAACCAGAATGTGTATTATCTCATGTGCATATGCAATTATGAAGCCAAAAGTGACACTGAGGCTGTTTTCTGCATTGAAGGGAGCGTACCCTGGAACTCTCGTGTTGTCCTGTTGCAGCAAAACACCTTTAGAGAGTTTACCTCGGCTTTTTTTCACGGATGGCGGTTCTCAGCTGGTCTAACAAGTTTGCAAAGCACACTCCAGTTATTGTACTTCTCTTGGGTAAAAAGTCCAACATAATAACGCCTTTTGTGTCCCAAAATACTGTGGCCATCACCTTGCCAGCAGATGGTTGCGTCTTGAACTCCTTTGGCCTCGGGGACCCAGGCCCTACCCACTGACGACTGAGCTTTATTCTCTGGCTCATAATAATGAACCCAAGTCTCATCTACAGTCACCAGCTGCAAAAGAAAATCATCTTTTGACCTAAAACGCTTCAACAAGGCACTGCATACTGATGCTCTGGTTGCAATTTGCTCGTCGCTAAGGGATTTGGGGACCCAACGGGCTGTTAGCTTGCGCATACCTAAACGATCATGTAAGATTGTTGAAACGCTACCATGTGAAATGCCTAATGCCTGCGCTATTTCTTCCACCTGAATTCGCCTATCAGAGTATACCAGATCCCGAACTTTTTTACACATTTCTTCGTCGGTGGCATCCAGTGGGCGTCCAGACCTGGCTTCAACCTCTAAAGACGTTCTACCGCGTTTGGATTCCCCTACCCAGAATTTAACCTGAGCATAAGATGGTGCAAAAGACCCATAAACATCAGCTAACTCGCCGTGTATTTCCTTGCTTGTTTTACCTTTTAAATACAAGTACCGAATTACAGCACGGTACTCAACTTTAGATGAAAAGCATGCCTTTGCATCACTAGCCATGTTTGACATTCAATATCTTATTAAAGAATGACTCGATACGAGTGCAATTTTGTACCCATGTATAAAACATATATTGAAACAAAGCATGAAAATCGTGACTGTCTCGGTCCATCGGAAATAAGTTAGGCTGGTTACTTATTGACTCACCCTCGAAATTCGTCTACAATACATTAAAATAAACGTCATAAAGATTGCCTTTGAAAACAAAGAGCACATTACATATTAGAAAATGGTAGTCTCGGTTTTATAGAGACTCTTCATAAGCTGTAATGAAGTGTGCAACACTGCTTACGCCCTCAAACGTATACATGAGCAGAACTCCATTTTCAAAGAAACAACAATGGGCCCAATGATCCCAAAGGAAATGAAATGTAATCTGCACTATGGTGAAATCTTTGAAATACATGCTGAGGGACGGTTCTCTGCAAATTTTTTCATGTCCACAATTTTAAAACATTTGTTGACTGACTACACTCGGAAAGAATGTATGGACCAAATACAAGAAGTCAAGTAATTTCCGCAAACAAACATCGAAATTACATAAGGTACAAGCCATTTAACAAAAACGGGACAGGAATTTTAAAGTTTCAGTGCTCTTTTATATCTAGACACCAACTGTACAGATTAATTTATCACTTTACATGCCAGTAAGTAAGTACTACTTACTATACACTTAACGTAACTTATAGTTGCTAGGCAAAAATCGGAAACAGTACCATGCAAAGTGCATGCATTTCGCCAAAATGCCATCAGTTTCGGATTTCAGTACAGTGGTTTCATAATCATACAATAGCCAGGTTTTATATATACAAAAAAATCAGCTGTATATCTTTCCGATATTAGGTTTTTTTTTTTTTTGGTTTTTTTTTTTTTTGCAAGATATGGGAAATGAGAAACCTGACTAAAAGTACAACATTGAAATCTACAATGACCTACCAAGTAAGACACGTGTAAACAATGCACCGAAAACTTTACTGAAAACACATAAACAAGTAGTGGTCCAGATCAAAAACAACAGAAAAAAAAACATTTAATAGCTTTCATTATAGATTACAATGGGGGGAAACCTACGTCATACGAAAAACAGTGAAAAAGACTAGATTTTTTTTTGCGAAAAGGACCCATTCAAATCGGCAAGTTGCTGTCGTTTTCCATTTCGTTGTTCTGACAAAAACAGGGTAGGCTGAGAGGATGTAGCAAGAAACAAGGCATTTATATTGTAAAATTGATGCATAACCGTATTGGCATTGTTGAGAACGCTCACGTACAATTACTTATAAGGTTATCAAAATATTTTGGCTGAGTGCTCTCAACGATGACAATACGATAGTACATGAAATCTGCAAATATAAGCGCTTTCATCCTTGTATACTCCTAGCTTATTTTTGTTTTCACCAAAACTACGAAATTAATAGTAAAAATGACTGACCGATTTGAAGGTCATTTTCGCAAAAATCTATAATCTCTTTCACCGTGTTGTATAAAGTAGGTTTCTACCCCTTGATTACGGGAATACATTTCAACGCGCAAGTATTTTCCGGTTTACCAGCTTCGTAGGGGAAAAGGAGTTGGTTGTAATGCTTTTCTTTGGCATGTGGCTATTGTACTGTCTGTCATGGTTGGTTTTCTGTTCCTTTTGGTGTCATTAGTAGACAATCACGAAAACATGCTTATATAATTGTGACCCCCTTAAACCCCACTTTTATATAGTAAAACTTGGGTTTACAGGGGTATACATTATTTCTCTTATTCCTGCTCAAAAATATATATTGTGGGTATTCATTAGAACCGCCTCGCCGAGGCGGTTCTAACGAGTACCCACAATCTATGTTTTGAGCAGAAATATGAAAAATATCAGAATTTTTTATCGGAAAATGTTCACTTTTTGGTGGTAAAATTTTCAGTATATTTGAATAGGCTTATTTTCGTAATGCTGTGATCCGTGATTGTGACCGCTTCATTACTATTTTAATGTCTAGCATGCAGGGTCATGTTTTAGCAGTTGACATACTGAAATATTTTTCTTACTTTTCCCAGAAAACAGGTTTTGACATTTCATGCAAATTGTCTCCAATGGAGACAATTTGCATGAAATTTCAAATCCTATTTTATGGAAAAAATAAGAAAAAAATATCATCACTTTTTCACCTGCTGAATTAGCCCAGAGAGTGATGAAGGTTTAGAAAGTCAATGCGTTCAGATCGGCAATAGATACCGCTAAGGGTCTGATGTACATGCAGCAGGTGGGGTAAAGGGTATATTAGAATTTCAAATGTTTCTGCAGTGTCATTCATTTTTCCCCACACATTCCTCTTCTCCACACTATCCCTTCTATCCATTTTTCTCCGATTCTCTGGATTTTCTCCCTTCTTTGCGTGATAACATAAAATGACCGACAAGGGTTGATGTGTCGTTAAACAAAAACTCAAACCGAAAACTTGTTGGTAATTATTTATAGTCCATCTCGCTGCTTGATCGTCATCGACAATGGCTTTATAACATGTTTCAGAGTTAATTATGTATGTAGCAAAATCTGACTGGTGCATATAGTGGAAGACGTAATGACACAGAGGCTATTCTAAGTTTTGTTTTACCATAAGAAATAACATCCATACTTACAAGATTAGCATAGTGGCTCAGTTGGTAGAGCGTCCGCTTTCTGACCGGGAGGTTGTGGGTTCGATCCCTTGCCGAATGATACCAAAGGACTTTAATGATACTAGCTGATCTTTCGACTGGCGCTCAGCATTGAGAAAGTAGAGATAGGTATCAGAAGTGGTTAGCCCGGTGTCAGTAATATGAACATAGGCAATGCCTATAGGCGAGCTCGCAATGCACTATGCTTTGAAAACCACATTTTGCAGTTACAGTACAAATGGATAATATTAAAGCCAAACATCGTCCAAAAAATCAAAGTATAAGACCCAAGCTATACCGTTAAAATTTTGGTATCGGATTCTGGTACCGGATTTTCCCAGTTGGTCCTGGCCAATACAAATAGGTCTGCCACATTAATTGAGAACCCGACAAACTGCAAACAAAATGTTTGGTTTGACGGCAAAGAAACGTACCATAGAGCTTGCTCGCGCGCGCCTGAAGGCTACATGCGGCAGCGCGCTCACTATAATATGACTGGGTGGAATATCACGTCATGTTCTGGGGTATGATATTTCAGTGATGCAGCACTCTAAAATTGGGCATTGAGCTCCCTGCCACATTCAGACACTGTCGTGATATGACTGAACGATTGTTGAAAGCGACGTAAAACCCGAATGAAACAGACAATTGTACTTTTAAAGCAGGGCTTTTCCTCAAAAATCATGTCTTTTATTCATTGCTAATGTATTGTTAGTTTTCAAGTAAAACCCATTTAACTAGTATTTCAGTTCACTACAGAGCCTTTTTTTTACAAGAAGAAACTGTTATTGTGGCATCTATTCGAGCACATTTCGTTTTTAGTGACCCGGTCAAAAATCCACATTACGAAAACACGCCTATTCAAATATACTGAAATTTTTACCACCAAAATATGAAAATTTTCAGATGAAAAATTCTGATAATTTTCATATTTCTGCTCAAAACATAGATTGCGGGTACTCGTTAGAACTGCCTCGCCGAGGCGGTTCTAACGAGTCCCTACAATCTATGTTTTTAGCAGAAATAAGAAAAATAATGTATACCCCTGTAAACCCCAGTTTTTACTATATAAAAGTGGGGTTTAAGGGGGTCAAAATTATATAGGCATGTTTTCATGATGAGCTTACTGTTCTGTTGGCAAGTTTCAAATAATCCTCCAGTAATACGGTTCGATGACTCTATTGTTACCCGTGTCAAGCACGCTTTTCACCTACGTTATTTACATCACAGTGTCACGATTGACAGATGCGGACTTGAAAAAACAAAAACAAAAAAAAAAAAAAAAAAAAAAAGGAACTTGTAAAATTAAGATTTCTTCATCTAATTAGCGGAAATATTTCATTAATTCAGCGCTGGAACCGTTTGTAAGTAAGTAAAGAAATAAATAAATAAAAGTTGTTGAGAAAAATTAAACAAAAAAAAAAAAAAAAAAAAGAAAAAAAAAAAGAGTTTCATTGTATTTGATTTATTGATATTTTTCCAGATTTGGTTATAGACTAGAAACTGTAACAGTTTACGTCTAAATAAAATTCTGTTCTGTTCTGTTATTAAAACCATTGGGGCATAGTTATGCAATAAAACGGTGATAGATGTAACAAACAAGTTAAAATGCAGTCTTATTCTGAAAATAATGTCCACCCCTGTTTTTAGTATCTATTATGGGGTGACATGGCAGTATACGTTACACAGACACTCTTACAGTAGATTTTATTTTTACATCTTAATTTTACAGTCGTCTGGAGTTTAATTCTAAACCTTAGTTAAAATTTACATAAAAAGATGTCAGCGAATTCTTCGCACTTAAACATTAAAAGTATCATTAACATATGTTAATTATATGAATTTGTTATTCATATATAACTTGCAAGTCGGGGATATCATATTTTCTTATTCTAATATGTTGCATAAAACCACTGTATCAAGTTTCTTTTTGAGTTTCATTTTGAAAAATTATCGTTTTTCTTTCATTGACACCGTTTAGGTTTCTATGGTAACAAAACGTAATTTTTTGTTACAGACATATTAATGTCATACATATTAATTTGGTTTTGTTATATACAATAACGCTTAGCATGCCTGATAAAAAATCAGCAGACGTCATTTTGAAATATTTTTCTTATTTTTTTTTTCTAGAAAACAAGCTTTGACATTTCATGCAGATTGTCTCCTCTGGAGAAAATTTGCATGAAATGTCAAGCCTGTTTTCTGAGAAAAATAAGAAAACTATTATCAGTTTGACGTCTGTTGAATTTGCCCAGAGAGTGGTAAAGATTAAGAAATCTAGCGACGTTTCGTGTTAATCATCTGATGGATATGCAGACGATTCACATGAAACGTCAAACATTTTTTTTTCTCGTAAAAAATACAGAAAAGACTGAAAACTAAAAATACAAATTGTCGTCTGCTACAACTGCGAATGGCGCTTTAAGGTTAAGGGTTCCTTTTTTCATGACACGGTTTAATTAATTTCTTTCGTACCTATTCCGTATGAAGGGAAGAGTCATCTTGTCGTGTGCGCGAGAGAAGTCGGAAAGACAGGCTGTCCGTCTGTGTAACCAAGTCAGGGCCCAATCTGTTTCACGTTTACAGGCCCATCAGAATCCATAAATACAAGGGCTTACGATGAAGACTGGTCAGATTAGATGGACTTGGAGGTCAGTCTGTGCCCTCGTAAAATGGAACGTTCCATGAAGTGGAAGGTAAATTTCCTCTTTGCATACACACCTCCGTCCCATTTAATTGTCCGCTATCTGTGGCTTCGCAGAAAATTTAACACTTAGCATGCTGGGTAAAAAAGAAAAAAAAATATGAATAAAAATCAGCAGACGACAAATTGATAATTTCTTATTTTCCCCCAAAACAGGCTTTGTCATTTCATGCAAATTGTCTCCCGAGGAGACAATTTGCATGAAATGTCAAAGCCTGTTTTCTGGCAAAAAAAAAAAAAAAAAAAAAGAAAAACGGAAAGAAAATAGCGTCAATTTGTCGTCTGCTGGATTAGCCCAGAGAGTGGTAAAAGTTTAATAGAATATTAAAGATTTCAAAAGCTCTTGATTAATTCATTTATCATATCTCTCGGACAGGATAAGATTAATTCATTTTGACGGCACATTAATACACTTGGCATAATTTTGAAACTGTCGAAAATCTACCGCCAATGCGCTTTACGACTGAAACAGTGTAAGGCCTACATGTAATGGTCTGGTATGAACTCATATTTAAAGAAGGTGGTCAGGTTTTACGGCCCTATCAACTGTTTTAGTTACTTTTGTCATCATTGTCGCCCAACATCCCAAGTACATAGCAGATCGTATTTACCCTTTGTATTCGGACAGGAAGGCCTGAGTAAGTTTTGTAGACCCAGATCAGACGCCGAGATAAGGTTATATATGCTGCTCCGGGTCATTACTACATGCGCATTGGCACCTAGGTCCTTTTTCTTATTTATGGAGAAGGTCACGTGTGCTTGTCGTGTCTCTATCAAAATGAAAACTTACAAAGTAACAAGAATTACTTGTGTAACTGGTTTTCACAGCTATAGAACTGGTTGAAATTTAAGATGTTTATTACTTGATTATTCATTCATTGTTCGCTCTATCTCACCGAGCTGCATACTGTAACCTGTAATGCACCCTACATGTTTTCATTATTATTATCTTTATTATTATTTGGATTTTTACGGCCCGGTAAATACTGCTAACGTCATGTCAAGCCGGTCTTTTCACGTCAACAGGTAGTATAATAGACTGATAGACTTACTCAATTTTATGACAAGTATGGTAAGGGTTCGTGATTACCAAACACTTAGGGTAAATACGTTATATTGGTTTGATGCGCATTTAAAAAAATGATATATTTGATGGATTGTATATGCCTTCCCAGCAGGCACACAACATCAAAATGACGTCGTATCAACGTCGATGCGACGTGATCACGTCGCATCGCGTTGATACGACGTCATTTTAACGTTGTGTTCCCACTGAGTTGATAGGGTTAATACGGTACACTGGTGTGATGCGTATTTAAAAAATTATATATATATATTTGATGAACTGTATATGTCCTGAAAGAAGAGCTGTGAAGATGCACAATGCCGCCACAACTTGAGAAAACATACCTTCTGACATATGCTCAAAAAGAAGACTCAAATCAGCTTGCGCATCCTCGCAGTCTGATCAAAGTCGTCGTTGTCCACATGAAAAAAACTTTGCATCCTTGGTTCATGATCCAAAATGCGCCCAGTGAGGATTCTGGTCAGACTGCACGAATGCGCAGACTGATCTGAATCTTCGCTGGGCGCACATGTCCAACGGTACGTTTTCTGAAGTTTCGGCTCAGTTGAATCTGTATGCGCCTCGCTATGCAAATAATAAACCATGTTCTCGTGTTGCACCGGATTTAAGGGGAATTGCTACAGTTTCAAGGGAAACAACTCTTGTCAAAATTGATTTCCCTTCTGAAAAGGGCTCTGCTCTTACAGGAAAGAATTTGCTCCCACTGGGAGCAAATTCTTTCCTTTTAGAGACCTCTTTTCAGAAGGGGGTTGGTGTGCAGGGAAGCAAACAGAAAGTCCCAAAAGTTGCCTCCCTTGTGAAAACTTGCTCAAAGTTTGCCATGTGTATCAGGCTCAAAATAATGATTTATATTGTACGTGAAGCAAAAATATGTGTCTAAACTACGAACCACCGGTAGTGACATTTCAACTACATTAATTCAAGGTTTCAACTTCACGAATTCACGATTTCAGCTTCACGAATTCACGATTTCAACTTCACGAATTCAAGTTCACGAATTCACGAATTCAACTTCACGAATTCAACTGTTGAATTCGTTAAGTTGAATTCGTGAAGTTGAATTCATGAATTCGTGAAGTTGAATTCAGGAAGTGGAATTCGTGAAGTTGAATTCGTCACGTGGATTCGTGAAGTTGAATTCGTGAATTGGTGAAGCTGAATTCGTTAAGTTGAATTCGTGAAGTTGAATTCGTGAATTCGTGAATTCGTGAAGTTGAATTCGTGAATTAGTGAAGTTGAATTTGTGAAGTTGAAATCGTGAATTCGTGAAGCTGAAATCGTGAATTCGTGAAGTTGAAACCTTGAATTAATGTAGTTGAAATGTCACTACCAGTCTTTCGTACTAAACGAAAGCGAAATGTATGTACTGCACTTGCAGCAGTGGGTAGCCCGAACGGAATTAGTTTTACACACATCCAGGAAAAATCTTACAAACTAAGCCTAGAGTCGCCTCCAAAATAGGGGCTACCCTCAAAGGAAAGAATTTGCTCCCTGAGGGAGCAAATTCTTTCCTTTAAGAGCAGCCCCTATGGTAATGAAGCAAACTATTCGATGTTAATGCCACTTTATTATAAATATGTTTTTACGCATGGTACGCATTTGCATAATATGCGTAATTAGAGCTTTACGCATATGAGCAGGGTCTTTGTTTTCCCCTGATACATTCTGTTGTTATAGGAGGAAAATGAAGGCCATGTTGTACTAATGCGCATTCTGGTCTGGGCCTTTGCTGTTCGCATATGCCTCTAAAACATGGTTTCACATGAGGAGTCCCAAAGAAGCTTGGGGTGTTCAGCAAAGAGAGATAAATCTGGCCGAGCGAACTTTGACTGCCTGCTATGGGAAATAACTCTGCTGCTCTTGTTGGCTTTAGAATTAGGTAAACGTACTCTTGTTTTAGGGATAGACAGGTTTATGCAAACAATGTAGTCCAAGATCAGACGCCGCATAACGCAGCGTCCGAACAGGATCTACACTGTTTTCCACTTGTCCATTAGTTTTTAGAAATAAACAACAACAATAAAAAGACAAACAGAACACAACAAAAAAGCTGAGGTGCTCAGTAACAGAGATAAATCTGGAGCGAACTTTAACTGCCTGCTACGGGAAATAACTCTACCGCGCTTGTTGGCTTTTACCATAAGCATTCTGGATAAAATTTTCAGCAGACGATATAATGAAATATTCTTCATATTCTCCATTGGAGACAATTTGCATGAAATGTCAAATCCTGTTTTCTGGGTAAAATAAGAAAAATATCACCAATTCGTCGTCTCAGTTGAATTAGCCCAGAGTGGTTAGTATTACTATTGGATGAACATACTCTTAGAGACAGACAGGCCTGAGCAAACAGTGTAGACAGACCAAACACAGCATAAAGCCATGTCTAACTGATCCCTGTTTGCCACTCATCCAGCGTTTTTTCAGGCACATCAACAGACTTGTTTATCTAGGACAGGGTACTATCAACCTCTGATAAAAGAAAGATAGATGTACAGTGATAACTTTAACTATTGGACAGACCAGCGTTAGCAAATAGTATAGACCCAGATCAGACGCCGCAGCTCACATCTGATCAGGGTCTACACAGTTTGCTGCCCATCCAGACGTTTTCAGACATACAAACAGGTAGCAAAGTGAACATCTTTCGCTTCATCTATTTTCATTTCTCTCTCTCTCTCTGTCTCTCTGTCTCTCTGTCTCTGTCTGTCTCCATGCCTCTGTCGCTGTCTCCTTATGTCTCTCTCTCTCTCTCTCTCTCTCTCTCTCTCCCTCTGTCTGTCTGTTCTCTCTCTCTCTCTCTCTCTCTCTCTCTCTCTCTCTCTCTCTCTCTCTCTCTCTGTACATTGTTCTCAGAAGTCATTCCTTTTAGAATCTACGTATTTTTCAACTTTTAGGACAAGTATTGCAAGCAGTAAAAGTGTTCCAATATTTCGACTACGATAAGGCGCGCAAATGTTATGTAGTGTGTTCGCTTACTCAAACGCAAAATGGAAAGTCCACACTAGAAAGCAGATCAGATTTACCCTAAGTAATTGGACCCCTTAGATACTATATACTAATCATATATGCTTTAAAATTGTACAGGTTTGTTTAATTCACTACCTGGTGATGTGTTGGAAAACATAACAAGTTCCAAATAAAGTAGAACCTCGATAATTCAAATTCCAATAATTCAAAATTCTCAATAATTCAAAATCATTTTGAAGTCCCAACTGAAGTATATGTATGCATTTTAACACTCAATTATTCAAAGTCTCAATAATTCAAACAAAACTGTTTGGTCCCTTGGACTTTGAATTATCGAGGTTCCACTGTAGAAACTTTCGAGTTGGCACATGTCGTTTATACAACGTCGCATTAACGTCGATGCAACGGCCATGCCGTTGCACCGACGTTAATGTGACGTTATATAAACGTATTGTGTCCGCTGGGTTTGCACACTCATGACAAAACCAGTCCTGTCACAGAACATGCCAACACTGACTGCAGAGATGTGCAGTCTGGTTATTAAGTTAGTATTTACCCCATACGGTATTACACAAGGTGGTATGGTAGTGGTTAGGGCCGTTTGAACTGGCAGAAGGTGAAGGAGGGGCCCATGTTAGTAAGTCGAACTTCAATGGCTCAAACATATTTTGGACCATGGAAATTTATTCGAGATATGGGTAGTTCGAGCCACTGAGGGTTAATCATGACGCTAGGTCAGGAAGCAAATGGCGATAATTTAGGGAAATCTTTTCGATCTTCTACACAATGATGGTATGTTGAGTGTACTCGATGAGGCGATTCTAATGAGTACACACAACATACAATTTCATTATAAAATAAGAAAATTTCATAAATATTTGTTTTCTTGAGCTATCGGAAGAATTTCGTAGGGACTCAAAAACGAGCCATAAGTGTTCGAGCTATTGAGGTTCGACTGTATCTCTTCTGTTTCTGCACTCTCGTTCGCTTTTCCCCTCACCCTCCTCTAGTTCTCTTTTCCCTCACCTACCAGGTCTTCTGTTCCTTGGTACTTCTTCTACAAGGGAGAACACCTCAGTAACTTCATGTCATTACGACAACAGGCCTTTTCAAATATATTGAAAATTTCACCACCAAAAAATGAAAATTATCAGAAATTTCTGATATTTCTCATATTTCTGCTCAAAACATAGATTGTGGTACTCGTTAGAACCGCCTCAGCGACGCGGTTCTAACGACTACCTACAATCTTTGTTTTTGAGCAGAAATAAGAAAAATAATGTATACCCTTGTAAACTCCAGTTTTACTATATATATAAAATGAGATTTAAGGGGGTCAGAATTATGTTAGCGTGTTTTCGTGATGTTTTGCTTTGTTGCACACCATGCACTTTCTTATGAAGGGACTACACAAAAAGGAAGTAATTTTGTTCCTAGAGAACAAAGAACAACCTGCGGATGCGCAGGCTGACGAGACTTTTCGCTGTACGCTTTTAAGATAGCCAAGGATCCAATATTTCTCTCTGCGGACAGCGAAGACTCTGATCAGCCTGCGCGAATGCGCAGGACGATCTGAGTATGATCTGAGTCTTCGCTGGCTGCACATGTCCATTGATACATGCCTTACGTTGCGGTCGATAAATTAGTCCAGTGGTACATTTTATAGCATTTCGGGTCATATTCTTACATTGCGGTTCATAACTGTGGTCATTAATCAACTAAAAATCTGGGTAGAATAAGTGTATATCTATATATCGCAACATACACCCTTCTAATAGATTCTAGTCACATCCTTCATTATAATTGTTGTTATCTACACTGACCCCAGTAAGAAATGCAACACTTCTGAACTGCAAAGATAAGTAAGATCTAATACCATATTTTTTCTTTTGCGATAAAAAATTATCTGTACGTGTTGGTCCACGATTTCTTGCACTTATATCAAGGAATGAACAATTTAAGAACAGACAACCCTCTTTATACCGACACCCGATACAACGACACCATTCGTTATAATGACAATCTGACTGTCATGAAACCTTCGCTTAAGAGGTAACAATTAGTCACAACTTATGCAAAATTATTGTATTTAATACTCTAAAGAAACATATAATATGGATATTTGTTAGAATAGCCTCAGTGAGGCGATTCTAACAAATATCCAAAACATGTGTTCTATGAGGAAATAAGAACAAAACAAGACATTTGTTAAATATCAATCTGCTCATTAAGGATTCTTTACAACAGCTAATTCATTATAATGGATACGTCTTTGGGAACAAATGCTGTCGTTGTAACGAAGGTTCACTATATACCCTATATTGTTGATTAACATGACGTTTTACACATTAGACCAGTTTTAACACAAGATATTTGTCTTCGCTTCTTTTGCCATTTATATAAGTGCTGCATTTCCTTTTTGGATCAGTGGATATTGTGAAATACTGCAGTAAATTGTACCAGATTTTAACTCAGTCGTGTTGCTGCGTATTTGAATAACAATACATTATTAAAGATGAATGGAGGAAAAGTTTAACAGCCTCGATCAACAAAATGATGGCCAAAACATGTAAACGTCTGGCATAGATGAACATCAAACACCCAGACCAGACTGCTCAGTGACGCTGCATGAAATTTCCAAATGGCCGAACGGTCACGGGGTCCTAGGCTCGAATTCCGCTAGAGGCCAAATTCAGGTTATGCCTGTGCGGCGCTTTATTGCACAGGGCCTTTAATTATCATCCCTTCATCATCTCGATATGACTTTACTATCGTTGAAAAAGACATCAGTCATCATCAAATCAAGATCAACGTTGTCTGGTCTGGACATTTGCTGTCAGTTTGATTGTGTTGAGGTTTTACGGCCCAGTCAACCCGATGGGGTCATGTCGAGCGCGGTCAGTTTACCTAACCACACGTTTACTGGGCAGGCTTAGTCCTCTAAGTGGTTAACCATTATTGTGCACATTCTTTCGCCAGAAACTGACAACTGCCCTTCTTGAATCAGCGGAAGGGAGAGAATGACCGTAGAAAATATTTCATGATCAATATTTTGGGCCCAGCTAAATTCAGATACTGTTTGTATACTGTGCCTTTTTACCCTACATTTTCTGACAAAGGCCTGAGCAAACTGTGTAGACCCAGATCAGACGCCGCAATATGGGTACATACGGTAATAGTGCAGTTTAGGCGGGTTTTGTCCTTTGTTTCTGCGTGACATTTTTGGTTCCCCTTAGCCAAAGGCTCCAGGGGAGCTTATAGGATGGTAGGCCTCTATCGCCGCTATCGTCCGTCGACCGTCTATCCCTTTTCAAACAACTTCTATAAAACCGCTATGCCAGTTTCAATTTGATTTCATATGCAGCCTTGTGACAATGGGGGAACAAAATTTTGTTCGAATGTTCCAGATCACTTGACCAAGATAACCGCCATGCCCAAATATAGTAAAAACCTTAAAAATCTTATTTTCCAGAAGCGCTGGGCCGATTGCCTTGAAACTTGGTATGTAGCATCAAGTAACTGTGTACTACCTAGTTTGTTTAAATGATGAACCTGCGCTGACCTATTTTACGGCAAGGTCAAATTTGGTCCCTTTGGCTTTTGAATGAGAAAAAGGTAAAACAATTCATTTTCCAAAACTATTGTGGTCTATGACATGAGAGTAGGTACTACATGAACATCTATGAATACCATAGGTCAGGGTCATTCAAGGACCTTGACCCCAGGTCACTAGGACTGCATGTCCATCAACATTTCAAAGGACTTCTTATTTCAAACCGCTGGGCCGATTTTAATTAAATTTCATATGCAGCATCCCTCCCACTCCACCCCCTAGCAATGGACGAAGAAAAAGTCTGTTCAAATGGCTCAGATCACATGACCAAGATTGCTGCAATGCCCAAATATGGTAAAACCCTTAAGAAACCTTCTTCTTCATAACCACTGGGCCGATTGCCTTGAAACGAGGTATGTGGCATCAGGTTACTGCGTACTACCAACTGTTTTTTTAAACTATGACCGCAGGTTGACTTAGATCTATTTTACGATGTCAAATTGGTCCCTTAGTTTTTGAATGAAAACAAAAAAGGTAAAACAATGCATTTTTCCAACACTTAGGTAATCTATGACATGAGAGTTGGTACTACATGAATGTCTGTGAATGCCAAAGATAAAGGTCAGTCGGTGACCTTGAGCCCAGGTCACTAGACTTGCATGTCCATCAACATTTAAAGGACTTATCTTAAACCGCTGGGCTGATTTTAATTAAAATTCATATGCAAATCCAGAACCGCTGGGCCAATTGGACCTTGAACTTGATGGTGGCATTAGATGACTGAGTACTACCAAATATGTTTAAATGATGACCCTACGTTGACCTTGACTTATTATACGGCAATGTCAAATTTGGTCCCTTAGGATTTTGATTGGGAAAAAAAAGGCAAAGCAATGCATTTTCCCAAAACCATTGATGTCTATGATTAGACAGTAGGCACTATAAGAATGTCTATGAATGCCAAAGGTCAAGAGCTTTTAATGACCTTTGCCCCTATCACCAGTGTTGAAATCTGGTAAAAAAATCAGATTTTTTTTCTGAACACGCTATGCTGATTTCAGTTAAATTTTATATGCAGCCTCCTGACAGTGGGAATAAGGGAACAACAGTTTATTTGAATGGTCCAGGTCACTTAACCAAGATGGCCCCCATTACCATATATGTCTTAAAAATCTTCTTCAGCAGAACTGCTGGGCCGATTGCCTTGAAACTTGCTGTGTAGCATAAGGTGACTGAGTACTTCGGAATTTGTTGAAATGATGATATCATGTTGACCATGACCGATTTTACGGCAAGCTCAAATTTGGTCCTTTTAGGCTTTTAAATGGGAAAAAGATAAAACAATGTTTTTTTTTTTGTTTTGTTATTTTCCTATTGTGGACTGTTGGTACTACATGAATGTCTGTGAATGCCAAAGGTCAAGATCATACAGTGACATTGATCCCAGTTCATTAAGATTAACACTGAGGACTCCATGAACTGCTATCAGTATCTGTGATCAAGGTTACTCAGATGAGGAAAAGAGTGACCAAATAATACTCAGGGTTCAGAGGAGCGATCAGGACCTCATGGTCCTTTTGTTTTTCTCGCTGCGTCCTGGGTATGACGTAAAACTGCATCCAGCTGTGACATTCAATATGAGTATGGGAATGTGAGGCCGCCCTCTATCGCAGTTGCCTCCCCACCCTCAGGGTTACGACTATGCCACAACCTGGGTGGCAGAGTTAGGCGGCAATCATCTACAGAGTGATGGCTTGGTGTTCTAGCTATTTTGGTTTGGCAGACGATCCTTTCTTTATAAGGACAATGGCAAAGCACACTGCCCGAGTGCGGGAACGGCGTGCATGCTCAGATGCCGTTAAAGAACTGAGTAGGGACGTCAGCTAGGACAGGGGATCCCGTAAAAACAGTTGAGTTAGGCGGTGTTAACAGACATCATCAAAGTTCTGTTGGTAACGTCTTCGGCTTGGCCTCATGTCAGATGTGGAGGCAGGGTCGGGCCATTGTGGCGAATCAAGCAAGCTACTGAGGAAATTCAGGGTGGGAACACTCAATGTGAATACTCGGAGAGGAAGAGTTTGCGGAAACACTATCCCACAGGAAACTAGATGTCTGCTGTATTCAGGAGACCAGATACCGTAGTGGCAACTGCCGCAGAATTAAGGGCAAGGACACCAGGTACAAGCTCTACTGGTCCGGTAAACGACAAAGGCACTGCTGGTGTAGGAGTGTTTGTGGCGGAAGAGTGGCGCAGACACTGGATACAGGGAAGTGCGTGGTGAGATGGGGTATGGCCGGCCGGAACCTGATGTTGAGGGTGAGATAACGCTAGAGTATGCCTTAGCATTTGACCTACTTCTTGGGAACACATGTTTCAAGAAACGTGACAGCCATCTCATCATGTACAAGTCGAGAAACGCAGCCACGCAGCCACGCAGACAGCCTTCATCCTTTTTCGTAGGACCAAGCGCAAACTTGTCACAGATGTAAAAGTGATCCCTGGCGAGGATGTAGCTCTGCAACACCAGTCTCTTGTATGAGATATGAGTATTGATGTGCCGCCAAATTCCAAGCGCAAGTTCACCCCTCGTCTTAAAGTTGAGAAGCTTAAAAACCCTCAGACGAACAATCATTTCTAGAAGGTCTTCAGCTTGCATGTAAGTGCTTCTGCAGTTGTAGCTGATGCTGCCACTGAGGATATCTGGAACAACATCAAGACTAGCCTGCTCAAGACAACTGAGGAGGTGTGTCGCACAACTCGGCCCAACGTTGGCGTCGTGAACCCTGCTGGTGGAATGAGCACGAGGAAAGGTTCATTGCTGCCAAGCAGAAAGCATTTAAAGACACATTTTTTTCCTTCTTTGGCTAGACCCCCCCTTCATGATCACCCCTAATAAACAGTCCTGATAACAGAGCGCACATCAAAGGTTTATCTTATCTAAGTGATTATGGAGTCTTTATAAGGCTGTTGAGTCTCCTTAGGTGGGGCCCTATAAGGGTTAATTCATAAAATTCAGCAGTATTCAAGATGTTACTTTAGAACCAAATAAATTCATTTGCAAATTTTACATTTAATTTGTTGATTTTATTTGTTGATTTGTATTGTATCACTTTATTCTTTTATTTATTTATTTTTGATTAGTTTTTTTCCCTAAATACAAAAGTGTTGTTTTTTCTTTCATTGTACAAAAAAATACAAATAAACTGAAATAGAAATATAAAATTGAAAATATTTACTTATTTATTTATTTATTTTCTAAAGTAAATAAGAACACTGCGCAATCATTCCATTTCCATTTCAGTAAAACAATACATTATGGAATATGTCAAAAAGTTCTTAGACAATTTAGAATGTGTATTTTATGCCAAAAAGCTTCTCTTTTTCAATGAATACATAAATAACTAAATAAAATACTATCTATCTTCCTAATTTTCTGTATTTGATCCAAAGAAACAGATAAAGAGGGCATTTGGTGATAAATTAGCATATAGGCATAAATATCTGTATTTCTCCATAAAATATGTTGCGAGTTTCATTAGGACTGCCTGGGAGAGGTAATTCTAATGAATAAAAAAACAGGTATATTTTATTGAATAAACAGAAAAAAAAAACCATCAAATTATCACCAAATTACCCATCTTATCTGTTTCTCTGTCTTCATCATAAATTTTGCTGATATAAAATCTAATTTCCCCTTATCAGGCCCCTACCTGTAAGGATGGCTAAAGTCACCAAGAATTTCTTATCTTAATCTCCATAGAGTCATTAGGGTGTTATGCAATCCAAAATGTGTCTTTAAGGTCTGGAAGACTGGTAAAGGCACTAGGGCATCATACGATGCAGCCTAACGCATTGCCAGACATGCCATGCACCATGCTCGTCAAGAAGCAAACAAGAAGGTCTACGAGAATATTGATCCAAGTCTTCAGAAGTCTACCGCGTTGCTAACCAGTTTATAAGAGAGAACGCTGATGTTGTTGGTGATAAACCAATAAGCGAAGAATCAAAGCAGAAGGCCTGGTTAGAGTACTACCAAAGGCTTCTCAACGTTGAGTTTGACTGGGACCCAGACCACCGGTCTGACGAACCACCATCCCAATCACAATTATTGCATAAAAAGCAATGCCGCACGTTATTAACAGCCGTGCATTAACAGGCGAAAGCCGTGTATTAACAAGGCAATTCACGCGCTTTTAATGCACGGCTACGCAACTTTCAAAATGATCGTACCGGGGCCACAGATTTGCTGCCGTTACGAGATGTATACTGCCCGGTCCTAGAACAAGCATAGTCCATGGAAATTACGTTCGCGAGACATCGGTGAAAAGGCGAAACAAAATAGTGCAAGAAATAATAAGAAATGTAGCAAATGTGTTCTGTTTTTATGCAATAATAGCAATCGAACATGGCTTTTCAATGCATTAACATTCGCCAGGTCCCTTGGGAGGTGTTGAAAACCGCGGCCTTGGGCCTCGGTTTTCAACACCTCCCACGGGACCTGGCGAATGTTAATGCATGAAAAACCATGTTTGATCCCTATATTGATATGGTTAAGAAGGCTGTCTCTCAGATAAAGGCGGGCAAAGCAAAATGAAGCTACCACCATTAACTTGTCAGGTTCATCATGATCCGTGACTTTGCAGCTGCAATCATTCACGATGGCAAGGTACCCTCCGACTGGGAGCAGAGTTTCATTGTCTGCCTCTACAAGGGTAAGAGGTATGGAAAGGGGGCAACTACCGCAATCTCAAGCTGACAGAGCAGGTCATGAAAGTCCTGGAGATGATTGTGGACGGCCTCAATAGACAGTTGGTGTCAATCGACGATCTCCAGTTTGGCTTCGTCCCAGGCAGAGGCACAGCAGACGAAATCTTTGTTATTAGGCAGCTGCAAGAGAAATATCTAGCTGCCAACAAGAGACTCTACATGGCTTTCGTAGACCTGGAGAAGGCGTTTGATCGAGTGCCTTGTAAGGTCATCTGGTCGACGCTGAGAAAACTTGGTGTGGAGGAGTGGATTGTGCGACTGGTGCAGGGGATATATGCCAATGTGGGGAGCCGTGTCTGTGTTGGTGAGGGGTACATGAAGAAGTTCAAGGAGCTGCTACCAGTTCTCTCTTCCCGCCACCTCTCTTTCAAAGTGAGACTTGGCCATTAACAAAGCCTAACTTCCAAGTCTGCAGCGCAATGACTGGCCAATCATCAGACAGATCTACAATGTCAAGCCGCAAGACATTGTCACCATCAGGTCCATTGAGCTACATTCGCGGCTTGGTATTGAGGATCTGGATCTCATTCTGAAGGAGAGAAGGCTCCGCTGGTATGGACATGTGGAACGCGCCAATGGTGCAGTCAAGACAGCCTGTGACATACAGTTTGATGGAAAGAGTGGGACTGGGAGGCATATGATGATATGGAAGCAGCTGACAGAGAGAGATGGCAGAGAATGGAAGCTTTCTGTTATGGACCCTCATGACAGACACACCTGGGGATCTGGTGTGTGATCTGCCATGTATGCTGCAAGCCAGCTACCTGGAAGGGGCCACTTATGTGGATGTTGCCGCTGTTCTTGCAGTTTAATCAAACATTCGATCATGATGATGATGATGATTCTTGTTGTGAAATGACTTTGCCAAAGGACAGAGGATGTTTGAGCATGTACATACATTGAGATTCATAGTAATTTGTGTGTGTTTTTTTATATATATATTTCAAAGCTTGGAATATAAATAGATTTTAGATTCTATTATTTACTTTTTGTTTTAAATAAATTTGCATTTAAAAATTTAACTCACCGCTAAAACATACTCGTATTACTCAGTCCTGTTCATAATTATGTATGAAACTATCTCACTATGCATGCACTAACCGAATTTTGTTTTCTTTTAAATAATTTTCAAACATTTTAAAATATTTCACCCTGAGAACCAAACACGGCGGCTCATGCAATTTAATTAGGAGGAAATGCGCAAACAAACTTCTAAAACCTGAATAATTATATGTATATGTGTAAGTAATTAAAAAATTGTAAATATTGGGCCATTGGACTCGGGACTTACATGCCGGTTTCTTAGCTCGTTCACCATCAAAAATCAAATTAGATGATTCATCAGTAATAAATAAAACGAAATCTTAATTTTCAAGATTCCGTTTTGCAATTATCTGAACGTTTGTGCAATCCCAAAACAGTAAAACAGTTCATTCAAGGTTAACCCAACATTCATGGGTTTAAACAAGAAATCTTTATCAATATCTTGTCGATAACACTAGTTTATATTCGGTATGATGTCAATATTTATTTTATCTGAAGACACTTGTAAAATTTGGTAAATTGTCCTTTAAAAGATATATGAGCCATGAAATAAGGTACCTTCGGACATGTGCGCCAACAACGCATTCGCGTAGTCTGATCAGAGTCTTCCCCAGCTAGCATTCTACGTAAATCTACATCGGGCCGTCATCGGCCCGTCAGCTACCCTGACGGGCCGATGACGGCCCGATATAGATTTACGTAGAATGCTGACTGGGTCCTTGTCCGCATGAAGACCCTTTGCATCTTCGGCTATCCAAAATGAGCCAACAGAAAATTCTGCTTAAACTGGGCGAATGCGCAGGCTGATCAGTATATTCGCTGGGCGCACATTCTGAAGCTACGTATTCTGACGCTGAGGCGAATATGCATGAATTTAACCTAGGAGCACTAGGTTCACACACACACACACACACACACACACACACACACACACACACACACACGAAAACACGCCTATTCAAATATATTGAAAATTTCACCACCAAAAACTGAATTTTTTTTCAGATAAACATTTCGATACTTTTCATATTTCTGCTTAAAACATAGATTGTGGGTATTCGTTAGAACCGCCTCGCCGAGGCGGTTCTAACGAGTACCCACAATCTATATTTTTGAGCAGAAATAAGAAAATGTATAACCCTGAAACCCCAGTTTTACTATATAACAGTGGGGTTTAAGGGGGTCAAAATTATATAGGCATGTTTTCGCGATGCACACACACACACGCGCACGAACACGCACGCACGCAAGTGACGGACATGATCTGTCTTAAAAGTATGCCATGCGAGCATACACATATTTTGTAATGTTGGTCATTATTTTTAGTTTTATTGCCAGTGAATTTTTTCTAATATGATGGCATAATTTTTTTTTCTTAAACTTTCCTTTGTGTTAAACACTGTTTTGGTGCCTCAAAATAACCCACAATGGACAAATGTCTTCATATATATAGAATACAATGGTAAGTATTAATGTAAAGACATTTATTCTTGTTTGTGATCATGAACAAAGCACATTTAGGATACTTGCGAAAACCTTTGACACAATCAAGTTTACTTGTCCCAAAATGTAAAGATGAAAATTAAATTTCATTTTTTTTTTTCATGTTTGAAGTTTTATACTACAACCTGCTGTTTATTATGGATGACACTTACATAAAGCTATGAAGCCAAATGTAAATTTAAGACATACGGGAAAATTGTCCATAGCATTAGGAGTCACAACGTGAGTAACATCACTAAAACACGCCTATATAATTTTGACCCACTTAAACCCCACTGTTACATAGCAAAACTAGGGTTTACAGGGGTATACATTATTTTTTTTATTTCTGCTCAAAACATAGATTGTGGGTACTCGTTAGAACTGCATCGCCTCTGCATGGGCCTTTTCATTACGAAAACATGCCTATATAATTTTAACCCCCTTAAACCCCACTTTTATGTAGTAAAACTGGGGTTTACAGGGGTATACATTATTTTTCTTATTTCTGCTCAAAACATAGATTGTGCGTACTCGTTAGAACCGCCTCGATGAGGCGGTTCTAACAAGTACCCACAATCTATGTTTTGAGCAGAAACATGAAAAATATCAGAATTTTTTATCTGAAAATTTTAATTTTTTGGTGGTAAAAGTTTCAGTATATTTGAATAGGCATGTTTTCGTAATGAGCCAGTAAATGATAGATAGTCCACTTACAGTAAAACATCAATGACTCGAACACCGATAACTCGTTTACCATGGCTAATTCGAAATCGTTTTTGAGTCTCTAGAAAATTCTTCCGGCAGCTCAAGAAAACAAATATTGAGGGATATTTAAAGATTTTTCCTATTTCATCATGGAACAATGAATGCTGTGTGTACTTATTAGAATCACCTCATTGAGGCGATTCCAATGAGTACACTAAACATACTATTATTTTTATAGACGATCGAAAAGACATCCATATATTATCCCAATTTGTCTCCTAACGTGGCGCTATGATTAACCCTCAGTGGCTCGAACTACCTATATCTAGAACAAATTTCCATGGCCCCAAAGATGTTTGAGGCCTTGAGGTTTTACTGTATATAAAATGGTGATAGGCATTTTGGGCATCTGATCAGAGCCAAAGCAACAAAAAAAAAAAAAAAAAAAATAGATAAAATAAAATAAAAAAAATAAATAAATAAAAGGCAAATTCGGCGGTTGTGGTCCTGAATAAATTTCATGAAGGGCATGTGTTTCATAAATCAATATTCAAAAAGATTTTGTGAAAAATCAATTTTAAAAAAGATAAAACCGACTTTAATTTGATAATAGGTCATTACATGCATAACTATCTCTGGATTCTTTTTGGCGTTGTCAGTCTGTGTTTATTTTTCTCTTATACTGATTATTCTTTTGGTTCCAAAGCAACCTTATGGCATCATTACGAAAACACGCCTATTCTAATATATCGAAAAATTTCACCACCAAAAACTGAAAGTTTTCAGATAAAAATTCTGATATTTTTTTCCTATTTCTGCTCAAAACATAGATTTTGGGTACTCGTTAGAACCGCCTCGCAGAGGCGGTTCTAATGAGTACCCAAAATCTATGTTTTTGAGCAGAAATAGGAAAAATAATGTATACCCCTGTAAACCCCAATTTTACTGTATAAAATTGGGGTTTGATTAAGGGGGTCAAAATTATATAGGTATGTTTTCGTGATGTAGCCCTTACACCCCTGTGTTGTTTTTTTAAGTGAGGTCTTCCATACGAGTAAAGCCTCAATGCCTCGAATATCTTAGGGACCATGGAAATTTGTTCTAGATATGGGAAATTCGAGCCACTTAGGGTTGATCACAGCGCCAGGTTAGGTGTCAAATGGGAATAATATATGGATGTCTTTTCGATTTTCTTTAAAATAATGGTATGCTGAGTGTAATCATTAGAATTGACTCCTAACCTGGCACTATAATTCACCCTCAGTGGCTCGAACTACCCATGTCTATAACAAATTTCCATGGTCCCAAAGATGTTAGGGCAATTGATGTTCGACTGTACATGTATTTATAAGAGCACCTACAATAAAACCTGTGTGACCAGCAAAGACTCAAATCAGCGTGTACATTCACCCAGAATGGCTAGGGTTCTTGTTTATCCCTCTTTGGATGGCCTGGAGGCTGTAGAAGGCACAAGCGATTAGCAAAGGCTCTGATCAGACAGCGCGGATGCGCAGGCTGATCTGAGTCTTTGATGGTCGCACAAGTCTTATTGAAGGTTTTGACGTGCGTTTGCTCACTTTGTTTCTACACTGTCGTTCGCTTTTTCCTTGATCTAAAAAGGGCCTCAGATATCACAAAGTTCCAGACTATATATATATAGTGAAGTATGGGATGCATTTTAAAACCTGTTTATTTGAACAAGACGTATTATATATTTAAATATTTCAGATCTTCTTTAAAATAATTTCACATATTAATGTACACACAATATTTTGATCTAATCTACGATCCTAGAAATTGCTCGGTGCATGCATGAGGTAGTTAAAATCTAACCAACCATTTCAAATTTAAGGGGAATGGATACATTTGGCAGATTTTTCGCCATTTTTACAAGGGAGACACACTTTGTGACTTCCTGTTTGCTTTCCTGCACCCCAAAGCCACTTCGGAAAAGGGGTCTACTCTAAAAGGAAAGAATTTGCTCCCCAAAAAGCAAATTCTTTCCTTTTAGAGTAGACCCATTTGCAGAAAGGAGCAAACTAATTTTGACACAATTGTCTCCCTTGAAACTGTATCATTTTCCATTAAGTGCAGGTCAGAGTATTTCTTTTTTTTTTTTTTTGTACAGTAAATTCACATGTTTGCTTTCCTGCACATTAAAGCCACTTCTGAAAAGGGATCTACTCTAAAAGGAAATGACTTCTTCTGAGGGGAAATGAGCAAAAATTGTGACAGAGTTTGCTCCCTTGAAAGTGTATCAATACCAATTGAAGAAAAAAACAACAACAAAAAAACAAAAAAAAAAAACAAAAAAAAAAAAAAAAAAAAAAAAAAAAAACAACAAAAAACAAACAACAAAAACGTCTCTGTTATTTGGTACAAAAACTGGGTGAATTTTGTAAATAAGAAATTGTTTTTTTTTCTGTTTTAGCATTAAAATTGTCAAATTTATCTTCAAACTTGAGGAAAATAAAGAAAAGTACATTTTTGGAATATATATATATATATATATATATATATATATATATATATATAAAACATTTTGGCTTTGTTCAAGATCTGATAAAGCTGTGTTGATTCAGCCTTTCTCAAATGATTTATTTCAATGTACAGTATCCCCCGTGTTGATATACAAGTAGAATCCGCCCTATCAACAAAGGATGATGCATATTTTTTGGGGATTTTATGTTCCTGAATTTATATGGGGATAGGGGTACATGTTTTCCCATAAAAATGAAATTACCACGACGGCCCACACTTTTCTTTTAATTTTCTATGAGTGTATATCAACCTCCTTCAAAGAATAAACCTTGTTTCGTGAGATTTCCACTGTAGCAAGTTTCTGGAAGGTCCATAATATGGAAGATATGCGGATTTATTTAAAGGATTGTTAGGAAGTGTCGAAAATTGGCATTGAAGATTCCTGTCTCATCTTGACAAATGAACAGCAGATGTATATCAGTATCATTTCTTGTATTGTTCTGCTCAAAATAATAAAATTAAGAAAGTAAGGTGAATGCTATTTTTGTCATACAATCCACTAACAGAATTATCTGCAAACTGTTGAGGGTGGGGTCATTCCAGGTCAGATTGTAAAAGCACGATGACGTATCAGTTTTAATTTAAAATAGTGAGCTGAATATATGCGAATTCCTAAGCAGTTTGCTGTGCAGGAAGTATTTCCCACATATGTCCTTAAGTGCAGTTCAGTGTACGTTTTTGACACTAAATTCACGTTAGCAAAAACAAAATAAGGTAGCTATACACACACAAAACAATCTGGTCGGATCTGTGCTGGGAAATAGATTCTAAACAAGTCATTTGACTTACTTCTGTATCCCTTTCATTGCACTGTGAATTGCATGATTATCATTATCATTGTGTTTGTATATGTACAGTATTTGGAATAAAATACAGTTTATACAAGAGTACTTTTGACGGTAAATTTACATGTGTCTCGTAGTCTAAATAACAATTTAGCCAGATCCGGAATCTGGCTAGGCCAAATAGGAATTCTTATTTATCTTCAAATAATTTCCTTACTACTGACCAGCAAATCAGCTATTAGACTGCTCTTTCCTCATACTCATTACGAAAACACGCCTATTCAAATATATATAGAAAATTTCAACTCCAAAAACTGAAAATTTTCAGGTATAAAAAACCTGATATTTAATATTTCTGCTCAAACCATAGATTGTGGGTACTCGTTAGAACCGCCTCGGCGAGGCGGTTCTAACGAGTACCCACAATCTATGTTTTTGAGCAGAAATAAGAAAAATAATGTATACACCTGTAAACCCCAGTTTTACTATATAAAAGTGGGGTTTTAGGGGGTCTAAACTATATAGACGTGTTTTCGTTATGTATACTTTCATGCCATGGGTCTATTTCAGGTTTTTCAAATACAATGAGTTCAATGAATTCATTTTTATAACTCTGAACTAAGTACATTTTCAGCCATTAATAGTTATCTGCTATCATTTGTTGAATAGGTAAAACAGACATTTAAAAGTGGCCATTTCATTAAAATGATACATTTTCATACTTGAGAATCACTAACTCTTTTATTGATATGTACAGAATGTACAGTTGTGAAATTACTTGAGAGCTCCTGGAAGATGAGATGAAGATCCAATTAAGAATTCCTGATTGGTCTAGCCAGATTCCGGACCTGGTTTAATTCCTATTTGGACTACGACATATGCAAAAACAAAACTAGGTAGCTATACAACCGTCATAAAAACTTGTCGGATCTCTCTGTCAACATAGCTAATGTCACAAATCCCTGAGCTACTGGGATTCTCAAGTATTTGCGGGCACCGGGCAACACATCTAGACTGTTAACCTTTACTACTCTATGGGCAAATTCAGCAGACGACAAATTGATGATATTTTATTTTTTTTATTTTTTCTCCAGAAAACGGGATTTACTATTTCATGCAAATTGTCTCAACTGGAGACAATTTGCATGACATGTCAAAACCTGTTTCCTTGGGAAAGTAAGAAAAAAAAATTCAATGTGTCGTCTGCTGAATTTTTTACCTAGAGTGCTATATGCGTTAAATGTACATTCGCTCTCCATGCGTACCTAGAAAGAATAAACTACCCGTGTTCGTTGTCTCTTGTCTCAACCCTAAAAGTGCCAATCACAACTGCAGCAGACGACATTAAGATTTTTTTTCTATTTTTCAAAGAAAATAAGTCTTTGCATTCCATGTGAATCGTCTGCTTGGCAAGCGATTCACATGAAATGTAAAAACTTATTTTCTCTGAAAAATAATATAAAAAAAAATAATTTAATTTGTCGTCTGCTACAAATTTTGCTTGGCGCTTTAAGGGTTAAGTGGGTAAATTTATTGCGTCTTGTATTTACAAGATCGCCTCAATCATAAATTCAGAGCCACTCTTCAACGCGCTGTTTAAATAGGAATATCTTATTCCAAACATGTTCAACTGTAATTCAGAAGACAGGCTTGGTATATATATATAAAAGATAGGTACATGAAATGGAAGTGACGTTGAACTGTGGAGATGATGGGTATCAGTTTCACCCTCGCGCGACCCTCATGAATTGTGCATTTCTTTGTGAAAACCGACATTTCATGTGTGGACAATAATTATGACGACCACGATGATGATAATGAATTGATGATTTTTCTATTTTACAATTGGTTTAAACAATATTTTATTTGTATAAATTCCATATTACAACTATTTTACAATTGATATTTTATAGAATATCTGTAGTTGTTAAGTGACGATTTGATGTTTTACGCCTCTTTCAACATTATTTAAGTCATATGGAGACGATGGAGGAATGATAATGATTTAATTAAGGACTCTATGCAATGTAACGCCATACAGTCATAAGCCAGCTGAATTCTACTTCTAGCGGGATTCGAACCTGGGACCTCTTGAACCGAACTCAGGAGCGCCAACCGCTCGACCAAGCGGACACTTCCAGACAGTATCGATCCAGACGAGACTGGTCAATCACGTTCGGACAATCAAGTCTGAGCAAACAAAATAGATTCAGATCAAACTGCTCATAAGGAGCAGTTTGATCTGAGTCTACACTGTTTGCCACTGTATTCAGGCAGCAACTTTTAGACATAACAGATAGATAAATGGACTTATACAAATTTTAGGACACGTGAAATAAGGGGTTAAGGAGCCCGAAGATTTTCAATCACAATTTTCACTGTTAACCGTAAATAATCAGCAAGACGTTTTACTGTGTATGTGAACAGCGAGGACACTGAACACACAGCACAGTGGCACCAAATGGTCGGAATTTTTACCATAGAAAAAAATATAGTTTTTCTTAAGGCAGAACGCGTCAAGCGAATTAAACGTTCTGCAGCATTCAGCAATTCTGGGAGCGTCAAGCGTAAACACTCTGTAGAATTGTAATGATTTTGAGAGCGGACAAGGAGGGTCCTTTTCAAACTGCGCGAATACGCAGGCTGATCTGAACCTTCTCTGCCCGCATGTGTCTCTCATTTTCTCATGACATGGATCATTGCGCTGCGTTACAACTCTTTGCTAAATAAAAGTTGAAAAGTCATCCGTATAACGTGATCTTCATTGTCACAATGATACTATATTTATTCTAAATATTCTGACAGACAGGCCTGAGCAAACAGTGTAGACTCAGATCAGACGCCGCGCAACGCGGCGTCTGATCTGGGTCTACACTGTTTGCCACTTATCAAGCAGTTCTTAGACGCATAAAAAAGGTGGTAAATCACTTGTTCAAATTTTAGGACCAGTATGGTGAGGGATTGAGGTGTCGAATACTTAGGGTAAACGCGATGGGTGAAATTTTAGGAGTTTGATTCTGATTCATGGACCCGTATCGTCATCTTGTTACAAAAAAAGGTTTTCCGCACAAGTTCATGACCGGTGAATTTTATATACAAATGCAAAGATTATGACCACTTTGTGACTGCTTGAAGATAGAAATCAGCAACAATAAAATGACATTTGCTGTGACCTCGGCTAACCTGCAGAAATTTAGAGTGTCCGGGTGGCCGAATGATTAGCGCTCCTGATTTCTAGAGGCGGACTTCGACTCACGACTGCAAGCCTTTCATTGCACAGAGCCTTTCATTATCACACCTTCATCGTCTCGATATGACGTAAATAATGTTGAAGGAGACGTAAATTATCAAATCATCATCGTCATTGACAGCAGAAATTGTATGAAATATCAGTTACTGTAAAATAGTAATGCACGAATTCTAAGTACGTCGGTGCACAATGTATTCAGGGTCATGAAATAACATTGCAGACAAAATCTAAAAAGAGAGAATGAATAAAAAAACAACTTGTTCGCGGATAACAAAACTAATCGAGTAGTATATGCGAAAAATCAGTAAACTCACCGATAAGCGTCGCAACGTGAGAAAACGTACTTTCTGATATGTGCGCCCAACGAAGTCTCAAATCAGACTGCGCATTCGCGCAGTCTGATTTGAGTCTTCGTTGTCCGCATGAAAAAAAACTTTGCATTCGAGATTATCAAAATGCGGCCAGTGAGGTTTCTGAATGCGCAGGCTGATCCGAATCTTCGCTGGGCGCACATGTCCAAAGGTCCGTTTCTTGACGTTACGGCTCATAATATACTGACAAAGATAATCGAAATCTTACATATTTACAATCAGCACTGAAAAGTGGTACTTCAGAACTAGCGTTTAATAATTTGAAAATAATTTAAAAAGAGTCAGAATTCATTTATGCAATGTGAAAAAGTGTGATTCAGATTTTATCAAAATATCGTGAAAAAGGTCGCTTCAAAAGACAGAATAGACGCATCGAAGTGGAAATATTTAGTATTTACACTGGGAAACATACAAGTTTTATTTCGCGATATTTGAGATATCAGAAAGCGCAATAAATAGACTACTTTAAAGATTTTCTTACTGTTTGGGGTATAAAACACTATCACGGGTATAGTAAACTTTTGGAGATTACGAAAAACACACATATACATGTGTCCATGATAATATAGTTTGGTGGTATTAAACTGAAACTTTCAATGGGGATATATTTTTTGGAAATACTAAAGTTCTATTGATTCTAGATATAGAGACATTTGGATATTACGAAACACACATATACATGTATCCTTATGATATAGTTTTGAGGTTATTAACGGTAACTTTCAATGAGGATAATTTTGGGGGATCATGCTAAAATTCTATAGATACAGGATCTGAGTACAGGATTTGTTTGCTTGTGTAAAAGATCTTGAATCCAAGATCCAAGAAGATCAGAAGATTTGTTAAGGAGGAATATTTGGTGATAGTTGTGGGATAATTGTCTCCATTTCTCTGTAAAAACATACGTTGTGGGAAATTATTAGAAGCGCCTCGGCGGGTTGCTTCAAAGAGTGTCCACAGCGTATGTTTTCATGGAGAATTAAGAAAAATATCCCAGGATTATCACCGATTACTCCTTGGTGATAATGCTGGGATAAGTTTATTCAGTTCATATGTTGTGGGTACTCATCATATGATCTGAAAGAACATATGTTGTGGGTACTCATTAGAAGCGCCTCTCCGAGGCGCTTCTAAAGAGTACCCACAACATATGTTTATGTGGAGAAATGAGAAAAAATATCCCATAACTATCACCAATTAGTCTTGCTTAATAATAAGCTGCAATCATTTCCATAAAAAACATATCGTGGCTACCCATAACATATGTTTTATTGTTTTGTGGAGAAACAAGAAAAAATATCCCGGTATTGTCATCAAAAATTCCTCCTTAACAAGTCTTCTGAAGCTATATATAGCTATATATATATATATATATATATATATATATATATATATATATATATATATATATATATATATATATATATATATATATATATATATATATATATATATATATATATATATATATGTAAAAATATATATATATATATATATATATATATATATATATATATATATATATATATATATATATATATATATATATAAAATCAAAGCTTGATGATAATTCTGGGACATTTGAATTACGACAAATATCCCAGAATTATCAGCAAATACTCCTCCTTAACTAGTCTTCTAAAGACAGTTGTATATTATATATACAATGTATACATCTTTGTTTTATCAGAGGTTGATAGTGCAGTGTCAGTTACACTAGCATGAAAGTGGCCTCATCTTAATCTTAGGTGGCGCCTGACAACGCAAGCTTGAATCACTGAAATCTACATGATCTTACCTAATGTAAGGAATATCTTAATGTAAACTAATATGTCCTATGATGACTTGATACTGAAGTTACCCAAACTCTCAAGTTTCACTTTTCGAACAAAAAGTTTCCAATATCGGTACCCTTGTATTGGATTTCTTAAGTAAATGAGAGGAGCGGAGTTACAGGTTGACTGTCAGTTCGTTTGAAGACATTGAGAAGTCTAGTGGCACGATTGAATACAGGAATATTCTTGGAAGTGAAGGGAAGGGGAAACAACCAAGTCTGAATATATTTGAAGATAGTTGAGTTGGGACAGTGCACTTTCCAAACTGGAAGTCATGCGTATCTCCACGACGCCAATGGCGTTAACGCTGCCGACGGTGCCGGCATTGACGTCACTACCGATGACGTCACCATTGACATCGGAGACACCAGTGTTGTTTTATACGTTAACCCAGCCTCCGCCACCAAGCCCTGGACTTACTACCGGTGTGAGTCAAGGACTGAGTTCAGTTGTTAACCCTATGGTGAGCCCTGGGGTGAGCTCCGGGGTGAGCTCCGGGGTTAGTCAGGGCGCGAGTTCTGTGAGTCCTCCGTCGGCCGTCGTACCCGACATTATGCAGTTAATCAACTACGGAGATAAAGATCTTGGCCTACTTTTGTCTCAGAGGTAAAGTTTACAAATCTCATCGAATCGTAACGCAAGAAAAGGGTCCTTATGCCATATGCGGGCAGCAAAGGCCCAGATCAGCATGCGCATACACGCACTTTGCGTATTGGCGCAACCTGATATGGGCTCTGTTCATGGATGTTGTCACCTGTATCTATTGATTCTATGACTAATGGGAAACTGATACGCTTTCAAGGAAGACAACTCTGTCAAATTGTTTTTTTCCTCCCTTCTGAAAAAGGTGTCTACTCGAAAAGGGCAAAAATGTTGCCTTCCCTTCCTTCTGAAAAGGGTTCTACTCTAAAAGAAAATTCTTTCCTTTTAGAGTAGGTCCCTTTTCAGAAGGGATTTGGTGTGCAGGAAAGCAAACGGGAAGTCACAAAAATTGCTCCCCCCCCCCCCCCCCTTGTAAAAATGGCAGAAGGTCTGCGAAATATATCTAGATCCTTTAAGCGCTCTTTTCTTGCGATGCACGTTATAATTTTGTGATATGACCAGTTGTAGGAGATTGATTCGACATTTTTCATGAACAACTAAAATAATGACCAGTATTTACACTGTGCCCAGCCTGCAGAATGCCTTCGCTGTTAAATTATAGTCTGATTCAAAGTCCTAATTTACACGAACTACAGGCGCAGTATCTATATTCAACAAACCATTTTGGATAGATACTGTATTGACTGTATATTTTACAAATGCTTTGGCAGGGGTTGAAATTTTGATATGACTTCTTTGGCCTACAGCTTGGCAAGTCAAGCCCAGGCCAGAAAACGTAACTACGCACACTCCAAATGATCTAAATATGCGCAGCTACTTGTTCGCCGAGAAAGCTGGTCATTTCTGTGTCATCTCTTAATTCGTGTTCTTACTATTTGTTTACCTCTATTTTATTTTTTCTTTTCACCAGTTCTTCTCTAGTAAATATTTGCGAAATCTGACATTTAATATATTGAGCAAACTTCTTAGTTAATCTGAGGTCATCAGTCTAGTTGAACCGCAATTTCAGAAAACGTACTTTCGAACATTTGCGCCCAACAAATATTCAGATTAGCCTGAGCATTCGCGTAGTCTGATCAGAATCTTCCCTGGACGCATTTTGGATAGCCAAGGATGCAAAGTTTCTTCATGCTGACAACGAAGACTCTGATCAGCCTGCGCGGATGCGCAGGCTGATCTGAGTCTTCGTTGGGCGCACATGTCAGAAGGTACGTTTCCTTACATTGCGGTTCAATTCAGAGGACGATCTTTTTAATTTAAAATATGTCGCACTGATATAGAGCGACTTTAATCACCTTTATTGTATAGGCACATGTTTATTATCTTTCAAGTAGAGCTTCAGTCAATGTTGAATGTACACTTTAAATCCTTGATAACTTGTTATGAACTTTTTGTCTCGACCACTGTACTCGGTAGTACTCGCAATGTATACTGGCCAGTGCTTGTAGTGTTTAATTGTCAGCACTGGCAGAGTATACTAGTCTCGCAGTATATACTCGTTAGTACTCGGTGTATACATGTATATTCTTGGCAACACTCAATGTTTACTCGGCAAAGCTTGTTGTATATAGTTGAAAGTGCTCACAGAATATATTTGTCAGCACTATATACTATTCGCCAGTTCTCCAATTATAAACTTGTCAGTACCTGCAGTGTATATTCACCAGAACTCGTTTTATATACTTGTTAGTACTCACAGTGCGTAGTCGTCAACACACCTAGTGTATTAGTATATACTTGTGAGTACTCGCAGTACTCGTCAGTACTCATAGTATATCCTTTTTAGTACTAGCAGTATATACTTGTCTGTACTCGCAATGTATACTCGTCAGTACTCCTAGTACATATTTGTCAGTACTCACATTGTGTATTCATTAGTTTACACCTTGAAGTACTCGTAATATATGCGTTAATACTCGCATGCACTCGTAGTTTATATCTGTCAGTTATCACAGAGTATACTTACCGGTACCTAGATTATGATTTCATAAAACTTTACAGAAATGAAGTTCCTGAGTTTAACTGCCTTTCATTGCACCTCTGGCATCTCCCTCTGTACTTCAGAATTTCTGTGCGAAGCAATTTTTCTGTCCACATTTATTATTAGATACTCACCAAATTTGATTGATTTGTTCTGTACGATTAGAGACAAACCATGACTTTAAAATTGTTTGGAGTGAATTGATTTTGAAGGGTTGTGTTTTAACAAGATTTCTTTATCAAAGGGCTGATGAAATATGGGTTTAGGCAAACTTAGCTTATGAAGACACTATGGAGTATTTTTAACTGTTTTATCTAGAATAGATTAACCAGCTGTTTAAACATTTAGATGTGTCATTTAATTGATCTGTCTTTCTCTGTCTCTGTCTCTGTCTCTCTCTCTCTCTCTCTCTCTCTCTCTCTTATCGACTAGATATTAAGCCTAACCGTCTGTATCTGTGTAAACGTTAAGCTGTGTCATTTAATCGTAATCTAAATGTTTCTCTTTTTCATTCACAATTCAACTTACAGAAAATTAATGGGCGCATGAAACCAAAGACACGAGATGTATCTAAGTAATTGTGATGGTCTGTGGTTTGTATCAATTACAGTTAAAATTAGTTTCCTCTCATCACTAGGTTTTGATGTTTTCCACAAATCTAAATCTAACCTATATTTTCGGACAGTTTGAGACAGGCCATAGCAAACAGTGTAGACTAGATCAGACGCCGCAGAACGCGGCGTCTGATCTGAGTCTACACTGTTTGTCACTCATCCAGCAATACAGGTAGTATTATAGACTTAAATATTAAGACAAGTATAGTAAGGAATTGACGTGTTCGACTTTAGGACAAGCTTGATTGAAACCTGAAATTCCAGATCAGACGTCAAAGAACAGAGCGTCCGCTCAGAGTCTACACTGTTTGCCACTCATCCAGCAATTTTAGACACAACAACAGGTCATAAAATGGAATAATTCCAATTTTAGGACAAGTACAGAGTGTGGTAAGGAGTAGACTGGCTCCAGTCTCCCGTGACTAAAATCTATTCTTATAACCCTGCCCCAAATTGATAATCCACTGAAATAAAACCAAAATATCATGACTATAAAGGCTTGTCACTAGTAACCAACCTTTATAGTCATGATATTATTTTGGTTTTATTTTAGTTGATATATCAAACAGAATTATAAGAATATGGAGCCAGTCTAGGTAAAGAGTTAAGATGTCCAAATATTAAGGGTACATAGACTGGTGGACACTTTAGTCAACTTCTTAGAGCAGTTAAACAAATGAAAATTAATATTTCATAATGTTTCTTTCCTAATATTAAGGATTACTATGTTTCACATGAAAATAAAGTGTTATGACATCCTTTTAAAAACTAAGGGCCAAAAAGGCATTTTGAGGAAGTTTGCTAGTTTTGCATACTACCGGTGAAAGGATAAGCAAGTAAATAAAACTAATTGAACCGCCATGTAAGAAAACGTACCTTCTGACATATGCGCCAAACGAAGACTCAAATCAGCCTGCGCATCCGCACATTCTAAAAAGAGTCTTTGTTGTCCACATGAAGAAATTAGTATCCTAGTCTGTCCAAAATGCGCCCAGTAAAAATTGTAATAACGCAGGCTGACCTGAATCTTCCTTGGGTGCACGTGTACGAAGGTACTTTGTCGGACGTTGCGGCTCAATCTATACACGCGAGAAGATGTATACCTCATTGTAAAACGCGGATGTTGAAAACATTGAAGGCGCATAAAAAGTAATATCAGGTGTGTATCTATACACGAACAAACATAAAAGAGGAAAATAATTATATATAAAAAGTCAAAGTAATTTAAACGCATGTTAGTTTAACCCTTGTCATACTGAATAGATTAGGATGCCACGCCCATTTCTAACTGTCAGCCAATCAGATTACTTAATTTTTATAAATTCACATACTAAATGACAAACCCTGCAGATCCAGATCAGTTGGCTTCTTCAGAAGTCTACTGATCTGGATCTACTCAGTTTGCAAACGCAGGGTATATCCGAGCTCAGCAGGGCAAGGGTTAAAGGGAAAAACAGCTTTGGTAAACAATTTCTCTGAGATGAAAGATCTTACCAATCCATCCATTCTGATCCAAAATTGAGCACTGGATGAAAAATTAAGTATGTTATCGCGGTTTGAATATTAAAAAAAAATTTATGGGCGCCGCCATTTTGAATATTTCATGACGCTTTATGACGTCATAGAGTCTTTATTAAATATGCAAGACCTGTGCATTGTGGTTCATCTGATCATTTTACAATGCTGCCAAATTGTAACAAACCTGGATCATTACGAAAACACGCCTATTCAAATATATTGAAAATTTTGCCACAAAAAAGGAAAATTTTCAGATAAAAAATTCTGATATTTTTCATATTTCTGCTCAAAACATAGATTGTGGGTACTCGTTAGAACCGCATCGGCGAAGTGGTTCTAACAAGTACCCACAATCTATGTTCTTTTTAGCAAAATAAGAAAAATAATGTATCCCCCTATTAACCCCAGTTTTACTATATAAAAGTGAGGTTTAAAATTAAAAATTATATGCGTGTTTTCGTGATGGTGTAAATGGGTGCATGCAGTCTGTGTCCTATTTTATAGACGTGCTGTATGACACTATAGCCATAGTGTAGATTATATTTCATGATCTTTTTTGCGTAATTGTGTGCACAGAGTTCTGCTCAACATGTGGTTGTTGCATTTTACATAGACTGGCTCCAGTTTCCAGTGACTAAATATTTGTTCTTATGGTCCTGTTTGATAATCCACTAAAACAATACCGAAATAATATCATGATTATAAAGGCAGGTCAATAGTGACCAAAAAGCCTTAATAGTAATGATATTATTTTGGCTTTATGTTAGTGGATAATTGATTATCAAACAGGATTATAAGAATAAATATTTAGTCACTGGAGACTGGAGCCAGTCTATGTAATAATATTTCAAAATGTCATTTGCTGAATTTTTTACCCAGCAAGCAGGGCCCAGTTGTTCAAAACAGCTAACGTAACGTTAAATGTTCTATCTTGAAATATGGTAAATACATTGATATATTTTGCTGTAAAACATGTGAGCAGTTTTTGCGTGCAGAATCTTCTCACATTTTAACATTTAAAGACCCCATATTCATTTCCAAGAAAGGCTTAATAAATTGATATAAAATATTGATAAAATTAACCATTTTATCATCGTATTAATACCATATATCAAATTATTAAATTTTCTTGGAAAATAAAATGTCTATTTCTGAGGAACATGGAGCCTTCAAGTAACGAGTTTTTCAACGACGAGCTCGTTAAGCTAACGATGCTTTGAACAACTGGGCCCAGAGCGTTAAAGAACATATTTAACTTCCATCACGAAAACATATCTATATAATTTTGACCTCCTTAAACCTATTTTTATAAGTAAAACTGGGGTTTACATGGGTATACATTATTTTTATTATTTCTGCTAAAAACATAAATTGTGGGTACTCGTTAGAACCGCCAGAATTTTTATCTGAAAACTTACAGTTTTTGGTGGTAAAATTTTCAATATATTTGAATAGGAGTGTTTTCGTGATGACTACAGCTAGTGTTAAGTGCGGTGTGGCGCTCACCAAAAGGGTCACCCGTATTTCATCAAAACATTCCGCCACTGAAATTACAGTTTAGAGATTTCAGACGCGTTTGTAGCAAAACACTTCTCTGGCTGTTATATAAGTTCAGTATTTTATTATATGATTTAAAACATTTTTTGACATTTTTACTGCGTCTCAGTATTTTCTTATTACTAAATTTAATCATAACTTAAATAAACAATAAATTATTCTATCATAAATGCCGCTTAACGGAGCATGACATGGGGACATTACCTGGTTAAGTATTGAATCTTCGCGTATATATACCAGTCTATGGGCAAATTTATCAGATCACAAATGGGCGATATTGCTTTTTTTTTTTCAAGAAAATAGGCTTTGACATTTCATGCAAACTGCCTCCTTAGGAGACGATTTACATAAAATGTCAAAGCCTGTTTTCTGAGAAAATAAGAACAATATTCCAAAATGTCGTCAACTGAAAGTTTGCCACTATGCTAAGCGTTCACCTATACGGTTTAAGTGGTGTATATTAAATATACTCTCATATACTGCAGCAACTTTTCGAGGGACAATTAAACATCCGGAAAATTCGTAGACCCCGCTGATAGATACCCAGTAAGCATTTTTTTTATAAATCTATAGCGGGCCGTTCTCGGCACGTCAGGGTAACAGGTAGAAACAATAATCAGCAAGATGAAACAATTATCAGCAAGTAGAAACAATAATCCACAGGCAGAAAGAAAATTCAGCATGTAGAAATAATAATCAACAGGTAGAAACAATAATCAGCAAGTAGAAACGCTAATCACAAGTAGAATAGTAATAAGCAAGAAGAAACAATAATCATCTGTAGATACAGTAATCAGCAAATCGAACGATAATCAGCAAGTGGAAACAATAATCAGCAGGTAGAAAGAATAATCTGCAGGTAGAAACAATAATCAGCACGTAGAAATACTAATCAGCAAGTAGAATAATAATAAGCAAGAAGAAACAATAATCATCTGATAGAAACAATAATCAGCTAATCGAAGCAGGTGGAACAATAATCGACAGGTAGATACAATAATCAGCAAGCAGAAACAATAATCAGCTGGTAGAAATAATAATCCGCAGACAGAAATAATAATCGGCAAGTAGAAATACTAATCAGCAAGTATAATGATAATAAGAAAGAAGAAACAATAATCATCTGTAGATACAGTAATCAGCAAATCGAACGATAATCAGCAAGTGGAACAATAATCGACAGGTATATACAATAATCAGCAAGCAGAAACAATAATCAGCAGGTAGAAAGAATAATCCGCAGGTAGAAACAATAATCAACACGTAGAAATACTAATCAGCAAGTAGATTAATAATCAAAAGGTAGAAACACTAATCAGCAAGTAGAACAGTGATCAGCAGGTAGAACAATAATCAGCAAGTTGAAAAATAATCTGCAAGTAGAACAGTGATCAGCAAGGAGAAAAATGATTAGAGGAGAGAAACAATATGATTCAACAAGTAGAACTTCATCAAGAAGCTAGTAGATCAATAGTCAGCAAGTAATCAAATAAAACAATAATCAGCAAGTGAGCAAGTAGAACAATAATCAGCAAGTAAGGAAGTAAAACAATTATCAGCAAGTAAGCAAATAAAACAATAATCAGCAAGTAAGCAAGTAAAACAATAATCAGAAAGTAAGCAAATAAAACAATAATCAGCAAATGAGCAAGTAGAACAATAATCAGCAAGTAAGCAAGGAAAACAATAATCAGCAAGTAAGCAAGTAAAACAATAATCAGAAAGTAAGCAAATAAAACAATAATCAGCAAATGAGCAAGTAGAACAATAATCAGCAAGCAAGTAGAACAATAATCAGCAAGTAAGCAAGTAGAACAGCAAGTAAGTAAGTAAAACAATAATCGGCAAGTAGAAAAAATAATTTCTCGTCAAAATTTACTACCTTTAAATCCAAGATGCTGTTAATGATAATAGGAAAGAACGATTGGAATAAGATAAGTTTAGCATCTCCTTAGGAGACTATTTGCTTGAAATACCAAGTCCTGTTACTGGGAAAAATAAGAAAAAGAATAGAATCTCAGCTGCTGCTATTAAAAACCATCAGGTCAAAAGTTAATAAGCCACATAAAGAAATGTTATAGTGAATAATTCTGAACTGTATGATACGGTTGAACTCAGAATGTACTTTCAAATCAAATTTATTATCTGATTTTGACATCCATTAATGTTATTAATGTTTAAATTGCTGCTGCTGTTACAGAAAGAAGACATATCTTTTGATACAAGAAAATACAAACAAACAAACACACAAACAAACAAACAAATAAATAAAATAATAATAATAATAATAATAATAATAATAATAATAATAATAATAATAAAACACTACGAATAAAAATATATGTAGTTTACTTTTTGCTACATCACTAAGAGTATTTTGTTTTCATTTGTTCTGCCCCTTGCTCACCTTCTGGATCAAAGTAACATTTCTTAGTTTCTGGGCAAATAGCAGTGACAAATTGATGCTTTTTTTGTCTGATTTTGTCCAGAAAATAAGGCATCTTTTTAACTCACTTGTTTCAAAGTCGGTGCAACCGTGTTTTAACAACCAATATTAACCCACAACGATCTCTTGGTTAATAGCAGACGACAAAGCGATATCGTTTTTTTTTTATTTTTTTTTTATTTATTTATTTTTTTCGTTTCTCAAGAAAATGAGGTTTGACATACATGTGCCATACAAATTGTCTCCAATGGACGTCATAGAAAGAAGAAAGGAAATTCCCATACAATGTATTCAATGTATTTATGAATATTTATGATTATCATCTGTTGGCCCAATTCCTGCAGTTGTGTTACTCTCTCTCTCTCTCTCTCTCTCTCTCTCTCTCTCTCTCTCTCTCTCTCTCTCTCTCTCTCTCACACACACACACACACACACAGAGAAAAAGAAAAAGACACACTGGCATGCGCTGCCCATTATAAAATTGTATTATACCACATATAAACGCATTAAATCTGAGATATCAACCCAGCGAATTCTAGTCCCCTGATGTTGACAGGTTGATGGTTTTGAAAAAGAGTTTCTATTGTGTGTTATGATGAATTGCAGGAACAGTAGTCATTCAACATCATCTGAAATCTTGTTTGTATTATTTATGCAGTCTGCATGGTTTCGTAGGTACATTCAAGGTCGAGGACATACATTAGAGTGCAAATAGTATATGCCATGTTGTAATGACCCTAAGACTTCCTTGGCTCAATGCTCTGATTTTGCTATGGTTATTTCTTAAATAAGCTTATAACAGCTTGAAATAACTGAAAATGTTTAAGCTTTTGATAAAATTTGAAGAAAAATGTTTAAAAGTTTGTTCTTTTTCCAAGGAAATAGGACTTGACATGTCATGAGAATCGTCTTGCATGAAATGTCAAGTCTGATTTCTTGGAAAATATAACAAAAATAGTTATAATTTCTAATATTTAAATCTAGCGTATAAAGAGTCAAAAACAGCGACCATCTTTATCTTAAAAAAATTGGGCAACTTTCAGGAGCACATTCTTTCCTTGATCGGAAACAACTTCCAGAGTACAAAAGCAGCATAATAGCGATAGAATGTTTCAGGCATCGGGGTTATGAAACATTTTTTCATGCTCAACTCACCTGAGCATGAAATTTTCTCTGGTAATAAATATGTAAATGCCAACAATAGCTGGCAGTTTCATATTTATTAGCAAAGAAATTTAGCAAGAAAGAAATTACAATTGTTAGTAATTTGAGATTTATTAGGACAAATTTCGGACTCAGCTGAGTTGAGCATGAAAAAAGTTTTATAACCTCGGGGCCAGGTTTATTCCTACACCATAATTCTCTATTAGTCTGTCTGTCTGTTTATTTCCGCATAACAAAAACATGCCTATTCTAATATACAGAAAATTTCACCACCAAAAACTTAAATTTTTCAGATAAAAACTTTTGTGATATTTTTTCATATTTCTGCTCAAAACATAGATTGTGGGTACTCTTTAGAACCGCCTCGGCGAGGCGGTTCTAACGAGTACCCACAATCTATGTTTTTGAGCAGAAATAAGAAAAATAATGTATACCCCTGTAAACCCCAGTTTTACTATATAAAAGTGGGGTTTAAGGGGGTCAAAATTATATAGGTATGTTTACGGGATGGTCTGCTCTCTCTCTCTCTCTAATATATCGCTTTTCTTTAAAATTCAATGACTGTCATAGTTCAGATACCTCGAACACTAGCTGCATCCCACGAGGAGTAGCTTAACTTTCTCCGACAGCCATTGATTCTGTGAGGAGGTAACGGTGCGCTCGATTGGGAGCACTATTGTGCAGCCTAATCTAGGCTTTATTTATCCATATACTGCATAATGTTCAGGTTCTTGCATTCTGTCTATTCATAGCTAGGAAATCAAGTTGGCCAGACCAAGTGTTACGTACAGTTCTGTCAATTCGCCAAACTCGTCAGTTATGGATAACCTGATCACTTACCACGAATAAAGAAGCCTGTTTTGTTGTTTACCGGAAATTGAGCGTCTGAAAACAGTGGTTTTAAATAGCAGATTTATAAAAGGACCCTCGTACCATATAAGGACTGCATAGGTCCAGATCAGCCTACGCATCCGCGCGCCCTGACTAAGACCTTCTCTGTTCAGCGATATATTTTACAGTAGCCTAAGAGTAATGAAAGCCCTGATTAGTCTATGCGAATCTGCAGGCTGAGTCGGGCGTTATTTTTGCCCGAATATTTGAAGAAGGTCCCGATGACCATGTTGTCGCTTATTTGATTTTGAAGCCGCATAAATACGCAAAATTCAGATCTACCAATACCATAATTCCATTGATAGTGTAAGCCAAATTATAAATGGAAATGCTACACATTCAGGGAAGATAACTCTGTCAGATTGTTTTTGTCCTCTTAGAAGGCTTTGCTTGAATTTAAAAGGAAAGAATTTGCTCCTTTGGGTCCTTTGGGTCTGCTCTAAAAGGAAAGAATTTGCTCCTAATGGAGTAAATTCTTTCCTTTTAGAGCAGTCCCATTAGAAGCAAATTCTTTCCTTTTAGAGCAGTCCCAAAAGTATAGCAAATTATTTCGTTTTAGAGCTGGTCCCTTTTAAGAAGGAGTTTCATGTGTAAGAAAGCTAGCAGGAATTCATAAAAAGTTATTTCTCTTGTAAAAGAGGCGGCAAAACTATCAACTCATATGACATCACATATCACTGGAATGCCGAGTCATTCATATTCGTGAACAAAATGGTAATACGAGTCTAACCAAGCCAATTTAAAAGCCGCGATGTCAGAAAACGTAGCTTCGACCATGTGCGCCCAGCGAAGATTCAGATCAGCCTGCGCATTCGCGCAGTCTGATCAGAATCTTCACTGAGCACATTTTGGATAGCCAAGGATGCGAAGGATAGTTTCTTCTTGCTGACATACAAGCCTGTTCAGACTGCAGGAATGAGGAAGCTGATTTCAGTCTTCGTTGGGCGCAAAAGTCAAAAGACACGTTTTCTCACGTTGCGACTCACGCAGCGAAGGCTTTGATCAGCCAGCGCATTTTGCATGTGCTGGAAGGTACAATTTCGCCTGACGTGGTCCGTACTTATGTTGGTTTATATTTTATTATTTACATTTATGTTCCTGCAACCTCGTTTATGTTTTTTTCAGTGTAATACAATCCTTGACAAAACTGAGGTTTGCAAGGACAAAAATGTCAGAAAACTGTGCATACATGATGTAACAGTGTCTGTCATTTTATATACATATTTTGAGCAAAGCAGTGGTATAGAAAAGCATATTATTTTCATTAAAAAACATATGTTATAAAGGCATATACAATAACAATCTAATAGGTGGCATTTAGACACAAAGAACACACAAAAGAACGAAAATCGGAGACTCGGTTTAATTAAGTCTCTTCATGTGCAGCTATGTAATTTTCGAGGCAGCATGCGCCTCCTAGTATCGGCTTTAGCGCTATTAAAGCCCGGATTACTGTTCCAAAAATATTTAATGGCTGCAGTGTTTAAGAAGGATACAAATTGTTGTTTGCTTTTGAAAATGATTTTAGATTTGAACCGCAACATGACAAAACCAAAAAAATGGCATATGCACCCAGCGAAGACTCAGATCAGCCTGAGTATCCACCCAGTCCGATCAGAGTCTTCGGTATGCGCTCAATAGGTAGCCAAGGACCCAAGCTTTCGTCTTGCTTTCCGGACAGCGAAGACTCTGATCAGACTGGGCGCTTGGCGCACATGACAGTTTGTTGGTTTTGTCATGAGGTGGTTCATTTACTGTTTACTATAAATCAATAGAGAATTCTGGTACGTTTGATGGACAATTTAAAGGGAGAAGATACATTGGGTAGATTTTCCGCAATTTTATGCGAAGGAGATGACTTTTGTGACTTCCTGATAGCTTTCTAGAACACAATCCCCCTTCTAAATAGGGATCTACTCTAAAAAGAAAGAACTGCTCCCAAGGAGACCCCTTTGAAAATTTAGGTAGAGTTGGAGTGGTGGTGGTTGTGTGTGTACTGGGGGTAGGGGGGGGGGGCGTGGGAGAGGGGCGTGGGGGGGGGGGGGAGGATATGTGCAGATATGTCCTTCAATTACGGCTCATATTTGCTTCTATCTTATCACAAAATCTAAACGCTTAGCATGCTGGGTAAAATTTTCAGCAGACGACATATTGAGATATGTTTCTTATTTTTCCCAGAAAAAAGGATTTCACGTTTCATGCAATTTGTCCATATTGTTAAATCCTGTTTTCTTGGGAAAATAAGAAGTATATCATCAATTGTCGTCTGCTGAATTTGCCCAGAGAGTGATTAAGGTTAATAAACTGTTAACGCGCCAATCACAATTGCAGCAGAGAACATTTTGTAATATATTATTCTTATTTTGTTTTTGAGAGAAAATAGGGCTTAAAATGTCAAGGCTTATTTTCTTCGAAAAATAATAATAATAAAAAGAACGTCATCTGCTACAATGTTGGCCTAATGTATCAAATAAAACTAAATTTTTCTGTCCTTGGTTTTAAATTGTAACATATCAGTTAACGCTGATATGAAAATCAAGACAGTACAGTTTAAGATAGTCTCAGTTTGTCTCGCAAAATAATAACGACAATATTTTCTCCACCGTCAACATATAAAAACACATTTACCTTTACCACTCTATTGGCAAATTCAACAGACGACAAATTGATGAGATATTTCTTACGTTTCCTAGAAAATAAGATTGAACATTTCATGCAAATTGTCTCAAGACAATTTGCATGAAATGTCAAATCTTATTTCTGGGAAAATAAGAAAAAAATGTCGTTGGTTAAATTTTTTACCCAGCATGCTAAGCGTTAAAGTACATTATCATGTAATTTGATGCGTCGATAAAAGGGCCTGTTATGCATTATGAGAAGAACGAAGACTCGGATCAACCTGTGCATCCTCGCAGTCTGATCAAAGTCTTCTCTGTCCGTCGATGTATGCTACAGTATCAGTCTGATTTTATAGGCAGATAACGAATCCCGGGTCAGACGGCGCGAAAGCGTTCATTGCACGTGCATGCGATAAAGGTCTTTTTTCCCATGCACCTATAATAAAGTAAAATGAGGAACAAATGAGTCAAAACATGAGAAAACGTACCTTATGACATGTGCGCTCAACGAATTTCAAATCAGCCTGCATATCTACGCAGTCCAATGTCCTCATGAAGAACCTTTGCATCCTTGGCTATCCAAAATGCGCCCAGTGAAGATTCAGATCAGACTGCGCGAATGCGCAGGCTGATCTGAATCTTCTCTGGACGCACATGTCCGACGGTACGTTTTCTGACGGTGTGACTCAAATTTATCTCTTACTAACCTTAGTTAGGCTGCGAAAAGCCAAAAATGCTATACGAGCCATCCATCCACCCAGCCTCACTAGAATCTTCCCATCTCCCTGACACCAGTTCTGTAGCTTTATGATTACTGTATTCACCCTAACTATTTGGGAGACCATATTTGACGAAAATGACCCTCATGGGTCGACGCGTCGTTAAAACCCAAACTCATCATCATCATTGGGAGACCATAAGTCTTTACCATACTTGTCATAAAATCTGAACACGTCAATTTTACTGCCTGTAAATTTGTCAAATAATAATTAGATGCGTGGAAATAGTGTAGACCCTGATCAGACGCCGCGTTAAAGAACAATTGTGGGCCGGCCTCGGTGGCTCAGTTGGATGCGCCGTCCGACTGGAGACCAGGAGGTCGCGGGTTCAACCCCCGCCGAGGTCGGCAACATTCTTTCGTGGAGATTGATCATGAAATATTTTCTACGGTCATTCTCTCCCTTCCGCTGATTCAAGAAGGGCAGTTGTCAGTTTCTGGCGAAAGAATGTGCACAATACTGGTTAACCGCTTAGAGGACTAAGCCTGCCCAGTAAACGTGTGGTTAGGTAAACTGACCGCGCTCGACATGACCCCATTGGGTTGACTGGGCCGTAAAACCTCAACACAAACAAAAAGAACAATTGTGAAAATTTTAACAAATAGATCTTGTGAAAATCTGCCTCCAATTTACTTAACCTGCTGATTTCTGCATAATTTGCAGCCGCGAATAGACTGGTTGGTTTAGAGTTTAAAGACCCACTCAACACTATTAAGGTAATGTCGAGCCGGTCAGTTTACCTAATTACACCTTTCCTGGGCAGGCTTAGTCCTCTTTGCGGTTAACCAGTACTTGTGCACATTCTTTCGCCAACTGCCCTTCTTGAATCAGCGGAAAGGAGACATTGACCGTGCAAAATATTTCATGATCAATCTCCACGAAACGGAATGTTGCCAACCCGGCGGGGATCGAACCCACGACCTCCTGATTACCAGTCAGACGCGCATCCGACTGAGCCACCGAGCCTCGGAAGCCGGCAAAACTTACGACGAAAGGTTTTGCATTATATCGTGACAAGTTTGTAAATTTACGTCTTTTATGTAAAGCGCCAGGCAAAAACGATTTTCTGAAAGATATCGAAAGTCGAGTATCACTACGAAAACACGCCTACTCAAATATATTGAAAATTTTACAATCTCCCCCAAAAAGGGAAATTTTCAGTAAAAAAAACCCTGATATTTTTCATATTTCTACCCAAAACTTAGATTGTGGGAACTCATTAAAACCGCCTCGACGAGGCGGTTCTAATAAGTACCAACAATCTATGTTTTGAGCAGAAATAAGAAAAATAATGTATACTCCTGTAAACCCCAGTTTTACAATATAAAAGTGGGGTTTATGGGGGTCAAAATTATATAGGCATGTTTTCATGATGTGTATTTCAGTCCACTTAAAACAAAGACCTTATCGAGGACTAGCAACCCTGTTGCAGAAATCATGCTGGCAGTTTATGTTACAGCATTAGTTACAATGACATTTGAGAAGACAAAACAACAGGTTACTTCTTATCAGTGTACATTTCATCTCATTGTCCACTGAAATATTATATGTAAACATAGTTCGTGTCATAATATAGATACTTTTTGTCTTTGGATAAAATTTTAAAATTTCCCTTCGAAAATATGTTCATTGTATATTACATAACTGAATATCCCATTGAATGGGTTTTAGACTGTAACGTTATCTATAAAGGAAAAAAGAAAGGACGTAATAAAGCGATCATATTCCTTTCCTTTAACAAGTCTGTATAATATATACCCCTATTTCCTCCCACAATTTATAGCGAAAACATGGGTATGTCGGCGTCTATATTATAAATGGGATTTTCAGAATTGTGCGGGTTTTTAACTAGCTCTTCAATGTATTTGTTACTTCCAGTAATGTCTGTGTAATATGTATCCCTTTGTTCTCTCATAATATATAGTGATAACATTACATTATAAGGGGTTTACATTATAAGGGAGATTTTCAGAATTTTACATTTTTAAACGTTTTTCAATTTATAGTGAACCCTCGTTACAACGACAGCATTTGTTCCCAAAGACGTTGCCATTAAAACGAATTTTGCTGTTGTACAGGATACTTAATGAGCAGATTGAAATGTAAGAAAGGTCTTGTTTTGTTCTTATTTCCTCATAATACATATGTTTTGGATCAATGAGGCGATTCTAACAAATATCTAAAACATATGTTTCTTTAAAGTATTTTAAAATACAATATGCTTGCATAATTTGTGACTAATTGTTACCTCTTAAGCGACAGTTTCGTGACAGTCAAATTGCCATTATAACGAATTTTATCGTTGTATCGAGTGTCGGTATAAAGAGGGTTGTCTATACTTGTTAATTTTAGGAACCCGTTTTACTACAAAAATCTATCCTCATGTACTTAATAACTGAAACCATCTCCATTTCCCATCTTATATGGTGAAAACACCCAACTTATATAGCTCAAGATAAGAGGGCTATCAAGATAAACATTTTTTTCTCATTTCTCCACTAAAACATGTTGTGGGTACCCATTAGAAGCGCCTTTGCGAGGTGCTTCTAATGAGTACCCACAGCATATGTTTTTGTGGCGAAATGAGAAAAAATGTCAATAGTTTTAGTGTTGAAAAATTGCTTATCTAGAGTACTGACTAAGGCCTAGACATTTTATCATAGTCGCACTGTAAAAACAAATCCTGTTAATTTTTCGGTGAAATACTGGCAACTTGCTGCCAGCGCAATTACCATAAATTTCATAGAGGCCTATAGAACTTTTGCAGGAATTACCTCGTAGGATGGTGTAAGGATGGGTAAGCTTACGACACGATGCGTTAGCTCATATCCCTACTATTCCTATGTTACCTACGTTGCCCTACTCTGCTCTGCCATGCGTGATTATTCCTGTAAATTATCTACAGGCGCCTGAAAAATTTACGGTAAATGCGCTTGCAGCTAATTGCCACTATTTTACTGTAAAATCTAGGGTTTTTTACAGTGCGTGTTAACATAATGCACTGGTAGTAAAATGGACCCGTTCATATCTTAGGACAAGTATCGTAAAGGGGTTGAAAGAGTCCGAATACATGTGCTCAGTGTCCGAACATTCATCATGAAACATACCTATATAATTTTGACCCCCTTAAACCCCACTTTTATATAGTAAAACTGGGGTTTACAAGGGTATACATTATTTTTCTTAATTTTGCTCGGAAACATAGATTGTGGGTACTCGTTAGAACCGCCTCGCCGAGGCGGTTCTAACGAGTACCCACAATCTATGTTTTGAGCAGAAATATGAAAAATATCGCGTGTTTTCGTTATGAGCATAATTGGCAAGAATGATGTTAATACAGTGAACCGTCCTTCGGATCGGGACATTAATAGGAGGGACCCTGTTCAGCGAGAAATAGCCCTTGTGAAGGGTTTAGGTCTCCCTACTTAAAATCAGTCTAATTAGTGCTTCATCCTGAAAAAAAACTGGCTCCTTATAGGTAATGATCGAATGCGACAATGATAATAGAAAGGAAAAAAGCAAGCAAGAAAAATGGAAGAAAGAAAGAAAGAAACAAAGAAAAAACATAAAATGAAAGAAAGAAAGAAAGAAAGAAAGAAAGAAAGCGAGGAGGAACAAAAGAAAGAGAGAAAGAAAGAAAACAAAAAGAAAAAAAAAGTATTATTCATTGTCGTTAGGCTGGTTATATATTTTACTTAAAAAGCTATTCCATCAAGTATTTAATCAAAAACCTTTATGAAGACGTCACAAAAGAAACTTATACTACTTTCTTAGTGCAACACATCTAATATGTAGTTTCAAACAAATAACATAATAAGGTCGTGCTTTTTGGACTTTTCTTTCTTTTCTCTCTACTCTTAAGAACTGATTGATTTTTTATTGAAATATATTCGAACTGAACTGCAAATATTTGAAATCGCAAAATACCATATATGTGTCTCCTTCAATAATGATTCGATATTACCGTATTTACCATATGTATTCGGACAGACAGGCCTGAGCAAACAGTTTAGACCCAGATGAGACGCCGCAGAACGCGGCGTCTCATCTGGGTCTACACTGTTTGCCACTCATCCAGCAATTTTTAGACACATCGGGTAGTGAATTGTACTGGTTCAAATTTTAGAACATATATGGTAAGGAGTTGAGGTGTCCGAATACTTAGGGTAAATACGGTAAGTGGACTTCATACACGTTATAGATTTTCCGCTATTGTTAGCAAGGGAGATAACTTTTGTGAGTTCCTGTTTGCATTTCTGCACACAAAATCCCTTCTGAAAAGGGATCTAGTCTAAAAGGAAAGAATTTGCCCCCAAGGGGATCAAATTCTTTCCTTTAACACTAGATCCTTTTCAGAAGGGAGGCAAACAATACTGACGGACTTATCGCCCTTGAAATTAGACTCATTACCCTTAACATGCAATTTTGCCACACAAAAGCCTTACAGTAAGTTTTGTTTGTTAAAGCGTCAGTGGCAAAGTTAGAAATTTTGAGAACATGTGGTTCTTTATCAACGAACCTTTGATCAATTAAAAACTTTGAGAAAATGTCGGTCTGTATTGCCGAGCCTTTGATCTTTTTATACTGTACTAGAAACAGGCTTGTTTGTGCACACATCTATTGTGCAAGCGTTTTTCTTTTATTTCCACTTCTAGATTCTTCATACTTCTTTGCCTTCAACACTAGATAAGATAATTCTTTAAACCAGAAATATTAACATTTTTTTTCTAATTTCTCCACAAAAAAAAAAAAAAAAAAAATAGTTATGGATCACTCATTACGAAAACACGTCAACTGAAATATATAGAAAATTTCACCTCCAAATACTGAAAATTTTCAGATAAAAAAACCCCAAAAAACTCTGATATTTTTTCATATTTCTGCCCAAAACATATATTGAGGGTACTCGTTAGAACCACCTCGGCACAAAGTCTCATCCTTGTATTTGTTCACAATTGATACATTCTGTAGTGTCTAAGGAATCTGTTGTTAGCGGACAGTATGGGGGAATATGGCATTCACAAACACACAGATTAGTTAACGTAATTTGACTAAATCAGCGTTTCAACATAGAAAAAACAAAGCACGCACGCTCGACCGCCCGCCCGCACGCACGCACGCACGCACGCACACACACACACACACACACCGTGAGAGAAAGCTGTAAAGTAGTGTTAGACCTTTTTTGGCCATTTTAATCCTAATGAGTATGCCTCTGTATTAAATATGACTTTCTAAGCTTTTTCTTCAGCTGACCTTGTATATATGCCAAATTGCTGAAACATCAAGTTACTCGATGCCCTTGTTTAATTAAAACACACAATTAATCACGAGCCGAAACGTCAGAAAAAGAATCCTCTGACATGAGCTCCCAACGAAAACTCAAATTAGCTTGCACATGCCCGCAGTCTGATCATCAGTCTTCATTTCCACATGAAGAAACTTTGCATCCTTTGCTATCCAAAAAAGCGACTTGTGAAGATTCCTATCAGACTGTGCAAATGCGCAGGCTGATCTGAATCTTCACTGGGCGCACATGTCCGTAGGTACGTTCCCTGACGTTGTGGCGCTTATGTGTGTGTCGTCTATATTTAGAAGCAACACCTATGAAATCGCTGAAAAAGTTATTCTGATATTAGAGAGAATTACAATTGTCATAAGACACTTTTGAAACAAAATGAAGATTAAGGGAAATGGTTACACTTTCAGGGATGGCAACTCAGTCAAAACTGTTTGAAAGGAAAATTGCTCCCATGATGAATCGATGTTTTGCTTATATATACCCCTTTCCAGGAGGCACTTGGCGTGCAGGAAAGCGAACAAAAACGTCATTGAATTTGCCCCCACCCGACTTGTTAAAACATCGGAAAATATACCACTTTATGTCTCCAGTAATGTCGGAAATATACCACATGTATATTGTCCCGCAAAAAGGCGGGAGAAAATAACCACGTGTTTCTTGTCCCCCAAAATGACGGAAAAATAACCACGTGTATCTTGTCACCCTGAATTGCAGAAATATACCACATATATCTTGTCTCCAAAAATGTCGGAAAATATACTAAATGTACAACGTGTATCTTGTCCTACAAAAAGACAGAAATATACAACGTATATCATGCCCCACAAAGTGGCGGAAAAAATAACACGTGCATGCAAATGGCGAAAAGATATCACGTGTATCTTGTGTATCTTGTTCCCCAAACTGGCGGAATTATACCGTATGTATCTTGTCCCCATCAAATAGCAGAAAATATACCACGTGTAGCTTAACCCCCAAAAATGGTGGAAAATCAAACACGAGTATCTTGTGCCAAATAATGAACCGTAATATGGGAGATGGTAAAGTTGGGGGCATAGTGTTTTTCAAACACACAATTCTAGTTTAATGGATTAATAATAACAAGTATTAGCTTTCACAAAAAAACTTGGTCTACGCTTAGCACAAAATGTGCGCTAAGCATAGACTAAGCTTGCTTGTGAATGCAAAAAAAAAAAAAAAAAAAAAAAAAAAAAATGGTTATAATAACGTTGAGCAGGTCAGGGAAAATAGCACTTGACCAGTCCATGACATTTCATAATTTTTTTCCGGAGCAATAACAAATACTAAGATTATCTACGCCCATGGGCGTAGACAATAATCGCATCACACATAGATGCGAATAGTCAATAAAATACACCCTTGAAATCAACATACAGTCATATGGAGTGTTGACTTATTAAAATCGTAGCAATATGACAAGACAATCACGTAGGTTGATCGCTAATGTCACGAAAACATATTAATAACCATCAAATACAGAAACGGTTTTGTTACGTGAAGCACATCTTAACCTGTGGCAAACCACCTAACGGTTTATTTTATAATTAACATAGAAACCATAAAGAATAAAAATGTATTTATTTCATATAATAGAAATGTTGTTCGCTAACTAAAACAATATTAATATCACTTAATATTTATACCATGATAAGCTTAAGTATTCGGACAGACAGACCTGATCAAACAGTGTAGACCAAGATAAGACGCTTTTAATGACAGTGACAAAACGTTTTACAAGACCGTCGTATGTAAGCAGTTGTTGGACGTACCCAGCTAGCATTCTACGTAAATCTACATCGGGCCGTCATCGGCCCGTCAGCTACCCTGACGGGCCGATGACGGCCCGATATAGATTTACGTAGAATGCTGACTGGGTATACATCTAAAAACATAAATATTTGTGAACATCTTTAAAATTGGTGTGTCTTGAGTACACAACAATACGGATGGACTTTCGGGTCATATCGAACTTACCGTAATATCACTGAATATGGGACGGTCCTGCTTGAGCAAATTGTGTAAACGTCTGATCAATGTCTGTTTGCCACTCAGTCCAGCAGTTTTAGCTAACTCAACGGGAGGTAAATGGGCTTTTTCCAATTTAAGGACAAGTATGGTAAGGAATTACGGTGTTCCAATATTAAGGATTAATGTGGTAAAAAGAAGACAGAAAGTTATCATAACGTCTCGAAATCAAAGCACTGACAGTACTGATGGGTCGATTGTTTCTCTGAGTGTGGGCTCGGAAAATGGTCCTGAACAAGGACTTAAGATTGTTTCATTTAACCCTTAACTTCCTGAAATTTAAGCAAATAGTGCAGACCTTGATCAGACGCCGCGCTCTGCGGCGTCTGACCTAGGTCTGCAATGTTTGCCAATGTCCCAGTCCCAATTTTACAGATAGCCCTCTTTACACGGCACTCTGACGTCACAATGACAAGAATAGCGCGGCTATAGATAACAATTACCGGGATTACGTACGAACGCGCGGTTTGACTTCATTGGTCAATTATAATCGTGTGGAAACTTTGGTGTTTGCATACCTAGGCTCGATTGTAAATAAGCGACCCAAAAATGATTGTTTTTTTTTTTTTTTGTTATAAGTAGCTGAATCAAAATTGCATGTCCAGTATACTTAAGTTATATACCATTTACCGGAATCTTTCGGTGCAAAAGGTATCCCCATATTGCCTCAGCATCTTTGGGAACTTCCGGGGAAAATTGATATCTCAAATACTGGAAAAATGTAGCACTTGATAATGGCGCTGTTTATAATATTTGGGTGTATTTGCGATTTAACGCGTAGCATGATGGGTAGAAAATGTCAGCAGACGACATTTAATTTGCATGAAATATCAAAGCCTATTATCTTGGAAAGATAAGAAAAAAAATCGTAAATTTGTCGTCTGCTGATTTAGCCCAGAGAGTGATTAAGGTCTATATAAGCAAATCAGAGACAGCAACACGGAGTTCCCCTGATGCAAAGATCGGTAATAAAGTTAAATAAGTGCCAGGTACAACCTTAACCATGGGCTGATTCAACAGACGACAAATTGATGATATTTCTCTTACTTTTCTCAGAAAACAGGTTTGACATTTCATACAAATTGTTTCCATTATAGACAATTTGCTTGAAATATCTAAACCCGTTTTCTAAAAAAAAAAAATAAAAAAAAAAATAAAAAATAAAAAAGTCATAATAATAAATAAATAAAAATATAAGAAAGATGTTTAAGTATGTCGCCCGCTAAATATTCTACCCAGCATGCTAAGCCTTAATAAAAGTGCAATCTGACCTTGTCTTTTATTGTCAGATGGCGATGAAATCTGTCATTTTACTGTGCAGTACATTGTTTGAAATTAACCCATATATGCCGAGTGGACTATTCTACCTCGTCTTTGGACGTCCATTTCCAGTAAAAGGTGTGTCTGGTTAGTTTTTATCACGACGATGCTTTATATAAATTCCTGTACTTAATGTAAACAGCCGCATTCTGTGGCGTCTGATCTGGGTCTACACTGTTTGCCAATGTTCCTTCTATAGGACACTAGGCATAAATTGACTAAGGAACCTGTATCAACTTAGTTGTTCTTTTTTCGCCATTTCGTACGAGGGAGACAGCTTTTGTGACGTCGTGTTTGCATATCTGCACATCAAGTTCCTTCTGCCAAGGGGGTGGGGGTGGGGGTGGGGAGGAGGGGTCGGGGGGGGGGGGGGGGGCAATTCTAAAAGGACATGATTTGCTCTAATTGTGGACAAACTCTTTTATTTTAGATGAGACACCCTTTCAGAAAGGAAATTTTTTGACATAGTTGTCTCCCCTGAAAGTGTATTCCTCTGCCTTTATTTACACATGTAATGTTAAAACAGTAAAACTTCAATGGCTCTAACATCTTTGGGACCATGTAAATTTATTCAAAACATGGGTACCTTTAGACAGTGACTGTTAATCATGGCGCCAGGTCAGGGAGCAAATTATGATAATTTAGAAAGATCTTTTATACAATAATGGTATGCTGGGTGCACTCATTAGAATCGCGATCCATGATAAATTTCATGATAAAATAATATAAAAAAATCCCTAAGTATTTGTTTTCTTGAGCTATTGGAAGAATTTCGTAGGGATTCAAAAATAAGTTCGAATCATCCAAATTAAAACGAGCTATCGGTGCTTAATAAGTATTTGCGTAAAACATTGGAACAGAAAATGCAACAAATGTGTTTCGCCCGTAAAGCACCGTAAGCAAATTTGTACCAGAAGAAATTCTAAAACTGATTTTGTAATGCTTGAGAGAAAAAAATGACCGGATTTTGATTTCAGGTCTTATTTGCTCAATAATAATAATTGTCCCCTGTAGTTGTGATAGGCAGTTTAAGGTTAACAAGTGCAACTTAAGACTCAACTGCTCTAAGGGTTAGCAAGTGTTGTTGTTTGTGTGTGTTATCGGATTTCTATACAGAAGGATGGAAACCAATTTTGACAGGGTTGCTTGCCCTGTAAATGTGTCCATTCTCCTTGAATTTTAACCCTTGTCATGCTGAATAAATTAAGATGCCACACCTTCTTCTAATTTCCAGCCAATCAGATTACTTGATCCGGGTATTGATAGAAATTCACATATTTAATGACAAACAGTGCAGATCAGATAACTGATCTGGATCTACACTATTTGCTAAGACAGGGCATGTCGTGTTTAGCAAGAGAAGGGTTAAAGGGTTAACTGCAAAATTTAACACACATTGCACAGTTTGTGTGTGTGTGTGTGTGTGTGAGAGAGAGAGAGAGAGAGAGAGAGAGAGAGAGAGAGAGTGTTTCTGTCCCATAGTTTTATAACTCTTTCCATGTGTCTTTGTGTTACAGTAGACAATAAATTGAGCTCGTTTGACCTGAAGAGCTCATATAAATACTTCTACTGATAACTCACCACAAACATTGTAAATCTCGTAGTCATACTGCGATCGAACAGATTTTAAGTAAACATGAAAATCGATTAAGAATACTTCGTGTGTTTTATTTACATCGATTCATTCTAATAAATTTTTAATAACGCTAAAATCTACATTGGCAATGATGAAAACGTCTTCCTGAATAGATCTTTAAAATGTCACATATGTAAATTTATTTTTGTAAATCGTTTTTCTTGAAGACTATGGAAAGCAATATTCTGTGGTGCTACTTAGATACATATAATGTATTTAGTTTGGAGGGCTCTTCTTGTCCTACTCAACAAAGCAATACAAATATTAGTCCGATTATAGTATTTGTTTTTCTAACCAACTGTCATTGCTTTTCGTTATATTGTCTACTAGTGTTTGCCCAAGGAATACATCAGAAGGTTTCCTGTAACAATCTTTTATCTTACAAGTTCTTTTTATCTCAAAAAACCAAACTCAAACTATTCAGAAGTATTTCTGACAACAGAACTAAACATGCGAAATCTTGTTGCGGGAATGAAGCGCAAAAAGAAACATATCTTAGACTCTCGCAGAGAGCAACCACGAAGTCAGACAAAGAACCACTAACACCAGAACCACTGCCTTAGAACGGTCAGTAGTAAACACTACTTGGTGGATTTAACCCATTTATGCCTAGCGTCCCATAAAAGGGACACTGGCAAACAGTGTAGACCCAGATCAGACGCCGCATAACGCGGCGTCTGATCAGGGGCTACACTGTTTGCATTAAGTACAAGAAATTCTATACAAGATAATAATAATAAAAACAAACCGGAAACGCCTTATATAGGAAATTTACTTGACCAAAGAGTTGAGTTAGGAGAATTCACTAGGCATTAATGGGTTAAATCCATGTTACTGGCACCAAATCTTCACTCTGAGTTGGTGTCAGTAAATGCTGAAAACATAAAAAATGTCGACATCGCTATTACTGCAGTAAAACCTTCGAAAATATATATATCATTACGAAAACACGCCCATTCAAATATATTAACCCTTGTCCTGCTGAATATATTAAGATGCCATGCCCCCCCCCCCCCCACCCCCCCCCCTGCAAATTTACAGCCAATGAGATCACTTGATCCGAGTTGTTGATTTAAATTCACATACTAAATGGCAAACAGTGCAGATCCAGACCAGCTGATCTGGATCTACACTGTTTGCAGACAGGGTATATCCGGGTTCAGCAGGACAAGGGTTAAAAAATCATCACTAAAACTGAAAAATTTTTGATAAATATTCTGATATTATTCATATTTCTGCTCAAGACATAGATTGTGGGTACTCGTTAGAACCGCCTCGCCACGCCGAGGCGGTTCTAACGAGTACCCACAAATTATGTTTTGAGCAGAAATAACAAAAATAATATATACCTCTGTAAACCCCAGTTTTACTATATATAAGTGGGGTTTAAGGAGATCAAATTATAAGGCATGTTTTCGTGATGGAAGATACAAAAGAAATGCCACATTCACGAAACCGGAATAAGAGATGAAGAACACACAATGACAAAACTAACGACACATATGAACCCACCGACACACGATCAAAGAAAAATTGCAGCAGAGGAATCGCATTTGAACTACCAGTAGAATAAACAATTCTTGCGTTAAGAGGGTGGGGTGCTTAAACCAGTTTTATACATACTCGCGCGCGAAACCTCGCCCTTAATTCTGAAGCACCTCCAAATTGCAAACATATGTTCTGCGGTGTCAGATCTGGGTCAACGCTGTCTGCCAATGTCCATTTTATGGGACGCTAGGTTTAAATGAGTTAATGATTATTGTTTTGTGTGCATGCGTGTTTGTCTGACTCCTGTGTCCATGAAGAATCGCCCAGTTCGAAAGATTTCGGATTTTCGTCTGTCTTTCTGGGCTGCTATACAAAACAAAATCTCATGTTTATATTTATATGTTGCAGGATGGAACTAGTATGGCACGGGGAATTTAATCGTCTGTTTGCTCAGTATTTACCACACATGTGGTGCCTAGAACCAACCTTCGCCCCGCCCCCAGACAGATGGAGAACTTTCAAAGACAGCGCTAAAGTCAGATTTTCCTGTCAGGTAACACTGAACACTATTGTTATACGATCATCAAGCGTTAATTAACTCTGAAAGTGACAGTCAAAAATGGAGCAGACGATATTTTGAATTATTTTCCCTTTTTTTTCAGAGAATGTAAGGCGTGATATTTCATGTGAATCGACTGCACGATTCACATGAATAGTCAAGACTTATTTTCTCCGAAAACTAACAATAATGTCTATTTTAGAATGTCGTCTGCTGCAGTCGTGATTGTTACTTTTAGGGTTAAGTAATCAATAATAAAAGAAAATGCGGTTAAGGAAGATGTATTACCACTCTGGGCTAATTCAGCAGGCGACAAATTGTTGACATGGAGACAATTTGCATGAACTGTCAAAACCTTTTTTTCTGGGGAAAAATAAGAAAAACTATTTCGAAATGTCGTCAGCTGAAGTTTTGCCTTTGTTTCCTTTTTCAAAGGGAGATCACTTCAGGTGAGATACATGAATCCATTCTTAACCCTTTCAACCCCGAGTTTCTGAAATAGACTCTTCTATTTCTGCATTTGGACACACCCATTGCTGCCAAAAGGATGACAAATATAAATCAAGTACAGAATGGCTCATTATGAGCCGTCTCATCCGGATCTGCACTGTTTGCAAAAGTATCTATCTTGGTCTACAGGGACGAAAGGTTTAAATGTGTAAATGGTTTTACTATAAAAGCAAAGATTTTTCACATGGGGCACAAATTCATGTCTTTAAAGGTGATATAGTGAAAGGAGGCAAACTTTTTCTGCTCAGAGTAGTCTCCCCTTCACCATAAATGATGAGATGTCGCAAAAGTTTAAAATTAGCTTACCGTATTCGACCTAATTACCGCACAAACATTTTCAGCCCATGTACTTTTATCTGTTTCTTTACAAAAGTATATATTGTGGTACTCATTTGAAATGCCTCATCATTTGAGGCAATTCAAATGAGTATCAACAAAATACGCCTTTAGAAAAAAATCAGAAAAAAAAAATCGCATAAGCATCATTAAATACGCCCCTTATGAAGTGCTCTGCTGATCTTTCTTTAACCCATTATGCTTATTAACGTCCCTTAAAAAAGATACTGGCAAACAGTGTAGACCCAGGTCAGACGCTGTAGAACGCGGTGTCTGATCAAGGTCTACAATGTTTGCAATTAGGACAAGAATTTCTATAAAATCTAACCAGACACCCTGCTATTGGAAATAGGCCGATCCAAAAAGCTAAGCTAGAAAAGTCCACTCGGCTTAAGAGGGTTGAAATGTGCCCTTATTAGATGGATATTTTACTTATTTTGGAAAACCTAAGCACAAAGTGCGGTAATAAGGTCAAATACTACGACTGTACGTTACGACTGAAGTATGCACCGGTGCGAATCTAGGGAACAAATGTCTGTGTCGTCAGTAACATTGAACCGTCACATGAGAAAACGTACTTTCTTACATGTGCTCCCAACGAAGACTTAAATCAGCCTGCGCATCCGCGCAGTCTTATCAGAGTTTCCGTTATCTTAATGAAGAAAATTTGCACCTTTGGCTTTCCAAAATGCGCCCAGTTAAAGAGACTGATCATTTCATAATAACAACGTAATGAGTCCAACCATGAGAAATAAGTGCTTACGACTTATGTTAATAAATAAAGGTTCCAAATGTTAACTCATGAGCCAGTGCATGACAAAACCAACAAAATGGCATGTGCACCCAGTGAAGATTCCGATCAGCCTGGGCATCCACCCAGTCTTATCAGAGTTTTCGCTGTCCGCAGGAAGAAGGGTTGGGTCCTAAGCTGCCCATTGAGCGCACAGCGAAGACTCTGAACAGGCTTGGCAGATGCCTAGGCTGATCTTAGTCTTCGCTGGGCACACATGCCATTTTGTTTTGTCATGCGCTGGCTTATATGGAATATGGGGAACATAAAGTCAACTAAAACTAGAGCAAGTCGATGACGTGCCATCGCATATCCCCGCGCCAGCGCCATCGCACATCTCCGCTCACATCAAAATTCCAAATGCGTTTCTCCAGTCCTCATCCATAGGGCTATTACCTGTGACAGTTTCTAGGTTCTAGCTCAAAAAGCCTAGGAGGAGTTGTGTGACAATAAAAAAAGACCCAAAATCCTCATTTTGACCTCTGGTGACCCCAGATATGCCTCCGGGCAAAATATTGGCACCACGGTATTCTACACTCTATTATCTTTGATTTGATATGCAACATGACTATGTTTGTACAAATTAGATTTTGGGCGCTTCTGGGCCACCCCCGGCCCTGCCCCAAGAAGTAACATCAATATTCCAAGTCTGTTCCACCAGTCCTCATCCATCGGACTGTCGCCTGTGAAAATTTCGAGATTCTAGCTGAAATGGTCTGGGAGCAATGGTGTGACATTACAGACGGACGGACGGCCGGACGGACGTGGGGTATCACAATTACCCCGCTCTTTCTTCGAAAAGCGCGGGGATAATAAATTATTTTATGTTAATTCAGTAGACTCATTGGCTTCACCGTTGAGAAACAGATTTTACGTGAAAGCGCAAAGTCAGTCCTTAATATCAAAATGAACTTAAACTTTTAAACCCTTTCAGCTCTGTAGACCAAAACAATGTTTTTGCAGTCTCCTTAAAACAATGTGTTTTACGTATCTGTTGATTCTATTACCGTTCTATTATGATTTTTTTAATTTCAAATATAAAGTAATTTTTGACTTTTCAAGCAGCTATTTAAATCAAGTTTCGTTATCTCTAACCATAATTAGAGACATGCGAACCTGTTTCGAGATTTATTGTAATACCTTAGTGTTGGAAGGAACAGGCCTGAGCAAACAACGTAGACACAGATGGGACTCCGCAGAACGCGGCCTCTGATCAGGATCTACACTGTTAGCTACCCATCCAGCCCTTTTCAGACACATCAGCGTGTAGCAAAACTGACTTATTCAAATATTGGAGCAAGTATGGTGAGGGCTTAGGGTGGCCCAGTATTTAGGTTAAATACGGTATGTTCAAAGGACTGTAAAGCAAAGCTAGAAGACCATGATGAATCTAATTAAGAAAGCATGTCATGGCCTTCGCTGTTTGCATATTTAATTTGTTCTATTTATGCTTGGTCTCGTACTCTTGATCTCGTACTTTTCTTACGTAGCAGCGCACATCGTATTTTTTTTATTGTTCAGGTTTTACGGCCAAATCAACCCATAAAAGTCATATCAAGCCGGACAGTTTACCAGCTCGCACTGTTCCTGGGCAGGCTAAGTCCTGTAAGGGCTTAACTCTTTTACTGCCACAGGCATTAATAATAGGCTTTTGCAAACAGCATAAATCCAGATGAGACGGCTCATGATGAGCCGTCTCATCTGGATCTACGCTGTTTGACATGCAGTCTTTCAGCTTTACATATAAACTTCTTTCCAATCGATAGTTTGTTAAAAAAGCAAAGCAGACGACAAATGTAATCTGACATTTGGCGCCAAAAAAGAGTAACGTGCTATATTTAGAAGTGCAGTGATAGCGAATGCCTTGCCATGTATCCCTATATCTAATAACGAGCGCCAACAAGAGCAGGGATCCAGGGCAAAACATTCGCACGTAGCTCGCACATTTGAACGCAGTCCGGTACTTGTACACATACTATCGTCAGTAAACGCACATTGTCATGTACAGACAACCCTCTTTATACCGACACTCAATACAACGACAAAATTCATTATACTATGATGACAATTTGACTGTCATGAAACTTTCGCTTAAGAGGTAACAATTAGTCACAAGTTATGCAAAACTATTGTATTTAATACTTTAAAGAAACATATGTTTTATATATTTGTTAGAAGGCGATTCTATAATTATCCAAAACATATGTTCTATGAGGAAATAAGAACAAAAGAAGACCTTTCTTACATATTAATCTGCTCATTAATATTCTGTACAACAGCAAATTCATTTTAATGTCAACGTCTTAGGGAACAAATGCTGTTGTTGTAACGAGGGCTCACTGTACCGATATTCATATAAGACAAGTACCGTACTTCCCTATAGTTTTCGAACAGAAAGGTTTATTTCACTTTTTTTGATATATCTAAAATTGCTGGACAAGAGACAAACAGGGCAGACTCTGATTATACCCCTCGTCTACACCGTTTGCTTAGGTCTTTCTGACCCGGTACATGTAGTGTGAGATAAAGGATATTTTATTATATGGGCACAGCTAAGGTTCAGATCATGCGCATTTATTAAATAATAATAAAAAAATTAAATCTTCGGTCCTCGCATATGCGAGTGGGGCGCGCTCCAGGGTCCTTTTTGACCATCACGAAAACATACCTATATAATTTTGACCCCCTCAAACCCCATTTTTATATAGTAAAACGGGTTTACAGGGTTATATATTATTTTTCTTATTCTGCCCAAAACATAGATTGTGGGTACTCGTTAGAACCGCCTCGGCGAGGCGGTTCTAACGAGTACCCACAATCTATGTTTTGAGCAGAAATATGAAAAATACCAGATTTTTTTTATCTGAAAATCTTCATTTTTTGGTGATGAAATTTTCAGTATATTTAAATAGGCATGTTTTCGTAATGCTGAGATGATACGTCACAGACAATAGATTCCAGTACACATACGACATATACATATATATGAAATAAAAATCACTTTATTTTCGAATTTCCGGCCGAAATTTTGAAAATAGAGTAATTTTTTTTTATTCACAGACTATTATGTTTCTTTCTTAAGGAAAATATTTTAAAAGAATTTATACAAATTTAGCTAGTTTTAATCTTTCAAACGAGAGTGCGATCTGATCTGGGTCTTGGTACCCTGCATACGCGAGTAGGTCGCGTCAGGTCCCTTTTTATCACGTTACGTCAAATATAATGGATTCATGTAAGCATATGCGACATAGAAGATAGTTAATTTCATACTTTTAAACGAGACAGTGCATATGTTATGAACTTTAGATGAAAATCAGGATAATCATATGAATTTTTATGAGCCTGCTGATGAGTAGACTATCTTGCAAAGCTTGAAATAATATGTACAGTATTTTCTTTGATTATTGGGACAAAAAGACCTGAGCAAACAGTGTAGACCCAGATCAGACGCCGCGACACGCGGCGTCTGACCTGGGTCTACACTGTTTGCCATTCACCTAGCTGGTTTTTAAACGCATAGATAGGTTGTGTAACAGACATGGTCAAATCTGAGGATAAGTATGGTAAAGTGTTTAGCTGTCCCAATATTTAGGGCAAATATGGTGTGTGACTGCCACAAAAGGCCTGTCACACAAAAAAGCCCTGGGGCATATCCGAAAACCGAAAGAGCCCCCGCCTTCAATTTTTTTTTTTTTTGCAAGTATCAAGTCATCCTCCCAGCAGACAGCGGAATTCCTGATCGGACTGCGCGAATGTGCAGGCTGATCAGAGCCTTTATTGTCGCATACACAATGATACCCCTTTTCCCTTGACAGGGAAAGTGTATGTATGTATGAGACAGCAGTTATGGTATCTATACGCTACTCAAGTTTAAATGTTTCACAATTTTGGATACTGACATTGCAAAATTGAAAAAAAAAATGTAGTATGTTAATTATATCAGCAATAACAAACGATTTAGTGCTCCCTTAACGCAAGATTTTCATTTCAGCCTGTGCATCCCTACTTTCTGATCAAGGTCTTCGTACTTTGAACTCACGAATTCAGAGATTTTCAGACTCTATACGTTCTGTGTGGGGACTACACAAATATGCAGACTTGTTCACATGCTGTTTCTACGCCATTTATATATAAGCCGGGGCACAACATTTCCTATAAGATTGCATGTGGGCCCAGCGATGACTCATTTTGTGCATTTACACGCAGTCTGATCAGACGTTTTGCAGGGCAGTTTGTGGGTAGCCAAGGATCTAAAGCGTCTTCAGGCGGACAGCGAAGACTATGATCAGACTGCGCAGATGCGCAGGCTGATCTGAGTTCGCCGGTCGCACATGCAATGTTGTAGGAAATGCTTTGCACTGCTCATATTCAATTCACTACATTTACAAATCTATGTAATGTATACCTCCATGTTTCTCCATAATATATCGTGAAAACAGGGACATGCAGGTTCCTATTTCTCGTATTGTATGGTGAAAATTCCATGACTCGCATAGCTCTAGATAAGAGGGGCACCATTATTTTTTTCTGATTTCTACCGAAAAATATATGTTGTGATACTCATCAGAAATCAGAAAAATAACAGAACTATATTTTGGATTAAGATTGGTTTATCAAGCGCAAAAGTTAAGAAATGTACATTTTAGGCAGTCAGTGTAGTATCGTAATATAAGGTATAAATTTCTTGTCGATGTCCTAAATAATGTAACCGCACACGCTTACGGAACGTGAGTTTTGGTAAGATGAGCCGAATATATGCATAAGATGACATTTTTGTTTTTAAATTGTATACTTATCTAATGGTGTACATGCTGTGGGTTTTCTTTTATAAATAGCTTCTGCTAGTCAAAACATTCTTACATATTGAAAGTCTAGAGTATGTTTTTTTTTGTTTTAAACCTTAATTAATACAAGGAGAATAAAGATAATGACAGTAATAAACTTTAATATACTGCAGCTATCACAAATAAAAATATTATGTATATTCACAAATCATTTTTATTTAACTTTTTTGGAGCCATCTATTTCCTGAAATGCTGATTTTGGTAGCGAACAGGACAATAAAAATTCTGACATCGTTTTGGAAAAGAATATAGCTGTCAGCTTACAGCTGGGTCTTAGAAAAGTAACAACTTCTATAGATACACATATACAATTACATCAACATAATATTAATATGAAATAGATTTGTCATATGTCAGAGTCGTTGACATTTATATTTAAGGGCGCTGAATACACTTGGTTCATTTTCCGTCATTTTTACAAGGGAGACAATTTTTGTGGCCTCCTGTTTGCTTTCCTGCTGGTTAATCCCCATCTGAAAAGGGGTCTACTCTAAAAGTAGGAGTTTTATCCCAAAATGAAAAACAGGAATGTTCCCAACAGTATTTTAAAATGGTCTCGTGTATTAACAAATATGTCTGTCGTATTTACCCTAGGTATTCGGACACACGTAACTTCTTAATATACAAAAAAAAAAAAAAAAAAAAAAAATCCGCTATTAAGACCACTTGAAATTAAGACCACTCCACCATTAAGACCAGCTATCGTCAGTCCCAAATCTTTTCCTTTCTTTTTTACGGTAATTGTCCTATATCAGTACACTTAAAATGGCATATGCAAACAGTGTAGACCCAGATCAGACTGCTCCTTCAGGAGCAGTTTGATCAGGGTCTATACTGTTTGCCAACCCACCAAGGATCTTAGAAAGAAAAAAACGCATAAAAAGCAAACTTAGGTAAAAAAAGTATGCAATGAATCTTTCAAAAATTCAGGACATTTACCATTTCCTATATTCAATACTAAGACCACACCACTAATAAGACAACTTTTAGACAGTCACAAAAGTGGTCTTAATAGCGGGTTTACTATACTTATCCTAAAATTAGAATACTGAAGTCCACCTGTTCTTGTGTACAAAAAAAAAAAAAAAAAAAAAAAAATACATGCATGCATGGCAAAGAGCGTAGTAGACTGGATTCAGTCTCCAGTGACTAAATATTTTTAAATCATGACTAAAGGCTGGTCACTACTTCAAAGTCATGATATTATTTTGGTTTTATTTAGTGGATTATCAAATAGGGCTACAAGAGAAAATATTAAGTCATTGGAGACTGGAGCCAGTCTACTACGCTCTTTGCCATGCATGTATAAGAGCATACTTGTCATGTATGTTGTTGAGTCTGCACTGTTTGCTTAAGTATGCCTGTCTGAATACTTAGGGGTAAATATGGTAAGTGTATAGCAATGTATATGAAAAGTTCGAATCCCAGTTCGACCCTATAATTTTCGTGGAGATTGATCATGGAATAATTTCTACAGTCATTCCCCACCCCCTCCCCCTTCCGCTGATTCAAGAAAGAAAGTTGTTACTGGCAAAGGTATATGCACAAAGTATTGTGTAACCGTTTAGAGGAATAAGCCAACCCAGGAAAAATATGAGTATGTTCAAAATGACTTAAACCGTGTTGACAGAGCTGTAAAATTCCAAATCAAATCAAAATCAAAAGACTTTATACAACAACAACAAATACTACTTCTACTACTACTACTACTGCTACTACTACTACTACTACTACTACTACTACTTTAATAATAATAATAATAATAATTTGTAATTTGTCTTTGGCAGGACTGTGGTCATGGCTGGACGTCAATGAAAGGACGTGTTGTATTCTGGTTTGAACTGAACTTCGCTACCAACGCTGGCTGTGTTATGTTCAAACTGTATGGTCAACAGTGCCAAAGATGTAAGACTGGCAAGTTTGAACATGCCATGTGGTACCCTGAAGAGGTTGTCAAGGTAAATGCAGTATTAACATTAAATATTCAGACACTTTAATTCCTTACCATACTTATCCTAAAATTTGAACAAGTTTATTTCACTACATGTCGATGTGTATAAAATCCAGTAGCGAGCATTAAAGAGTAAGCTTCATCTCCGCAACCCCATTTACACTTATTAAACCGAAAAGGAGCGGAAAAGGGGCAGAGCCTAACTTTGTGCAAGCACAAAGATAGGCTCCGCCCCTTTTCAGTGGGCGGTCTAATAAATGTAAAAAAAAGTTTACTAGACTAGTTTTGATGTTTTTAACACATCCATTAGAAGGACTGCTTCAATTATTCAACATTCAGACACACACGCCCCATTCTACCATTTTATATAATAAAAGGTGGAATCAGGAAGCGCGTGTTGGTAGTGATGGAGGAGAGAGTGGGTGCAGAAATTATGAGGAAAGTTCATTTGATAAGGTTCCTGTTGTCATGTTGAGTATTATATGAGCCGTGCCAAGCGAAAATGTGTCTTTGCGTATGCGCAAAATGCACAGATTCATATTCATTCCACGCATGCGCAAATCATTTGCTCTCCATTCATACATTTTGTAGTATCCAATGATTCTGTTAGCGGACAGCGAAGGCCCTGATCAGACTGCGCAGGTGCGCAGGCTGATCTGGGCCTTCACTGTCCGCCTATGCCCGAAGACACGTTTTCGCAAAGCGAGGCCCATATGTCTTGTTTGTTTTTCTTGTTTATTTCTTGTTGTTTTGGATCGAAGAAGAGGTACCCCAGTTAGCATTCTATTGAAATCCATTATGAAAACACACCTATTCAAATATATTGAAAATTTCACAACAAAAACTTAAAGTTTTCAGATAAAAATTCTGATATTTTTTTCATATTTCTGCTCAAATAAGAAAAAAATAATGAAGAAATATGAAAAATAATGTATACCCCTGTATACCCCAGTTTTACTGGTAAAAATTATGTAGGCATGTTTTCGTGATGTATATCGGACCGTTATCATAAATAATTCGAATTCCTTATCTTTATACACATTTCACGCAATTTAACTGGCCGACCGAGAATTATTACACTTCAATAAAGTCCAGTAAAGAGCAGGAATCCATCGGATCTGTTTTCCTTCCGCCGTCTTAAAAGATTGACATTATGGCAACATTTTGAGGACTAAGTTGAAATTATAAGGAATGAATTATTTTTATTGTCGGTTTTGTCGATGTGTAAACTCCGGTGAATCATTCACAAACTTTACATAAAGCCTTTTTGTTGATTTTCTTGATATGTAAACTCCGACGAATCACTCACAAACTGAATAAAACCCTCCCAGAGTTTACACATCGATAAAACTACAAAAATGAAACTAAATCCTACTGTACAATGTCATCTGGGGTTACAATAAACTTGTTTATGTTATTCCAGGTTATTGGTAACGTTTACAACAGAGTTGGACAGATATATTACGGTTTCGTCCGGCCTCCACTAAGAATAGACAGGCGAAGTGGAAAACCCAGAAATCAACACAATGCCGAATTGTGCCAAGCCTGCAAAGAGGGTCTGTGCAAGGAGGAGTGGACATTTTCGTGACGTAACGTCACGTGATTAAGAAAAACATATCTATAACTACTATCACAAAATATTTTTTCGAAATCTTATGGCAAAATTTGCTTTTTGAGAGCTGCTTAGGCCCACTGTTTAGGCAGTGACAAGAAGTTAAGTTTACGTTTGAACTAGTTTGGAGAGGAGACTGTTTTGAGCGAGACTTAGGTGATCAAAGAACCAGTAGAGAGCGCAAGATCAAAAATAGGTTTCTCACTGCGAGAACGTGCATATCGATAAAATAATTGTTGAAGTTTAGTCAATCAAATGATCCGAAGTTTTCAGTTACTGAACAGAACAGAACTGATCTATATTTAGAACTCATGTCATATCTAAAATGACACATATGGTGTTACCTATATTTTGTTAACCTTTAACCTATGGGTAAATTCAGCAGACGACAATTTTATGACATTTTCTTTCATATTTTTCCCGGGAAACAAGGTTTGTCATTCCATGCAAATTGTCTCCTTAGGAGACAATCTGCATGAAATGTCAAAGCCTTTTTTTGCTGGGGAAAATAAGAAAAAAACATGTTTCAAAATGTCGTCTGCTGTATTTACCCAGCATACTAAGCGTTATGAGTGGTGCAGATTATCATTTTAATCTTAATTATTGGGATGCCGTAACCATTTACCGTACTTGTCTAAAACCTGAACGTGTCCTTTTGCAACCTGTCGATGTGTCTAAAATCTGCTGGACTGAGTGGCAAACGGTGTAGACTCAGATCAGACGCCGCGTTCTGCGGCGTCTGATCTGGGTCTACACTGTTTGCGCATGCGTGTCTGTCCCAATACTTAGGGTTATTACGGTAACGGTTTCAGCCGCAAAGTTTTTACACACAAGTATCGATCGTCGATAAAATTTAACTGAAAAGCTGCAGAATTTGATTGGTCGACAAACAATTATTGTGTCGATTTGCAAGTTAATCACAGTATTTCTTCACACGATGTTGCGCATTGGTTATAAACATTATTGTTTATTTTTGTAATATTTGTACATGTCTTATTTTCCTTTGTTTTATTTAAATTCTTTTAATATATGTAAATGTTTGCTCATCTTTGATAATGTGCACAGTTGTTAACCCTTAAAGGCCAAACAGAATTTGTAGCAGACGACTTTCTATTTTTTTATTATTTTTCAGAGAAAGTAAGTCTTGACACTGACTCGGTATGTCAAGACTTGTTTGCTTTCGAAAATAAAACAAAAATGCAAATGTCATCTGCTGCAGCTGTGATTGGCGCTTAAGGGGGTTAACTTAAAGACACACACACACACACACACACACACACACACACACACACACACACACACAAGGAGCCACAAAGGGAGAAAATGTATCTTATGACGTGTGTTCATCGAACACTCATATCAGTCTGCGCATGTACATTGTTTGATCAGACTTTTACCTCATTACGTTAACACGTCTATATAAAGTAGATCTCCATATTCCTCCATAATATATATTAAAAATAGGGGTATGCAGGGATCAACATTATGTGGCGGATTTTCAGGATATTTAGGTTCTGAAATTTGATTTGTTATATAATGGCTCCGAAATAGTTTATGAATTGTTAAAATCCGAAAAAAAAACTATTTTGATTTTTAATTCATGACAGACTACATGCAAATTATATTTGCTTAATATTTTTATATGTCTTACATACGTAAATATATGTGACCAATATACTGTAAAACGTGAAAACTGAACCTAAAGACATGCGAGCTCTGACAAGATACAGACCAACCCGCTTAACAGCACTGTCAGTCTTGGATGGGCTCTTTGTAGACTGCCAAGGAGCCAAGGCCAGTATAGCTGCCAACGGAAACTGATCGGACTGTGCGCAGGCATAGGCTGATCCGAGTCTGCTGGGCGCTCATGCAATAAGGTACATTTTCTCTGTCGTAGCAGTATGTGTTTTCTTAGGGATGAAAACATAAATAATATAATATGATACCAAAAATTAAAGCACCTGGTCATGTGATATATTGACATATAGTTATAGGCAGTTTCATAGAGTTACCGTACTAACCCTAAGTATTGGGACAGAGAGGGCTGAGAAAACAGTCTAGACTCAGATCAGACGCCGCATAACGCGGCGTCTGATCAAGGTCTACACTATTTGCCAATCATCCAACTCTTATTAGACTAAGAAGCAGGTAGTTAAATGGACCTACGAGGATCATGCAAAAAGTTATCACTAATAGGCTTCCTTGGTTTTATCCCAGGTATATTTTAACATGATTCACTGCACTTGAATGGTGTGTTCCATAGCTAACGATACCCGTTTATTTCGTTCAAATTGCTTTCCAACTGACCGAGTTATTTCAAATTGAAATAGATGCAGTCATATACACTGACCAATTTACTTGTTACAATAAGAAACGGCCAAGCAAAGGATGGTCAGGAGTCCACCTTTTACATGACAACGCCTCCTCTTATAAGTGTGAGGTTGTTAAGTCTTTTTTGGCTTCTGAAAAGGTGAAAGTTTTAAACCATCCACCTTATTCACCTGACCTGAGTCCCTTTGACCTCTTTTTATTTCCAAGGCTTAAGAAAATGCTTTCTTGAAATAAGTATACGTCTAGAAGTTCTCTTGGCAGAGCTATTTATCGGTGTCTCCAACAGATACCAAAAGAAGACTATTTATCTGCTTTTCGCGACTAGGTAAAAAGGTTACAAAAATATGTTTCAGTAAAGGGGGAATACTTTGAAGGTTTGTAATAAAAATATATTTGATAAAACGTAGCACTGAAGTAAGCCGAACCCAGTGACAAAACTTTTTGCAGGACCCTCGTATTGAATGTTTAGGATACATATGGTAAGCAGCTAAGGTGTCCCAATACTTAGGGTCAATACAAGATTATACAGACGCTTCAAAACTTTTCATTTACTGTTTACGTGACGCATTGTGAACAAGAGCCCTTCTCGCATATGCAGACAATGAATGCCTTTTTCAGTCTGCGAAATCGCTCTGTCTGATCGGAGTCTTCTTTGTCCATTTACAAAAACCATTAATATCTTTCGTGAGATCTCGTAGATTACATTGGTTACGGTAAATGTCCTAAACTTTCAGACACTTTATGGCATTCTTATTTTGGCAAAATCTTGATTTTATGCATTTATTCCACAAAGTACTTTGTGGAAAGGCAGAAGCAGTCTTATCTGGATCTGTACAGTTTCCAGATGCCATTTTATCAGACGAATTGTTGTACGAAATTTTGGAATTTACTGTAGTTCGGCAAGGAACTCATACAGGTCACCTTTTAATGCCCAGATGTGTAGGTGACAGCTTTGGTCTTTATCATAGATGCATGTGCAAGTTTGACCAATCGTAACTCTATTAATGTTTTAGGTTCCAGTATTTCATGGCTTTAGATTTAAACCAGTAAATAGTTACGCCTCTAAAAGACTTTTTTTCTTTTTTCTGACTTTTTTTTCAGAAGATATTTAATCGAAAAATGGCAAGGTAGGCACAGCCTTTGAACATGCAAGTTTTCACTTCCGTTGGTCACATGATAGAAGCGTGACCTACACTATAAAACATTCCCGTAGGTTTTACGCTAAAATCAATGGCAAATGGCTGCCAGTGCATTTACCGTTACTCTTTACGCTTGTACACTTGTAGAACTTTTGCAAGAATTATCTCGTAGAATGGGATATAAGTGGGTAGGCTTCAGATACGGTGTGGTAGTTCACATTCCTACCCTGTTCTACGTTACGTGTCTTACCCAACTATGCCCTTCCTAGCAAGGTGATTCCTGTAAATAATATACGGACGTCCGCATAAATATACGGTAAATGCGCCAGTAGCCAGTTGCCGGTTATTTTACCGTAAAATCTATGGAATGTTTTATTTTTTTACAGTGAAACAGAACAGTCGAACAGAGAAGGACCTAATCAGACTGCATGGATGGTCAGGGTCTTCGATGTTCGCATATTGCATAATGACACGTTGATTACATGGTACGTCACTGTCGAGTGATCTTGGGCAACCACGTGCTTGATTAGATACATGTACATTTCCATACCACCATTTAATAAGGTTCACGTCTGTAATAGCTCGTATCATCACTATGAGATAACTTTCTTCCCGGCAAACACACGTTCGAAACAACGTCGTTTCGATGACGTGGCGACGTCGAAACGACGTTGTTTGTTTGTTGGGGCTTCATTTATAATATATAATCATCAAATGATTTTATACATTTTTATATTTATTGTCTAATAATTTTGATGTGCCATCACATGTATAATTTTGAGTTTATTATAGGTTAGTTGTAATGTTTATTGTAGTGTTTATTGTAATGTTTATTGTAAGTATGAGTGCAGTATGTCATGATTTGCTTTTTATGAAATGATTTTTTTTGTTATACTACAAAAGTATACCATTTCTTAGCCAATCAAAATAACAACAGAAAACATTTATTCTTTTTTGAGAAAATAAAGCTTGACATTTCATGTGAATCGTCTGGAAGGCAGACTGTTTGTGTGACGCAACTCACTTTATGTGTCTACCGTGTAGACGGTACACATAGCACGTAATAAGAAAATACTGTTTTGAAATGTCGTCCAAGGGGAGCAAATTGTTTCCTTAAAGAGTAAACCCCTTTTTTCAGAGGGAAGACATTAATAAATTTTGACTGAGTTGCTGGCCCACCCCCTTAATATGAACCAAAGTTTTAATTTTCAAACAGATACTGCCTGTATGCGCCGTCTGGCCAGGCCTTTCACGGTCCGCTTACAGAATCATTTGCTAACGAAGATTAATTAATTCTGACCAAAGGGGCGTATAAATCTATCTGATAAGATAGCTATGCAATCTCATCTGAGTCTTCGCTGTTCGCGCATGCTCCGAAGACCTCTTAACCCTTCTCTTGCTGAACACGACATGCCCTGTCTTAGCAAACAGTGTAGATCCAGATCAGTTTCTGAAGAAGCCAACTGATCTGGATCTGCACTGTTTGTCATTAAATATTTGAATTTCTATCAATAACCCGAATCAAGTAATCTGATTGGCTGGAAATTAGAAGTGGGCGTGGCATCTTAATTTATTCAGCCTGACAAGGGTTAACAAATGGTGCGGCTCATTTTTATTTTCTGAAGATGTGTGTTCGTATACAAGTGTGAGTGGTAGGTATTGGTGTTTTCCAAGGTAACACGCAACGTCATAACAACGTCGTTTTGACGTCGCCGACGTCGGAGCGACTTTGTTACGACGTGATGTGTTTACTGGGTTTTAGCAAAATTGCAAGTGTACATGTTATATTTACCGGTCTTGATTGTAGATATCCCGGTTTTTATTTGTAGATTTCCGTGTTTTATCCAGAGTATTCGGACTTCCTTAGCTCTTACCATGTTTGCATTAAATTATGAACAGGTCCAATTTCACTTCCTTTTCATATATAGGGATGAGTGGCAAACAGTGTAGACCCTCATAAGACGCTGCGTTCTGTGGCACCTAATCTGGGTCTACGCTGTTTGCTCAGGTATATCTGTCCGAATACTTAGGGTAACATAGTGTTTTTTCTTCTACTTTTTTTTTTTTTTTGTAACTGTACTGCATTAAGTGCGAACATTCCATTAATTTGTTTTAGGTATATCAGGTGGAAAAGAGGACTTAAATGGATGGCCCAAATCACTCTCCACAGTCCAACCAGAGCCATCGTTTTCGATTGTACCCCATCTCTTGTTGTTGTTGTTGTTTTGCTAGGGAACAACAAACGTCTGAATGAGATTGCATAGATAGACCTGCTGATCTTGAACATCAGTGTTGGCATATGTACATGTAATGCGTAAGATGAAGAAAAACGTTAAAATGACGTCGTATCAACGTCGATGCGACGTGATCACGTCGCATCGACGTTGATACGACGTCATTTTGATGTTGTCTTTATGCCATATGCGAACAGCATCCCAGTAAGCATTCTGCATACATCTATAGCGGGCCGTTATCGGTCCGACAGGGTAGATTTATAAAGAATGCTAGCTGGGTTGGGCGCAGTCTGATCAGGGCCTTTTCCTTTCGTCGATACAGTTTTCAGCATCCGTTGATTCTGTAAACGAGCAACAAAGGCCCTGATTCACGCAGTTAGGATTGGGCCTTCGTTGCCTCCACATGGCAGTGTAGACCCAGAAAAGACGCCGCAGTGTGGATCATGATCTGCTCTACACTGTTTCAAAGACACCTTTAGGGAACGTCAGGTAGTCTGATAGAAATGTCGATATGCTTTCAGCAATCTCTGAGAAATACAGTTGAGAAAACAACAAAATCTTCGCAAAGCAGTTTTTATCGACTGTATGGCGAAGTGATTCACTGTCAAGGGAGGAGAGGTAACTCTGTCAACACTGTTTTACCTCCTTTCTGAAAAGATCTTTTGTACAAGGAAGGTTTGTTCCCTAGACTGGCTCCAGTTTCCAGTGACTATATATTTTTCTTATAATCCTGTTTGATAATCCACTAAGATAAAACCAAAATGATATCATGACTATAAAGGCCGGTCACTAGACCAGCCTTTATAGTCATGATATTATTTTGGTTTTATTTTAGTAGATTATTGAACAATACTGTAACAAAATAGTCACAGGAGACTGGAGACTGGAGCCAGTCTAGTTTGTTCCAATTTGGTCTACAAAAAGACGCAAATTCTCCTAAGGGGGAGGGGGGTGGGGGGTGCGTGGGGGGGGGGGGGGGGGAATTCTATATTTTAGAATATAATCTTTTTTAAGAACGGACCTGGCGTGCAGGACAGATAAACAGAAATCACAAAAGTTTGTTTTCTCCCTTGTAAAAAAGGTAGAAAAACTACAAAGTGTATCCAGTCTTCTGGAACTTTGTTTAATCTATACAGCTGTGTTACTGACATTGATTGATTGTGATGAGGTTAACGACACGTCAACCCTTGTTGGTCATTTTGTGTCGTCTCCCAGAGAAAGGGAGATAGAAGAGATAGTAGAGGATTAGAGGGACAGTGGCGAAAGAAGAGCAGGAATGAAACTGAAGAAACAGAAGACATAAAAAAAAAAAAAAAAAAACATTCCCCTTCTACCCTTACCTGCTGCATGGAAAACAGGCATTACCCAACTGTAAGCCAATTTTAGTTGGACGCCCCGGTCACGCAAGATACACGACACCATTACCTCAGCCAGCCTCTCCAGATGTCACTGACATGATGTGCTGTCCGTCCTGTGCCTCAAAGTTCGCAAAAAGGGTTGTATATGGATCAGTTTTGCGTATAAGAGCGTAATAGTGCCGTAAACATCTATACCTTAACTCTTTACCATACTTGTCCTGCAATTTGAACTTTACGAAAACATGCCTATTCAAATATACTGAAAATTTTGCCACCAAAAAGTGAAAATTTTCAGATAAAATATCCGATATTTTTTTATGTTTCCGCTCAAAACGTAGATTGTGGGTACTCGTTAGAACCCCCTCGACGAGGCGCTGGGCGGCATTCGCGCAGTCTGATCAGAATCTCCACTGGGCGCATTTTGGAAGAATGCAAAGTTTCTTCATGCGAACAACGAAGACTCTGATCAGATTGCGCGGTGCGCAGGCCGATTTGAGGCTTCGTTGGGTGAACATATCAGAAGGTACTTTTTCTCACGTTGATGGTCATTAACTCTTTCACTGCCACAGGCGATAATAATAGGCTTTTGCAAACAGTATAGATCCAGATGAGACGGCTCATATGAGCCGTCTCATCTGGATCTACGCTGTTTGACATTCAGTCTTTCAACTTTACGTATAAACTTCTTTTCAAGCGATAGTTTGTTAAAAAAGGAAAGCAGACGACAAATGTCTTTGGCAGCGAAAGAGTTGAACAGGTCGGTTGATTTGGTTGTTATTGTTCGTTGGCTGTACGTGTATTTCTAAGTAGTGCTATCTTTAAGTTGTGCGTATGTAAGTTTATGGGAGTTATGCAAGATTGTGGAAATTATGTAAGTTTTAAGGAGTATGCAATATTGTGAACACATGTAAGTTTGTTATAGTATGTATGCTTTTGGGAGCATGTAAGTTTGAGGGTGAATGCAACTTTTGGGGAGTATGTAAATATTTGGGACTATGTAAGTTTTTTGGGAGTGTGCATTTTTTTGGAAGTATGTAAGTTTGTGAGAGTACCTACGTTTTTTGGGAGTATGTAAATTTTTGTGAGTATGTAAGTTTTATGGGAGTATGGTTTTGGAAGTATGTAAGTTTTTGGGGTACCTAAGGTTTTTGAGAGTAAAATTTTTGGGAGTGTGTATTTTTTTGGGAGTTTGCAAATTTGGAAATGTTTTAAGCCTATATTGCATATGTTTAGCTGTGACATGCATTATTTGTGAATATCAAAGAACGAATTTTTTTCCATTTTAAACTAACTATATATTTATACTTTTTTTGTTTGTAATTTGTTGAAACAATTCCATGTTGCATTCCATTCTTTCTATTGTATATACAGCGATATGTTCCAATAGACACACGGCATTGAAACAACGGTTAATCATCGTCAATCTTTCAAAAACGTTGATATGACGTAATTTCTATGTTATATGCCTGCTTGAATCCCCAGTAAATGCACGTCACAACATCATAGTAGTAACGTCACCCGCAACGTCGAGACGTTGCACTGACGTTAATGCGACATTGCTGTGTTTGCTGGGATTATTATGTTTTAATGATACCTGCGGATGATGCATTTTTTCCCCATGTGAATTCTTAATGAATGCTTTTCCTGTGCATGGAACCACGTGTGAGCTACGCAACGTGAAAAGGTCCTTGAAATCTATGCGATCGAGCAAAGCCCAGAATTACTGATCCGCTGGCAGGGCCCAAAAAAACTTTGATAAAGTAGAATGCCCTGTTTCACAGACTGATCTGGGTTCGGGTCCAGATCAAAGATTATTCAACAAGGGATTCAAAAAAATTCTGAGGGTTTGATCAAATTATCGTACTTTTCCTAAGTATTCGGAGAGAGAGGCCTGAGCAAATGATGTAGACCGCAGAATCCCTGTGGACCCGCCCCTATGGTTCCAGTTTGCGAGATGGCTTATACAAGAACGGCCTGCAAAGGCTTATACGAATCCTAAGCAAAGCAGTTGATTTTTTTTGTGAGAAAAAAATATGTAAATCCAAATAAGTCAACCCATTACGAAAACACGCCTATTCAAGTATATAGAAAATTTCATGTCCAAAAACTGAAAATTTTCAGATAAAAAAACTCTGATATTTTTCTTATTTCTGCTCAAAACATAGATTCTGGGTACTCGTTAGAACCGCCTTGGCGAGGCGTACCCACAATCTATGTTTTTGAGCAGAAATAAGAAAAATAATGTATACCCCTGTAAACCCTAGTTTTACTATATAAAAGTGGGGTTTAAGGGGGTCAATATAATATAGGCGTGTTTTCGTGATGCACAAGATGAGAAAATAATCTGATGCCAACATTTTGATCAGGGTCTTCATTTAGGACTGCTAGGCAAATTTATTTCTGCAGAATTTATCTGCAAACCGTGAAGGTCCTGAAAGGTCCTGAAAGACTGAACATGCATGCTGGAATGAATCTTTGCCATGCGCATGTGCCATAGACCCGAGTTATTGTGGTTGTGCCATAGACCACTTTTATACTGGTACTTCCGTTTAGTTGTTTTGTCGGTATCATAATAATGTCCGAATATCTCCTTTCAGCTCTTCATGCTAGTTGGAAGAGTCCATTATTTACTTAAAGGTATGTCATATAGAAATAACCTTATTGTTGGTATTAACACTTTCACTGCCACGGGCGATAATATTAGGTTTTTGGAAACAGTGTAGGTCCAGATGGTTCAAAACGAGCCGTCTCTTCAGGATCTACAATGTTTGACATTCAGTCTTTCAACTTTATATATAAACTACTTTCCAGTTGATAGTCTGTTAAAGAAACAACATCAAAAAACCAAAGCAGACAACAAATGTAGTCTGAAATTTGGTGCTGAAAGTGTTAAATGCTGTGTAGAGGCCGTAACAAGTCTCCACATACTTCACAATAGCGTAGTTTATATTTTCTGCGGTAAAATGATATCGTTTGAAGCACAAACAAGATTCATGCCATCTGCGAGCAGGAAACGCCCAGCTTAGTTCGCGCATCTGATCAAGGCCAACTTTATTCGTCGATACTTGATCAAAGTCGGAATTAGTTGCATTGAGACGTCAAAAACATTCATTTACCAATGATACAGTCTACAGTATTATTTCATTCTTTAAGCAGGCATTGAAGGCCCTGATCAGATTGTGCGCATGTGCACATTGTGGTCAGGGCTTTCACGGCCCCGATAATTGCGTACGCGCCATTTTTTTTTACCTTACATATCATTCCATAATCTTCATTCTACAAATTTGATTAGCACTTTAAGGGTTAATTTCACTCTGTTGCCGACGAGAGTTGCGAGTTTTTAACTACACTTGTAGCGATGGTTTCTTTTAAAACAAAAATCAATTATTTGTATATTTTCTTACCTTTATGTTGTTAAATAAATCTTTGTTTCACAATGTGCCTTTAGATTCAATAAATTGCTTTTTATCTTTATCTTTATTTTTGTTGAGTTTTTCTGCGCATCACTCGTCTAACAAGATCTATAGTGTTGTGCTAAAACATCTTCCAATGTACGAATTAATGTATTTTTTTTATTGACGTATAAAGGCCGGCGAATTACTCACAAATTGAATGAATGGCTTTACTTGATCAGTCTTAGGACCAAGTGCCCACCTATTTTATGCACAATCTAAAGAACAATTACATAGCTCAACAACTTGACAGTTTTAATTGAAATAAAAATACAACGCTCTACACTAGCAGCTTGTCATATTTACATGTCTGTGAACACTCCAGTTGAATAGTTTATCAGCTATCTGTACTTTCATCCAGTTCCCTAAAATATCTTTTATCTTTATCTATTACATGTATTGAGGCTGTTCCAGGGGAAAGGGCATTCATTACAGGGGAATCGGATTTTCAGGATGAAAGGGGTTAGAGTAAACGGAGAGGAAAAATAAAGACAAAAAGAAAAAATGAGACATGCATAATGGAAGAGGGCTATTTCCATAACAATTCCTGACATGTTTTCATTCTTTTATCCCCAGGCTGTCCCATGTGTCCATCCATCCATGCGTCTGTCATCCTTCCGTTTGTCCATCATCTTTCTCCTAGTTACATTGAGACGTGTGTAAGAGCATCATTATTTTTCCGTGCGTCTGTCTTTCAATGTGTCCTTGTCTATTCATCTGCCATGCTATCTCCTAAACCGCTCGATAGAATGCAACCAAACTGCTACATCACTTCCCCTCATGGTAAGGGTGTGGGTGAGCAACATTATTTTTCTATGTGCTCATGTTCTGTCCATCTGACACACTATCTCCTTCTAAACCATTGGGCGGAATTCAACCAGACTTACTACATTACTTTCCCCTCACGATAAGAGTGTGTGAGAGCAACATTATTTTCTGTGCGTCCGTCATCCATCAATATATCTGTCCATCATGTTTTCTCCTAAACAAGTGGGCAGAATTTAACCAAACTTGCTGTATGAACTCCACTCTGGTAAGGGTGTGCAAGAGCAAGTCCGTCCGCCCGTCTGTCCGTCAGTCATGCTATTAGCAACATTGTCAAGGAGCAAGGGAATTTGTGATAGCGCATTCCAGTTTTATTGTTGTTGCTGTTGTTGTTTTCTTTTCCGAGACCTTCCCAGGAGGGTTAGTTCTTGGCCTCAGCTCCATGAAACTTTTGGCCAATTCTCTCCAGCTTTCCAAATTGATTTCTCCAATCATTCCGCTCCCTGCTCCCTGGAAATGTGCTTGCTTCCCAGCTCCCTTAAATACATGTAAGTAATATTTCTCCCAAAGTCCCTTAAATTATTTATCCCGAGCTCTCCGAAATCCCTGGTAGGGCCTCTTTTCTGTCCCGGGCAAGCCTTATACAAATGCAAACGCATGTGCAGATGGGTGCAGATCAGAGAAGGGGCCAGGATGGCCAGGATGGAGTACCTGTTCCCATGAAATAAATGGCTTTGGTTTTCTTGTTCCTCTAAATCAGAAGACTAGTTCCATCTGCACTAAGGAGTGGGGTGGTTCCTGAGCTCTCGGGACAATATATTGTCTTGAGTGCATCGAAGAACTTTCTCATATCCTTTCTGTCTGCAAAGGACTGGATTTCATCAGCCTTTTTGCTCATCCAGGAGTCTTGCATGTCTCTGAGATTAGTCTGTACTGTCTTGCATATGTTTGAATAGGCAGTCTTACTAGATACTGAGCTGGTATTTCTCAGGTAAGCCTTGTATTTTTGGCGTTTCTCTTCAAGGAGTCCCTGGATTTCTTTTTCATTCCCATCAAAACCAATCTTGGTGTTTGCGAGATACTGGTCCTAGGAAATCCGTTGCTGAAGAGTGAACGGTGTCTCTGAAGACTGTCCAGCTCTCATCTACATCTTCTGAACTGTGTTCCAGCGCATCTAAACGGCTGCAGAGATCGTTGACGAATGCTTGCCTCTTGCTGTCTTGTTTCAGCTTGGAGACATCTAATTTCTTTGGCACCTTCTTGCCTTGTGGTCGTCGTACAGGCTGAATGCGCAGGTTGAGTTTGCTGACAGCAAGCCTGTAATCTGTCCAACAGTCTTAGTCACTCTGACATCCTCTCTGTCCTTCCTTCGCACTATGACAAAGACAATGAAATGCCATTGTTTGGAGCCAGGGTGCATCCATGATGTCTTTCTGCAAGTTGGTAGACCGAAGACTGTGTTGGTTCATAATTCATGCTCTGCACACTTCCTTAAAAGGAAGAGTCCATTGCTGTTGCACTTCCCTACACCTTCAGATCCAATCACTCCTTCCCAGATCTGGTGGTCTGTGCCCACTCTGGCATTGAAGTCCACAAGGAGGATGAGTTTGTCTGTCCGGGGTGCTGCAGAAATCACAGAATCCAAATCATCATAGAACTTGTCTTTAACCTCATCTGGGTTGGTCATTGTGGGAGCATAGGCACTTACAATTGTTGCATGCCTCTTGACAGATAAGGAAAGTCTCAGCGTCATCAGGCGGTCATTTATGCCTTTTGGAAGTCCTGAGAGCTTGCTGACGAAGTGTGACTTGATGGCGAATCCTACTCCTGTTTCACGCCGCTCTTCTTTCTTGCGTCCACTCCAGAAGAAAGTGTAGCCAGCACCAACGTCTTTTAAAAGCCCTTTTTCTGCAAGGCGAGTCTCACTCAGAGCTGCAATCTCGACTTTATATCGGTCAAGTTCTCTACCAACTAGAGCTGTTCTTCGCTCAGGTCTGTCAGAACCAAAACTGTCCATTAGGGTGTGCACAGGGACAAAGAAGCTACCTTGAAAAGATGGTCTGAACACTTTGATGGTGTCCTTAATCGGCCATCATCTACCAATGATGAAGCTATCAACAAATTATCACAGGTGGAATGTAATCCGCTACTTGATGAGCTCCCGACCGTCTCTGAAACAGTGAAAGCAATAAAACTCTTGTCATCCGGCAAGGCTCCAGGATCAGATACAATACCTGCAGAGATCTACAAAGCAGGAGGTCCTCCAGTTGCAGAGAAACTGACTGAGTTATTTCACATTTTGTAGAGAAGTGAAGCCATCCCTCAAGACTTCAAGGATGCAACAATTAACCGCCTATTCAAAAGGAAAGAGAATCCTCAAGTCTATGGCAATCATCGAGGCATCTCTTTATTGTTAATTGCTGGGAAGATCCTTGCTAGGGTCCTACTGAATCGATTGAATGAACACCTTGAACGGTCAGGGTTTCTACCAGAAAGCCAGTGTGGATTCAGGAAAAACAGAGGAACAATAGACATGATCTTTACAGCACGATAGCTTCAAGAAAAATGCCAGGAACAGAATGTGGACCTCTACCTGACCTTTGTCGACCTTATCGACCTTAACAAAGCATTTGACACAATCAGTCGTGAGGGACTTTGGAAAATTATGGCAAAGTTTGGCTGTCCTGCCAAATTTATAGCAGTGATGCGGCAAGGGTCCAAAATGATGGCGAGTTTTCTGATCCATTTCCTGTGACAAATGGAGTTAAGAAAGGCTGAGTACTAGCTTCAACACTATTCAGCATGTTTTCTGCCATGCTTACAGATGATTTACAGGATGGTGACAATGGTATACCTATCAGGTATCACTTTGATGGGAAACTCTTCAACCTAAGAAGGTTGCAAGCTAAATCGAAGGTGCAGACAGAGGTGCTAGATGAGTTCCTTTTTGCTGATAACATGGCAAAGGGTGCTCCAACAGAAGAGAAAACGCAAAAAGGTGTGGATCAAGTATCTGATTCATGTGACAGCTATGATCTCACAATCAGCATAAAAAAGACTGAGGTATCAGCCAGCACCTGGAAAGCCTTACAAGGAGCCTACCATCACAGTGAAAGGTCAAGGACTGCAGGTGGTAGACAAGTTCATCTACCTTGGAAGCACATTGTCTAGTGTTGTGCACATTGATGATGAAGTCAATGCTAGAACTGCCAAAGCTAGTGCAGCATTTGGCCGGCTACGTGGAAGTATTTGGGACCGAAGTGGAATCAGACTTGACACAAAGCTGAAAGTATATAGATCGGTGGTGCTGCCAACACTATTATACGCATGCGAAACTTGACGGTTTACCAAAGGCATGCCAAAAGATTGAACCACTTCCATACAAGCTGTCTTAGAAAACTTCTAAAGACCAAGTGGCAAGGCAAGATTCCAGACACAGAAGTCTTGAAAAGGGCAGGAATGCAGAGTGTACACACTCTTCTGAAATTGGCACAGTTAAGATGCACAGGCTATGTTACCAGAATGCCTGATAAACGTTTGCCAAAAAAAATCCTCTATGGAGAACTACAAGTTGGAAAACGCTCCCATGATGGTCAGAAGAAACGATACAAGGACACCCTCAAAGCCTCCCTTAAAGACTTGAACATACCAACAGAGTCATGGGAACAGATTGCACAGGATCGTACAAAGTGGCGAGGCCTCATAAGAAGGGGAGCTGGTGAATATGAAGCAAAAAGAATCAGCAAAGCGGAGCAGCAACGTGCACAGCGGAAAGCCAGAGCTAAGGCATCACCAACAGAGCTTTATTCCTCAGACCTCTCTTTTTATGCTTCCGCATTGGATGATGCCGGGGGCATATGGTTTTTAGGTTTTCCGTACGTGCGTACGAATGTACGTCCGTCTGTACGAATGTATGTACGTACGTACATACGTACGTGATCCTGTTAGACTCATGTTAAGGTATTTGAACCAGGTAGAATTTTGCAGTCCGGTACCCCACAGCGGGGGCATCCGTGTACTGTGGACACATTTCTAGTTCTATCTGCAACAGGCAGTTTAGAGCTAAAATTGGTATCATCAGCCATCTTAGAACACACAAATAATAATACATCACACAGCTGATTAGGATTGGTCATTTTCAGTAATGACAGACGAACAAAAAATCCTCTAAATTAAAATTTTGGTTTGGTAGTCTCTGTTCCCAAAACTCTAATTCCGCCAGCATATGTGATTTTCAGCGATGTGACAGTGAAGCTACAGATCGATTTTCCTGTCTCCTGCACTGAATCCAATCAGAGATTACACTAGCGATCCCATCAATTATCAATTACAAGGACATGCGACTGGCGAAGGCCCCGTCAAACTGCTCAGACATGCAGGGTGATCTTAACCATCTCTGGTCGCTAATGACCTATTGTGGTAAATTGTATGTGCTGGCTCAAATTTACTTTGGTAAGCTTTGTTCTCCTCCAAATTTGGATTTGTTACGCTGACATAAATACCATGTACCCAGCTCCAACCAACCTCTGGAAGAGAGAGAGAGAGAGAGAGAGAGAGAGAGAGAGAGAGAGAGAGAGATAACTAAATGACAAAATCACTATTATCAATGTTCAAATTCTCATAGCTCTAAAAGTAGTAAAGCCAGAGTGATTCTTTCTTGCCTTCTGCGCATCCTTTCAGGATGCTTTACATTTCTGTTAAGTTTTATGAAAACATCTTAAATGGTTTCCAATTACGGAACGGACACAAAAATGTGACGAAAGACAGACGGATCAATAGACCGAGGAAAAACAATATGTTTCTCGACCCTATCGTGGTGAGACATAATCACAAATTGATATTTAGTATTTATTCAAGACCACTGAAAAGAAACGAAACTGACATATTTTGATCATTTCCAAATAGCCCATTGCAACGTAATTCGATATCTCGTTATTTGGAACTGAGAACCGTAATCTGGTACTGGGGTTTGACTGTAGTGTCATATTGTGAAATCCTGAGAAACAACGGAATGGGATTTGGAAAAAAATAATTCTGTGCATTTTGTAGAGGGATAATTTTACATTTTATAGAGGGATAATTTGTTTATAAAATGGTATCAAAAATTCAGAGCAGCAAGTAACGGTGCTGGCTAAAAAACTGAGTGACACGTGACCGATCCGTATCTGGGTACTTAGCTGCATGATAAACTAAACCGATGCCACTAATACAATTAAGCATAATGCTTTTCTTTATTTAATTGAGCCATGTCAAGCAAAACGATGCTTGCGGACGTTTTGAAGAGTAAAACTTTAAATTCGCAAGCGCAGTCATTCAGAGGGACTTTACCTGAATGGTCCCCATAATATATATCTTCATTACAAAGTGGGGTTTATAGGGGTATTTATTTGTCAAGCTCATCCCACACAGTATGATTGTATCAAAAGTAGATGGTCCAACAAACCTGGAACTTAAGATATTTTGCACAGGCCATAGGTCCTGCGTTTGAATCCTAGCTGCGTCATGAACATTTCCCTTCCAGGCAGTGAGATGTTCCTGTTTGGGCTATGTACAGTATATCTTTGCATTTATTTGCTTCGAAGATTTGCATTTTTTCCAGCAGATTCGATGACAATTCTTATTTAGTATGGGGTTATTGTCCCATACCAGCTGTGTGTCTCAATAGCTCAGTTCACTGATGCTCACACAGTGTGCGAGAGGTCCTGGGTTTCGAGTCCCTAATTTTGACATCCCTCCATAAACAGGCATTTTAAAAGACTGGAAAATCTGATTTAGCACACTTCATGTACCACTTAGATTTGGTTACAGTATTTCCCTTTCAACAAAATGCAAGATTTTGCCTTTTTTTATATATAAATTTTTTTGCATCAAATTGTTTGGCTTTGGATCTTTGTAAGTTTAAGCTTTGATTTCCAAATTAACAAAGGATTACAACAGGATCAGGAATGCATCAGTCATATTATAATTTACATGTAGGGCCATTCGTTCTAATTGCTCTTCTACAAGATAAGTTTTCAGAATTTAGTTTGTATAATATCTATGTGCAATGGTCAAAGTCATAAGACGGTCACAATTTTCAAAGACAAATCATATGAGTATTTTGGGCCAAATACATGTACACTAAAACTAGACATCAAACAGATGGGTGCACCCTCTAACATCTGTAATTGGTTGTGATATGCAGGTGAATCGTCACATGATTTTATTGGTTGGACTAATAGAAAAGTGTTTGCCTTGATTTATGAACAACACGAATTCGCCGCAATTTATGAAATACCGGATTTAGTGTGATATATATTACTCGGAGTCTGAGATGCGACGTGTGCTTTTTTTCATTATATTGGTTCATACTTTATACCAGAAACAGGAGGAAAATGCAACCCATTAATTATATGTGTAGCAAATTAAAACTACATTACAAACCATGAATTTTGCGGTAAGTTTGATCAGAATAGGTTCAGAATTAAGAAATTTAAGAGCGATGACAAAGTTTTGTTGTTTTTTTTTTCTAAAAAATAGCCAAACCTTAAGCCCAGGACCTTGCTTGAGATATTGTAATACCCAGCATTTGTGTGAAGTTATATTAAAATCCACTGATAAATGTTGGCACTAGAGCGATGACATTTTTTTAAGAATAGTCATAGTGACCTTGACCTTGAGCCCAGGACCCTGAAAGTCAAACTTACTTGAGATATTGTCATACCCAATATTTGTATGATGTTACATTAAAATCCATCAATAAATGTAGATGCTAGAGCGATGACAAAGTTGTTTTTTTTTCTAAAAATAGCCACAGTGACCTTGCCCTTGAGCACACGACCCTGAAAGTCGAACTTGCTCGAGATATTATCTCCACATTTGTGTGAAGTTATGTTTAAATCAGTCAATAAATGTAGGCACTAGAGCGATGACAAAAGGTGAACTTACGTACGTTATGTGCGTACTTATACGGGACAAACCCTATATCCCCTCGCCTCACTGTTGTGTGCTTCTCTGTGCGAGGGGATAATAAGTGTAGTTGAACTAAGCATCACTTTGGTAAGACTTAACATGTTTGGGATGATTTTTTGTCAATCGCTCCAAAGTTACTAATGAATCTGAGTTTAATTGCTACTATCTCTGACCGTGGAATAGCATTTGTAGGAAATCCAGGTAACAGCTGTTCATAGCCACACTTATCTTGCTGCTGTGACATCAGAGTGCTGTTGATTGATGGTTATCCCTAAAACATGAGCTGGGCTCGTGTGCTGGCACATTGGCAAACACTTTATACCCAGATCAGATACCCCGGAGCGCAGCATCTGATTGGGGTCTGCACTGTTTGCTTAAATAACAGGAAGTTAGGGGCTGAATGAAACATTTTAAGTCCCTGTTCAGGATCATTTTCTCAGCCTACACACAAACAGTCGACCTAACAGTGCTGCCAGTGCTTTGATTTTAATTGTTGAGCAATTATTGAAGAACTTTCTTTCTGGATGGTCACAGAACATAATAGAGTCAGCACAAAAACAGTTTCGTCGTGTTAGCGGAATCAATATATGGGGTCAGACTGCTCAAACAGTTAATTACACCCAGCTCAGACACATTCGGCTGAGCGCCCCGTCAAGTGCAGTCGCCATTGTTTGCATAAATTAATACAGGTACTTCTTTTTCTCAAATCAAATAAAAATAGTATCCAAATACCCCTTAAATGACTTGTTGACTCTTCCAGTTGACGATGCTAGAACAATCTACCATTGTCACAAAAGATAAACTTGGGCTACCATTTGACGCCATTAGATTTTTCCATACATACATTTCCTCACAAAATATTCTCTCTGAAGTACCTCTCACTATTATGCAGATATATTCCATACCACAATTCAACATAACAAAACAAAGGGTAAAATGATTTTATTTTCAAAAGGTGCCCACTTTTGACAGAGTAATTACAACACAGTGTAGCGGAGACAGAAAGCTGAAGGTTAAAACAACAAATAATAAGAGTTAATAAATATTATACAGTGATAGCTAAATTCAGGGTAATTTGATAGGAGTCAGATCTGACTCCCTCAAAAGCACTTGGTCTATAGAGTGTGATGTTTGTAAGTGATTACCAGGGCCCAGTAGTTCAAAGTATCGTTAGCTTAACAAGCTCGTTAGTGGTCAAAATGTTAACTGTTCTAGTAAGTACAATATCTAATTCGCAGTTATTTTTGCTGAAAAATGTGTGCAGCTTTTTGCAAAAGCTACACACATTTTTTTCAGCAAAAATATTAGCATATATACCATATTTAATGATCAAAGTGTTAACGATACGTAAACTAACGACATCGTTAGTTTCAAACAACTGAGCCCTGGTGTTTACACACCCATGAATTCCACTAAAAATCAAATTATTGCACGGCCCGCAGCATCACAAAACGTACCTATATAATTTTCACCCCCTTAAACCCCACTTTTATATAGTAGAATTGGGGTTTACAGGGTTATACATTATTTTTTCTTATTGCTGCTCAAAAACGTAGATTGTGGGTACTCGTTAGAACCGCCTCAGCGAGGCGGTTCTAACGAGTACCCACAATCTATGTCTTGAGGCTGTCTTTTATAATAATAGTTCTGCAAACATTAGCCCTTAGCTATCAGAGCCGACCGATATATTCAGAGCCGCCCTACACCATCGGAGCCATTGTTTATTTGCCCTCCATTTCCATTAGTTTGTTGTCAATTTTTATTTTTGGGTAAGTGAGACAGGTCAAACAATCATTTCACACATAAAAAATGCCAAACAGTCCAGGCGCATACGCATTTTATAAAAAAAATAACCTGGAATAGCGTCGCTGAACCTTCGACGATCAGTTTATTCAGCATCGATCAGCCCACGCCACAAGTAATTCAGACGAGATCGTACACATTTACAAACTACCAATTAGGTGAGAAAACTGTTAAAAGACTTGAGAGCAGCATGTAATTCTTCTTTTTGAGAAAAACTACCCTACAAAAACAGATTCTTTCGACGAGTGACTGACCTACCTCTTTTGTTTACTTTTTTCAGCCGCTATATTCAGAGCCACACGTGCCCCGGAAGACGCACACAACATTTGCTTATCAGAGCCACTGGCTCCGATTATGAAGTTTCCTGACCGTGAATGGGTAAGTAATCCGAAATGAAGACTTACGAGGAGTGCCCTATAATCACATTTTTTTTTTCTATCCGTCCGTTCGAAATCAGTTTGTGAAAATCAATATAACTTTTAAACCACTTAGAATATTTTGATACCTTTTGACTTGCGGATACATGTTGACAAGACCTAACCAATGAAATTACGAGCATTAAATGCCAGAATTCTTTTAAATAGCCTCGCCGAGGTATGTCTGTCCGTCCTTAATCACTTTGTGAAAATCACTTTATTTTTTAAACCCACTTTAGATATTCTGATAATTTTGGGTATGCAGATACATACTGACAAGATCTAATCAACATTACGAAAACATATCTATATAATTTTGACCCCCTTAAACCCCACTTTTATATAATAAAACTGGGGTTTACAGGGATATGCATTATTTTTCTTATTTCTGCTTAAACCATAGATCGTGGGTACTCGTTAGAACCGCCTCGCCGAGGCGGTTCTAACGAGTACCCACAATCTATGGTTTGAGCAGAAATATGGAGAATATCAGAAATTTTTATCTGAAAATTTTCATTTTTTGTTGGTAAAATTTTCGGTATACTTGAATAGGCGTTTTTCGTAATGATGACATTGTCAAATGCCATATTTCTTTATAAACAGCCTTGTCGAGGCGTGTCCGTAATCTGTTTGTGAAAATCAATATAACTTTTAAACCGCTTGGAATTGCACGATCCGTAGGAAATGCGACCGATTGAAAGGTTGACTTTCGAAGAGGGCCCTGTAATCACCTTGTTAGTCCGTCTGTCCGTCCGTCCATCAGACCATCTGTCCGTTCGTGGTTAGATAGTGAAAATGGCCGTAGCGCTTAAACCGTTGGAAATCTTTTCATTGACAAAGTAACGCCGAGGCCAAAAGTGTGAAACTATAGAAATCGCCACAGACATTCAACCATACGGTATATTTTGATAAAAGTTTGCATACATATTACTGTTGACAAGAATTAACTAAAGGAGTTGTCAAATGCCCCTTTTCTTCGACAGTTACCCAGTCAGCATTCTATGTAAATCTATATCGGACCGTCATCGGCCCGTCAGGGTAGCTGACGGGCCGATGACGGCCCGATACAGATTTACGTAGAATGCTAGCTGGGTAGCGAGAATGTCCGTAATCTTGTGCGACCCGCAGAAAAGTCGACCAGTTCGACCGATTGAAAAGGTGACTTTTGGAGAGTGCCCTATAGTCATCTTGTGAGTATGTCTGTACGTCTGTCCGTCCGTAGTTAGTTAGCGAAAATGGCCATAGGGCTTAAACCGTTGGGAATATTTTGAATTTTTTGGCATCTTGATAAATACCGACAAAATCTAGCCAACAGACTTGCCAAATGCCAGTTTTCATTGACCAGATTAGGCGAGGCCAAAAACGTGAAAATACGGAGATTTTCAACTATATGGTATATTTTGAAAAACGTTTGCATTTGAATTAACATTGATAAGCTCCAGAAAGGAATTGTCTAATACCACTTTTATTTGGCCGAGGCAATGCCGATGCCAACATATGTGACAGTTAGCGAGTTTGCGTAAATGCCATAGCCCTTGAGTCGCCATAGGTCTTCATCCATATCATCACGAAAACATGCCTATGTAATTATGACCCCCTTAAACCCCACTTTTATATCGTAAAACAGGGGTTTACAGGGGTATGCATTATTTTTCTTATTTTGTTAAAAACATAGAGTGTTGGTACTCGTTAGAACCGCCTTGCCGAGGCGGTTCTAACGAGTACCCACAATCTATGTTTAGAGAAGAAATATGAAAAAATATCGGATTTTTTTTTATCGGAAAATTTCCCTTTTTTGGTTGTAAAATTTTCAATATATTGGAATAGGCGTGTTTTCGTAATGATGGGGTATTTTGATAAAAGTTTGTAATCACACATTAATATTGACAAGAGGCGGGTCGTGTACCTTAGCGATAGTTGATCTCTTTATAAATTGCCTCATCGAGGCATGTCTGTCCGTAATGTTTGTAACAATCACTTTAACTGTTAAACCGCTTGGAATATTTCGATAATTTTTAGCATGCAGATACATATCGATAAGATCTAATCCATGAAATTGTCTAATGCCAGATTTCTTTATAAATAGCCTCGCCGAGGCGTGTCTGTCCGTCCGTAGTCAGTTTGTGAAAACCACTATAATTTTTAAACCACTTGGAATATTTTGATATTTTCTGGCATGCAGATACATATTGACAAGACCTAAACAATGAACTTGTCAAATGCCAGCTGTATATATATATATATATAGCCTTGTCGATACAAAAAAAAAAAAAAAAAAAAAAAAAAAAAAAATGAAAATATTATTTTAGTCACAATGCCTAAACAGTTGGGGATATTTTGGTACTATTTGACAAATTAATAGATATCAGAAAGACCTAACCAATTAAATTGTCAAATGCCAGATTTCTTTATAAAATATAGCCTCCGCCGAGGCAAAAAAAAAAAAAAAAAAAAAAAAAAAAAAAAAATATATAAATAAGCCTCCGCCGAGGCAAAAAAAAAAAAAAAAAAAAAAAGAAGAAAATATCAACCTGATCGGAATATTTTGATAATGTTTTACTTATCGATTGGTATCGACAAGATCTAATCAATGAACTTGCTAGATATCGTCAAGATCTAATAATGAACTTTTCTTCGACATTAGCACTATTACATGTAAACATTCATTTTCAACACCATGCTGTAAGGATTATATTTATATACAATCCTGTGTCACTCCTTTACCTTTAATGACCTATTACCGACGGTTAGAATAAGTAAATTGGTATAATCATGTCAATGTGTTTATAGCGGGTGGTGCACCTAATCGTAAATTGATGTTTGAATGGAATTGCACCTGTCATTACGAACACACGCTTATTCAAATATATTGAAAATTTCTCCACCAAAAACTGAAAATTTTCAGATAAAAACTCTGATATTTTTCACATTTCTTCTAAAAACATAGATTGCGGCGAGGCGGTTCTAACGAGTACCCACAATCTATGTTTTTGAGCAAAAATAAGAAAAATAATATATACCCTGTAAACCTTAGTTTTACAATATAAAAGTGGGGTTTAATGGGGTCAATATTATATAGGCATGTTTTCGTGAAGCTAAATACGTCAGCTTGTTAAATACAGAAATTCTTAATATAATTTCAGGTATGAAAACATGCTGCAGCTACCTACAGTAAGAACTGGCCGGTGCGGAAAAAATCATTACGAAAACATACCTATATAATTTTGACCCCCTTAAACCCCACTTTTATATAGTAAAACTGGGGTTTACAGGGGTATATATTATTTTTCTTATTTCTGCTCAAAACATAGATTGTGGGTACTCGTTAGAGGCGGTTCTAACGAGTACCCACAATCTATGTTTTGAACAGAAATATGAAAAATATCTGATTTTTTTATCAAAACATTTTCCTTTTTTGGTTGTAAAATTTTCAATATATTTAAATAGGAGTGTTTCCGTAATGAGTTTTCGTTGTGAGGCTGCTGGAGTGTCGTACAGCCTTCCTAATAAAATTAAATGTGCAGAGAATTTTTAAAGAATTCAAAAGGCTGGTCCACATTTGGACAGATCGAAAATATAAGTGTTCAATGTGCAAATTATAGTTTCAAAAATTTTCTTGTGCTTTACAGTGAACACTCGTTACAATGACAGCATTTTTTTTCTAAAAGATGTTGCCGTTTAAAATAATGAATTTGCTATTGTAAAGAATCCTTAATGGACAGAATGATATGTAAAAAAAGCCTTATTTTATTCTTATTTCCTCATAGAATATTATGGTTTGGATTTTTGTTAGAATCGCCTCACTACGCGATTCTAACAAATATACAAAACGTATGTTGCTTGAAGTTTTAATGCTATATTCTTCGATAATTTTTCCTTAACTGTCACCTCTTGAGCGAAGGTTTCGTGACATTCAAATTGTAATTGCAGTTTAACGAATTTTGTCGTTGTATCGAGTGACGGTATAAAGAGAGTTGACTGTATTTCAGTTTTGTTTAAAATTTTGTGTGCTTTATGCTTCTGTTTTTCCAGTGCGTATATGTGTGCTTCTCTTATAGAAATGCTTATATGTGTGCTGTTAGCTTATTTTGTACGCCATTCTTTTATATGTTTCCCTCATTTTATAGCTTGCTTTCTCAAATTTGCTGCATTACCGTGATACTTATTTGCATGCTGTGATGAACGTAATGTGCTTGAAATTTACAAATGTAAGTTATAACGCCTAATAACTAAAGTAACTTCTTTGTGTATCCTAATCAATGTTCTGTTCTGTAAACTTTTATATGTCTTATCCAATTTTCATTTTGTAGCTGTTGTCATCACGAAAACACGTCTATATAATTTTGACTCTCTTAAACCCCACTTTTATATAGTAAAACTGGGGTTTACAGTGGTATACATTATTTTCTTATTTCTGCTTAAACACATAGATTGTGGGTACCCGTTAGAACCGCCTCGCCGAGGCGGTTCTAACGAGTACCCACAATCTATGTTTTGAGCAGAAATGTGAAAAATATTAGCATTTTTATCTGAAAATTTTCTTTTTTTTGGTGGTAAAATTTTCAGTATATTTGAATAGGCTTGTTTTCGTAATGATCATTGTTTTAATTTCTACTTCGTTTGTCGGAAAATAGCTTATAAGCTATAATGTTTATTGTTGTACAAAACCGACGTAAAATATTATATTGTACCCACAGCATATGTTTTCTTTTTCTTTGAGAAACAAGAAAAATAGATCTCATATTCTGAATGCTCTTCTTAGTAGAGCTATGTAGTCCTCGTTCCAGGACAAGTAAATTGAAATTTCTTGTTTATCCTCAGGGAGATGGGACAAGTTGGACAAGTTAAGCATGATATTTCCACAGTCCTGTTCTACCCAATGTCTTGTGGACCCGGATCCCACCCCCGCCCCCACCCCGAACAACAAGATGTGTCATATACCAAAATGTTTCCCATTTTCTGTAGTTTCTGAAACTGCCGGCATAAATTGGCATAAATGATGGCGAACCGAGAAATCCAATATGGTTGCCAAATACTAAAAGTCTGCTTTTGAAGCCTAAATCGTCTTCTGGTTGTTCTAGTATGCATGCAAAATGTATATTTTGATTGATATGTATTCATTACAGACAATACTATTTATTTAAATACAAAAAGAAGCATGATCGAAACATTAAAGGCAAAATTAAGGACAAATGGCCAATTTTTGGTCTAAAAATAGAGCACTTAGAAGAAACAGAAGTACCCTAAAATTACTTAAACGATATTAATTGCTTCATTTTAATTTAAACAACACACCAGTTATCATGGCCAATTTAAACATCATTTTTCTGTTGCAAATATTAAACCAGTATTGAACAGTAAGCAGTTTGTTACCCCTACCCCCACCATTCGATTTCAAATTTTCTGAGCTGATGCTCGTGAAGCTTGACAAGAGACAATAGAAGAAATGAAAAAGATGGACAGAATGGTAAATTATTTCATTTATCAACATCTTTTAATTAGGAATCATTTGATTCTCTTCATAGTTCAAATTTTAAATTACAGACATAATAACAAATGAGAAACACTGACCTGAATAAAATTGGCTTGACAATGTTTACTATAACACCGACAGAAAGTGTTATGGAGGGAAACTTTAAAAATACATGTATGTAAACATTATAAATAAATTAATTGAAACCAAATCTAGAAGGAAATGGCAAGTGTATTTATAAACTATCATACACATGCAGACATTTTGCAGAAAAGTCGACATACTGTAAGGTCGACTTTAGAAGAGTGTCCTATAATCGACCTATCCATCCATCGTGGACACTTCGTGAGCCTGTCTGTGGACAGTCAGCGAAAAATACAAAAAGCTATTTTGATATATTTGACATATTCGAGCTATTTAATTCCCTTTCTAATGCCACTTTTCATTACTAAGGCTAAGGCGTGGGTCATGCATCTTAGCGCCAGTTGATTTTATCATTAACCCAACCTAAGTAGGCAATTAAATTGAGAAAACATGACAGTCTTCAAATGTAAACAATAATGCAAGATGCAGATATGGCTGAAAACATTAATTTCAATGGGCAAATCGTCCAAAATTGCACCCAGTTCGGAGCAATTGTCGTCAGAATGAAACAAATTCCAGGAACAGTAGCTATATTTTGGCGTAAATCTTGGTGCTGGATTGTATGGAATTTAATTCCGCGCAGTATAGCATTCACCAATTTTTAAAATAACGCCCTCCTAGACGACCAAAGCCCCATATTGTCGACAACCCACCTGAAACAGCCACCTTTTTAGCTCGCGCTACTCATATCCGGATATTCACATCACTTATTTCTTTGCAAAACAATTGGCCATGAGTGACGAGATTACTGCCCGTGACATATATTGCTGAAAGAAACAATAATGCATTTAAAATCCTGCCTGAGCAAAGCAAGTCTGAGGAAGCAAGAGCCATTTTAAAGGAAGAATTTAAGGAAAACATTAATTATAAAAACTGACTGTCAGTAAAATATACACAGTATAGAAGTTTTTGAAACAGAAGATAATTTAGATCCTCTCTTATAATATATATCCAATGCAGTCAGTCTAGTGCTGGATCTCCATTGTGTGAAAAGTTGCAGACGTAACAAAGTGTCTGACTGCAGAATAAGCTAGGGTTTACCCGTATGAGTTAAGCTTTACTACTGGCTTTTTACTTCTATACAAATAGTGAAGATAGACTGTTAGCTCAGATGTTTCGGTGTTATGATGATTTGACCAGAGCTGTTATGATTCGGAACAGATGGCAACCATCTTCGTATATCAGTTTTATCTTAACTGTATCACCAGCTTCATTCAACTTTTGCCTTATTGGACAACCAAATGATGAAAAAAGATGGTCTGGAAATTTACATTGTGCCTCAAGACAGCTCCCATAGAAAATACTGGGAGCTGCCTATTATAGCTGTCTATAGGTAGCCCGTAGGAAGTGCAATAGGTGCGTATAGGCTGCCTTTGGAAAATTTGCCATGCAAATTTTGAGTGGCCTACTCCTTATATGGAGTAGGCAGCTCATAGACAATGACTAAAAAGGGATCTGGAGCTGCTTACTGTGCCTATTCTGCTTCCTCGTCTGTCATTTGCTACTGAGCTGCCTACTACTGCTTCTTAAATGCTTTCCTTGCCTATTGAGCTGCCTACTACATGTTCACTGGCAACTGAGCTGCCTACCCTGCCTATTCAGTGGGAACTGAGCTGCCTATTCTGCCTACTAGATGTTCATTGGCTACTGAGCTGCCTACTCTGCCTATTCAGTTGAAATGGAGCTGTCTATTCTGCCTAGTGCTTGTTTATTGGCTACTGAGTTGCGTACTCTGCCTATTCAGTGGGAACTGTTCTTGAGCTGCCCATTCTGCCTACTACATGTTCATTGGCTGGCATTGAACTCGGTACTTCTAGCAGTAGAGGCAAGTGCACTAACCACTTAGCTAATCACGATCACGCTCTATATGGGCTACTTGGATAGGTTTTTCAAAAAATCCGCCCTTTAAAATAGCGATGTCCGGGCAGGTGGGCGTCGGGCGAGCGGGCGGGCGTCGTCCCAGGTTAACCTTATGGTTAACCTTTTTTCAAAGTTATGCTACCTTTATTCTTCAGTGGATTGCTTTCATATTTGGTAGGGATGAAGAAAAGGACCAGTAGGTGTTCCCCATGCAAGAGAGACAACTCTCAGTTTCTTCATTATTTAAAAAAAACCCGTCCATAATGCCTTTAGGCGTTTTTTTTCTTTTCTTGCTTTACAGAAAAGAATTTGTTCACGGAAGGAGCAAATTCCTTCCTAGAAGAATTGCTCTCGTTTGGAAAGGGACTGAAAACCTGGGAAGCGAAGTCATGTTTCCAACAGAACTCACTTGACCATGGACAAGTAAATTCAAATTTTCTCGACTGAGCAATCGATGCTGGGTTTATACCTCTATGATACTTTATGGTTATGCATTGATAGCAGTGGTATCAGTATCAACCCTCTGCGTTATTGGACCTTCAGCTTAAGCTTAATTGATCTCGGGCTTATAATGGGATCTCAGGTTAATACTTCAAGCAATAACCATAACCCCATCATGTGAAAATCTCCATGTACATGTATTAGGCAAGCAGATCTATGTATCTTAATGTATAGTCAGTATTACACCAGATTTACATATTTATGACATCAACTTGCTTTGATATGTAACAGGAAAAAAAGCATTGAATTAGATTAAGTGAATTAAACGTTTTTTCTACCTATAACAAGCATAGTAGTTATGTTCACTAATAAACAAACAAGTAGTCTACTTACATTCACTGAAATAAATTTCTGTTTAATCTAAAACATCCTAAATACACATTTTTAAAGCTTTATCACAACAAGACTTTGCAATCAAAATGGCTGCTATATTTTCCGGCCAACTTCACCTGACAAAGGATTTAGGTCAAAATAGAGCTGCCTACTGTGCCTAATAATTGCATAAAGTAAACCCAGCTGGAGCTACCTACTCTGCCTACTGCAGAAAATAAAATAAGCTTGAGTTGCCTACTCTGCCTACAGGAAAAAATGAATTAAGTTTGAGCTGCCTTCTTTGCGTACTGCAAGAAGTAAAATAAAGTTAGAGCTACCTACTATGCCTCCTGCAGAAAATTAAATAAGTTTGAGTTGCCTACTCTGCCTATAGTAAAATATAAAGTTGGAGTCGCCTACTCTGCCTGTTGTACAAAACAAACTTACTTTGAGCTGCCTGCTGGTTGCCTATTCTGCCCATAGGCTATCCATAAGCAGCAAGAAGGGCAACAAATAGGCAGCTCTTGCCTACTGGGGCTGCCTACAGATTAAATGTAAAACAGTAGGCCACCCATAGGCTGCCAACGGGCAGCCTATAGGCAGCCTCCTTTTCTTTTATCATATGGGAGAGTTCACTGGGTGAAAAGAACTCCTGCTGCAGTTTTTGAAATTTTGTTTTGTAGGATAATTGTGGCTTGGTGCAAAATCAAGACATCGCTCGATTCCAAATCTTTGAACTCGTCAGAAAGGTCTGTGTTGCAGTCTTCTGATTCAGAATTTTTGCCAGCTTACATACTTTGACATGAGACTTCAGCCCTCAAACATTTAACAGAAGATCCAACCCCTAGAATAAACATCAGTCCTGGACAAATCAATTTATGCTTTTTATGTACAACGTCATTTACTCCTTCAAATTTCTATTAAGCGTGACCTCAAAAATGATAATTCAAATAGATGTTTTTTCAGTTTTAATCTTTCCTTTCAGTATTCTTTAAACTGGCTTCAGCTTTCACTAACTTGCTTTGCTCAGGCAGGATTTTAAATACATTATTCTTTCTTTCAACAGTATAAGTGGCAAGACAACGTTTTTTTCTAAATGACTATTTGCTTCATCAGCAACAAAATATCCCTTTGAATTTAAGTTACAATAAAGGGATATTAATACCATGCAGCAAACTGCACACATAGCTGGTAACCAATCATGGTTAGTAACTTTGCTTTCCTATTTAATTGCACGAAGGTGAGTCGGTCCTCCGCCTCCTCAATCTGATTCAGATGGTTGATACCTGGCTATGAATGTCTGCCTGTGGTTGAGCCATTTGTGGTCCTGTTTGTGGTATTCTTGTGTTCAGATTGCCACTGAGCTTTTTGCTTTGTTTCTTCACAGTGTTTAAGATTATATGTACTTCACTGTGATGTTTCACTGATGAGGTACAGGACCCCTATGCGAACCGAACATTATGTTTATAATTTGGGGCTGCATTAGAATCAATGGTGATGAGGTTTTTTATAAAAATAGTTAAAGCCCACAGTAGTTTTTCACTGATAGTTCCAAGGTTAATTGCTTCTCTGCTGCAGTTCTATGTTTATGCTTTTCATCATCTCTCCTTCTTTTGAAGTCTATGAAAGGAAGGCTGTGCTTCGTGATTGTGGCACAGCCCGGGTATCTTCACATATGACTTTCTAAAAATTGTGGATATCTTCTGGCTATCAAAAGCCGTTAGTGGCTCTGTTTCTGTCTCATAACTATAATGTTTGAGTTGTGGATAGCTTCTGGCTAGAAGCCGCTGGTGGCTATATAGCCAATAGTGGCTGATATAGCTGGTAGCGACTGATACTTGTGGCAATATTGCAGCAATAGAGCTACTGGTCGTTATCATTGCCTACTTTCTGGCTAGCAGTTGTGTCTACTAAACTTTATAGCGGCTTTATTGCAACTACAAAGCCACTTTAAAGCCGCTACCTTTTCATTTCTGTAAGGGTTAGGAAAATAAGTGAAAATTCTGAAGCCCAACCACGGGATTTTTTATACTAAATTAGAACTCAGGGGTCACGTGTCAGAAGTATGGAATAGGACATAAAATTTTCCAAATGATCTAATACCCGGAGGTAATCCTGCCACCCCGTTCAGAGGAAAACATTTATAGGTGCATACTGTATGATTACAAGTGCCTTTTATTTCTATATTTTGGTTCAATTGACAACGTTTACATAGTTTCAAATTTTCCCGCCACAAGTTTTGTCGGTGTCACAGTAAATATTATCAAGCCAATTTTATCCAGGTCATTATTTCTTATTTATTGTTCAGTCTGTAAATTAAAGCTTAAATTCTGAAGCAAATCGAATCATTCCTGGAAAACAGAGGTTGATAAATGAAATAGCTTGCCATTCTGCCTGTCTTTATCATTTTTTCTATTGTCGTTTATCAGTCTTTACCAGAGTCAGTTCAGAAGCGATGAAATCAAATGATGGGGGTAGGGGTAAAAAAATGCTTACTGTTTAATACTAGATTAATATTTCATACGGAAACATGAGTTTTGAGCAGATCATGATACCTGGTGTGTTGTTTAAATTAAACTCAAGTAAGAAATATCACTATAGTAATTTTCAGGAACTTCTGTTACCTCTCAGTACACCATTTTTAGACCTAATATTGACCTTTTGACCCCCTAAAATTGCCTTTAATTTTTAAATTATGCTTCTTTTTGTATCTAAATAAATAGTCTTGCTTGTAATGAGTTAAGGTCAATCTAAATATACATTTGTATGCATACTACAACAACCAGAAGACGATTTAGGCTTCTAAGACAGACTTTTAGTATTTGGCGGCCATGTTGGCGGCCATATTGGATTTCTCGGCTCGCCATCATTTATGCCAATTTATGCCGGCAGTTTCAGAAACTACAGACAATAGGAAACAACTTCTTGTTGTACCGGGGCGGGGTGGGAGGGGGGGGGGTCCGGGTTACCCCTAGAAAGGATGGCCAGTTTCATTCATTGTCACCCTGCCATTTAGGGAGACCTTTGTAGACAGGATACTACATCCCTTGTAGTTGAAACCTGTCAGAAATGGGGACTTCTCTTGAAAGCAAGATTTTGTAGAAAGGCAAGATTGTATAAAAATTCCTGTCCTACATGCAAACAGTGTAGACCCTGATTAGACGCCGCGTGCTGCGGCGTCTGATCTGAGTCGACAATGTTTGGCAATGTCCATTTTATGGAACGATAGGCATAAATGGGCCAACATCCTTTCAAATTTTATACTAAGAACCAACTCTTCTGTCCTTTTGGCATCATTCAGAAAAGACGATTTTGCTTGGCGTTTTAATCTAATTGAAAATATTTTGATCTCTTTATCTAAGATTTTTTTTCTAATTTTACTTTTCTTTTCTGAGTTTTAATTACTGATGTTTCATGACAAAATTGTGACAATAAAAGAAAAAATAAAAACAGCGAGTGTAATTTGTTAAAATCACGCCTACAGTTTACCTACCATATTTCTGTATATTTTGCAAGCCATTCTAATATTGGTAAAGTGAAATTATTATATACCTTTTTTTTTTTTCTTTTTTTTTTTTTGAAAACTTATTAATAGAATAACAATGTTTTGTGCACAGGTAGTCAATTTACCTCTTCGATGTAATGCGCCAGGCAAACAAACGACTTTCTGAACTTGAAAGATATTTTAAAGTATATTACGAGTCCCTTCTTAGCCTTTACCACTCTTTGGACCAATTTAGCAGACGACAAATTGTTGATATTTTTCTTATTTTTCCCAGAAAACCGACTTTGGCACTGTATGCAAATTGTCTCCAATAATTTTCATCATTGGAGACAATTTGCATGAAATACCAAAACCTAGTAGGCTGTCTGCAAGAAAAAAAAAAAAAAAAAAAAAAAAAAAAAAAAAGGAAAAAGAAGAAAAATACCGTCTGCTGAAAAATTTACCCAGCATGCTAAGCGTAAAGTCAGAATAAGAATCAGAATATTTTACTAGTGATACATCAGTACACATTTAGTCACCAAGGTATACAATACCAAATTAATTGTAGTAACTATATTTTTCTCTCTTTCACCACATAACATTCACCAATGTTTCAAAATACAGGAAGAAAACTACACATCAACGCCATGCACCATGGATCCACTATTATATAATTATCGACTATTGAGGTATTGGATATGACGTGATATCAACCCGCGAATACCAATATTTACCAAGGCGATAGCCGATGTCAATATTGGTATTCAATGGTGGATGTCAACGTCATATCCAAAACCTCAACAGTCAATAATTGTTTTATTATATATTTTGTCTTTTCTTTTGATAACTGTGGCAATAACAGTCAACACTAGACCCAATTAATACAAATAGTGGCGTCACTACTAGTGACGTCATCAAAACTTGATATTTACTGGCTTGCACGCGAATTATTTCACATTTCTCGTGCAGCCGAGCGAACTATTTCACTTTTCTCGTGCAAGCTAGTCAATATCACAAAATATTGACTGAGCTGGAAGCACAGCCGAGCCAATGAAAGGTTGTCTATTTATAGATCATTTAATAAATATGTTTGTCGTGACGACTATATTTTTTTAGAAGTGGTATTTACAATTATACGTCTTGTCACGTTGATGGAATATTTGTCCACTTTTTTGCTGCGAAAGTAAAGAAAGCGGTACACTGGTTCGTACATAAGCGATTTTATCTTATGACGACGCTGTTATATAGTGGCGTAACGTCATTACATAAAAATCGTATAATCACATATAACACTTTTGCGGGAACACGTAATGTAATTTAAGAAATAAATTATTCCGAACCGTGCTCAAAAACCCCAGATAAAGCACAGTTGAGTTCGGGTTGTACCCATTTGAGCACGAGCGAGCACAGCCAAGGATAGACATTCATTCACCAGGGTCCACAATACCAAATTAATTGTAGAAACTATATTTTTCTTTTTCACCACATAACATTCATCGATGTTTCAAAATACAGGAAAAGACGACACATAAGAACACTACACACGAACGCCATGCACCATGGCGCCACTATTATACAATTATTGACTATCGAGGTATTGGCTAGGACGTGATATCCACCAGAAAATACCAATATTGACCGAAGCGATAGCATCATCAAGGCGATTTTCTAAATGAGTGCACTATCAAGGCGATTCTAATGAGTACACTCCACTACCATTATTTCTTGAATATCGAAAAAACATTCCTATATTATCCTCATTTGCCTCCTGACCTGGCGCTGTGATTAACACTCAGTGGTTCGAACTACCCATGTCTAGAACAAATTTCTATGGTCCCAAAGATGTTCGAGCCATTGAAGATCCATGCCTATATGATTTTGACCCTATTAAACCCAATTTTTATATGGTAAAACTGGGGCTAACAGGGGTATAAATTATTTTTCTAATTTCTGCTCAAAAACATTGATTGGGGGTACTCGTTCGAACCGCCTCGACGAGACGATTCAATTCAGTACCCACAATCTATGTTTTGAGCAGAGATATGAAAAAAAAATATAATAGTTTTTATCTGAAAATTTTCTGTTTTTGGAGGTGAAATTTTCTATATATTTGAATAGGCGTGCTTTCGTAATGCGACTGAATGTTTTTGTGGAGAAATCAGAAAATATTGATCTTAATATACTTATCTGCTGCTATGCCTATAATACGGATCATGAGGAATATTTTTGTTAATAAGCAAATTAATGTAAATTAAATAAACTACTAGTGACGTCATCCAAACTTCATATTTACTGGCTGGAACGAGAATTATTTCACTTTCCTCGTGCAAACTAGTCAATATCACAAAACATTGACTGGGCTGGAAGCACAGCCGAGCCAATGATATGTTGTTTATTTATAGATCATATAATAAATATATTTGGCGTCACGCCAAAAGTATATTAAGACTATATTTTTTTAGAAGTGGTATTTACAATTTTACATTGTCACCTTGATGGAATATTTGTCCACTTTTTTACTGCGCAAGTAAAGAAAGCGGTACACGGGTAAATAACCGATTTTATCTTACGACGACGCTGTTATTTAGTGGCGTAATGTCATGACATAAAAATCGTATAACCTTAGGATACATAACACTTCATAACACTTTGGCGGGAACAAGTAACATCATTTCAGAAATAAATTATTCCGAACCGTGCTCAAATACTCCAGATCAAGCACAGTTGAGTTTGTGTTGTACCAATTTGAGCACGAGCGAGCGCAGCAAGCGAGTGCTCAAATTGGTACAACCCAAACTCAACTGTGCTTCATCTGTGGCATTTGTATGGAAACGTCCTAGTGCCAGGTGAAAAAAATACGTCCTTCGTATGAGGTGTAACTCCTACGTAGCAGATAATAAGTCCTACGTAGGAGATAGTAACTCCTATGTAGGTGATGATAACTCTTACGTAGGACTTACTAACACCTATGTAGGACTTACTTATACCTACGTAGGACTTACTAACACCTACTTAGGGACTTACTAACTCCTACCTAGTAGATAATAAGTCCTACGTAGGACTTGCTAACTCCTACGTAGGAGATAATGACAACTACGTAGGAGATAATAAACCCTACGTAGGACTTAATAACACCTACATAGACGATAATAACACCTCCGTAGGACAATAAATCCTACGAAGGAGATATATGCGCTTACGTAGGACTTGCTAATACTTACGTAGGAGTTACTAAAACCTACGTAGGAGATAATGTCCTACGTAGGAGTTACTAACACCTGCATAGGACATAACAGGTTCTACGTAGAACTTGCTAAGACCTACGTAGGAGTTACTAAGTCTTACGTAGGACATAGCTAGGACGTACGACTTACTATCGCCTACGTAGGTGTTATTTACTTCTTCGTAGGAGTTATTATCTCATACAAAGGGGGTAAGTAACTCCTATGTATGACTTATTAACTCCTACGCAGGTGTTAGTACGTCCTACGTAGGACTTGTTATGTCCTACGTAAGTGTTAGTTACTCCTACGTAGGACTTATTATCTACTACGTAGGTTTTAGTAACTCCTTGGGCTTGGTAATCTACGTATGTTCTCATAGGAAACGACAAGGTTAGCCTCTGCCGTGATGAATAAATTAAGATGCCACGCCCATTCCTAATATTCAGCCAATTAGATTACTTGATCCAAGTGGTTGATACAATTTCACATACAGATGACAAAAAGTGCAGAAACAGATCAGCTGGCTTCTGATATACCAAAACATATATTTCTGGATGTTTTAAATAATTAGATTTAATTTTCAATAATTTCAGGATAACTGTAACTCTTGAACGAAAGCTTCGTGCCATTCAATTTAACATTATAACGAATTTGTCGTTGTATCAAGTGTCGGTATAAAGAGGGTTGACTGCAGTATGATTGACCGTTATTCTCAGATTGCGCGTTTTACTATAGGACTGCCTTTCAACGGTCCATCTGTGCGCCGGGAAGTGGAATCTGTCCGATATGTTTTCAATTCTAGTGTTGAATGAATGGAATTCGACAGCGACAATGTTCTGGTCGCAGCATCCGACTCATGGTGGCCTCCGTAGCTCGAAGAAGTGCTTGGTCGTCGTATAATCTCCTTCTCGATTCCACAAATTCTCAAGCCTCTGAAGAGAAGGATCAGACAAGGATCGAAGCTTCTGATTAATCCAGAGCGGAATTTGCGGTTCATGACGGTGTAGACCCAGAAGTTGGCATGGAAACTCAATACTAGAAGGAGTTCATAAGCGCAGTGAAAAGCACGGTTTATTTCTAGTGACATAAGTTTCTTCCCAGAATGCTTCAGAGAAACGGAGATAAGCAAGAATATGCCATATGGAATTTCCGGTATCAGAAACACAATAACGACGATTACGACAATGATGGATATTCGTCTGCTTTGAGCTGCCCGCTGCTTTAATTTCTTTTGGTTTGATATTAAGTGAGAGTCTTGCATTTTCTGTTCAGCGTGACGTAAAGTGTATACCATTAGTGACGTCAGAATAGCAAGTAGCACACAGGGAATGAAATGCATCAAAAGAAATGTAATCCAAAGATAGACACAATCACCAGTACACGGACTTTTTAGAACCCATGCGCACCGGAAATTCGACGCCTTTGTGTTTGTAAGATGATAAACATGCAACATGGGCGAAATAAGAGCAACTATAATGATCATCAGCACAGTTTTTGGTATTGTAAACATTGCCTGGGCTCGGAATGGCCAGGAGACAGATATATATCTCTGCAAGCCCAGACAAACTGTTAGCCAGATTGACATCGTATGGAAGGCCTTGGAAATGAATAACTTGCTGATCATAAAGGCTTCACACCAATCTTTCGTGAGTTTCAAATGTTTGACTTCCTGTTGATTGTAAGCATATATATAAGTGGGCAATGTTACAAGTCCAGTGAGAGAGTCTGAAACCGCAATGGCCATTAGAATTACATTGGTGGCATTGAGCATGCTTCTTCGCTTGAGAACTAACATGACCAAAATGTTGGCTAATGTTGTGATAATAACCAGAATTTCCCATAGGTAGAGATAAACTGGGCGTTCAAAGTCGAAAGAGTCATAATAGAAAAAATCGTATACACTGGATATGTTTGCATAATAATCAGAATGATAATCGAAGACGTAACCATACGAACTGTTATAGCCGTAACCTCCGTAACCCGGATAGTTATCATGCCCTGCATAGTATTCCTCGTAAGCTCTCGGATCCGCATCTGACATCTTGAGACTCAGCCAAATTATATTCCGGCGTACTGAGAGTGAAATTCTTCTCTCTTCACCTCCTACACAGCTGTCTAAAAATACAGACAGACATATTATGCAGCTTACATCAGAACTCAGCACACTTCCTTTCCACGATTCTGGATAAGCCAAATATTTTAAGGATATATATATATATATATATATATATATATATATATATATATATATATATATATATATATATATATATATATATATATATATATATATATATTTTTTTTTTTTTTTTTTCTCAGTGGTGAATCTGATGAGTAACCACAACATACAGTAAAACCACAGTGATTCGAACACCAATGGCTCATTTACCATGGCTGACTTGAACTCGTTTTTGAGTCCATAGGAAATTCTTCTGAAGGCTCAAGAAAACAAATATTTAGAGATATTTTTTAAGAAAACTGTCTTTTTATAAGTGCGTCCAGCGGTAACTGCGAAGCAGTTCCCCGAACCGCGGAGCGGTTCGTCATGCAGACGCACTATTGTAGACTACCGATGTGACCAGTGATGTGTGTGACCAAAAAGTGTGATGGTCTAACAAACACTTGGGTGGTTCGGTGCTTATCCTGAAAAACAATAAGCGTTCCGTGATTTGGCACGGCGGCCGTACCGATAATTGCAACAAAACAGCCAATAACGCCAAGTATTCCAATTGTAAGGGGTTGAATCACGAGACTTATGACGTCAGTCTACAAAATTTTGATCGCCGCCATTTTAATTTTTGTCTCACTTCGAATTTTATTTCTTTCCGTTTTCCGTCTATTTACAAGCTAAGCATGATTTGTTTTGTGGATAAGGTACACATTGATGTAGATTTTTAGATAACACATAGACTTTACACTCTTTTCACGTGATAATCTTAAAAAAACACTTCGACAAATGTAAGCGAACGTTGTCGTTGTACCTGTCATCGGCATACACTAGTTTTCGGTATTCGGAAAGCATGGCCCCCGCCCATCGGGGCCCGCCAAATAGATGGGCTGCCTAAAGCCTCCATAGCAAAGCTGCTAGTAAGTAAGCAGGACCCGAATTCATGTGATCGGGTCGAGTAAAAGTCCCACAAATTTGGAGTCAATGTCTCTGAACTACTGAAATATTGTTGACTTGGACGTTTATCGTTATATCGCAATTCATGCAGTGGATTAAAAGTCAAGCGTGATCTGAAATAAAATTTATTTAGATCTGGCCAACCCACCTATGAAGCATGTGATGATAATTTGGACGCACAGATATAGGTAGTACCTATTAAATTAATATTAATAAAAATGTATGTGGTGTGTACTCATTACAATCGCATTATCAAGGCGATTCTCTAAATGAGTGCACTATCAAGGCGATTCTAATGAGTACACTCAACATACCATTATATTCTAGAATATCGAAAAAACATTCATATATTATCCCCATTTGCCTCCTGACCTGGCGCTGTGAATAACACGCTGTGGTTCGAACTACCCATAGTCTAGAACAAATTTCCATAGTCCCAAAGATGTTCGAGCCATTAAAGATCCATGCCTATATGATTTTGATCCTCTTAAACCAAACTTTTATATAGCAAAACTGGGGTTAACAGGAGTATAAATTATTTTTCTTATTTCTGCTCAAAATCATAGATTGTGGGTACTCCTTAGAACCGCCTTGCCGAGACGGTTCTATCAAGTACCCACAATCTATGTTTTGAGCAGAAATTTGAAATAAAATATCATAGTTTTTTTATCTGAAAATTTTCAGCTTTTGGAGGTAAACTTTTCTATATATATGAATAGGCGTGCTTTCGTAATGCGACTGAATGTTTTTGTGGAGAAATCAGAAAATATTGATCTTAATATTTATCTACTGCTATGCCTATAATACGGAACATGAGGAATATTTTGGTTAAAAAGCAATGTAAATTTAATACAAACAAAGGTTGCTAAAAAAAGTATAATAAAATTGAAAAATATTATAGAAGAAGTCCAGGAATGGCGCCACTATTTTACAATCATTGACTATTGAGGTATTGGATAGGACGTGATATCCACCAGAGAATACCAATATTGACCGAAGCGATAGCCGAAGTCAATATTGGTATTCAAAGGTGGATATCAACGTCATATCCAAAACCAAAATAGTCAATAATTGTTTTATTATATAATTTGTCTTTTATCTTGATAACTGTGGCAATAACAGTCATCACTACACCCCTTTAATACAAATAGCGCTCGTAGACGTTGGCGTCACTACTATGACGTCATCAAAACTTGATATTTACTGGCTGGAACGAGAATTATTTCACTTTCCTCGTGCAAGCTAGTCAATATCACAAAACATTGACTGGGCTGGAAGCACAGCCGAGCCAATGATATGTTGTTTATTTATAGATCATATAATAAATATGTTTGGCGTGACGCCAAAAGTATATTAAGACTATATTTTTTTAGAAGTGGTATTTACAATTATACATTTTGTCACGTTGATGGAATATTTGTCCACTTTATTGCTGCGAAGTAAAGAAAGCGGTACACGGCTAAATAACCGATTTTATCTCACGACGACGCTGTTATTCAGTGGCATAATGTCATGACATAAAAATCGTATAACCTTAGGATACATAACACTTTGGCGGGAACAAGTAACGTCATTTAAGAAATAAATTATTCGGAACCGTGCTCAAATACTCCAGATCAAGCACAGTTCAGTTTGGGTTGTACCCATTTGAGCACGAGCGAGCGCAGCAAGCGAGTGCTCAAATTGGTACAACCCAAATTCAACTGTGTTTCATCTGTGGCATTTGTATGGAAACGTCCTAGTGCCAGGTGAAAAAAATACGTCCTTCATATGAGGTGTAACTCCTACGTAGCAGATAATAAGTCCTACGTAGGAGATAGTAACTCCTATGTAGGTGATGATAACTCTTACGTAGGACTTATTGACATCTACGTAGGACTTACTAATACCTACGTAAGACTTACTAACACCTACGTAGGACTTACTAACTCCTACGTAGAAGATAATAAGTCCTACGTAGGACTTGCTAACTCCTACGTAGGAGATCATAACTACGTAGGAGATAATAAACCCTACGTAGGACTTAATAACACCTACATAGAAGATAATAACACCTCCGTAGGACAATAAAACGTACGAAGGAGATATTAACGCTTACGTTGGACTTGCTAATACTCACGTAGGAGTTACTAAAACCTACGTAGGAGATAATAAGTCTTACATAGGAGTTACTTACACCTACGTAAGACATAACAGGTTCTACGTAGGACTTACTAACACCTACGTACGACACTAACTCCTATCTAGGAGATAATAAGTCCTATGTAGGACTTGCTAACTCCTACGTAGGAGATAATGATAACTACGTAGGAGATAAGACTTAATAACACCTACATAGAAGATAATAAGTCCTATGTAGGACTTGCTAACTCCTATGTAGGAGATAATGATGACTACGTAGGAGATAAGAAACCCTACATAGGACTTAATAACACCTAAATAGAAGATAATAACACCTCCGTAGGACAATAAAACCTATGAAGGAGATATTAACGCTTATGTAAGATTTGCAAATACTTACGTACGAGTTACTAAAACCTGCGCAGGAGATAATAAGTCCTACGTAGGAGTTACTAACACCTAATTAGGACATAACAAGTTCTACGTAGGACTTGCTAACACCTACGTAGGAGTTACTAAGTCTTATGTAAGACATAGCTGTCCTACGTAGGACTTACTATCGCCTACGTAGTTGTTAGGTACTTCTACGTAGGAGTTATTATCTCATATGAAGGGGGTAAATAACTCCTATGTAGGACATTAACTCCTACGCAGGTGTTAGTAAGTCCTACGTAGGACTTGTTATGTCCTACGTAGGTGTTAGTAACTCCTGCGTAGGACTTTTTATCTCCTACGTAGGTTTAGTAACTCCTTGGGTTTGGTAATCTACGTATGTTCCCTTAGGAAACGACGAGGTTAGCCTTTGCCGTGATGAATAAATTAAGATGCCACGCCCATTCCTAATATTCAGCCAATAAGATTACTTGATCCAAGTGGTTGATACAATTTCACATACAGATGACAAAAAGTGCAGAAACAGATCAGCTGGCTTCTGATATATCTAAACATATGTTCTGGAAGTTTTAAATAATTTGATTTAATTTTCAATAATTTCAGAATAACTGTAACTCTTGAACGAAAGCTTCGTGCCAGTCAATTTAACATAACGAATTTGTCGTTGTATCAAGTGTCGGTATTAAGAGGGTTGACTGTAGTATGATTGACCGTTATTCTCAGGTTGCACGTTTTACTATAGGTCTGTCCTTCAACGGACCATCTGTGCGCCGGGTAGTGGAATCTGTCCGATATGTTTTCAGTTCTAGTGTTGAATGAATGGAATTCGACAGCGACAATGTCCTGGTAGCAGCATCCGACTCATGGTGGCCTCCGTAGCTCGAAGAAACGCTTGGTCGTCGTATAATCTCCTTCTCGATTCCACAAATTCTCAAGCCTCTGAAGAGAAGGATCAGACAAGGATCGAAGCTTCTGATTAATCCAGAGCGGAATTTGCGGTTCATGACGGTGTAGACCCAGAAGTTGGCATGGAAACTCAATACTAGAAGGAGTTCATAAGCGCAGTGAAAAGCACGGTTTATTTCTAGTGACATAAGTTTCTTCCCAGAATGCTTCAGAGAAACGGAGATAAGCAAGAATATGCCATATGGAATTTCCGGTATCAGAAACACAATAACGACGATTACGACAATGATGGATATTCGTCTGCTTTGAGCTGCCCGCTGCTTTAATTTCTTTTGGTTTGATATTAAGTGAGAGTCTTGCATTTTCTGTTCAGCGTGACGTAAAGTGTATACCATTAGTGACGTCAGAATAGCAAGTAGCACACAGGGAATGAAATGCATCAAAAGAAATGTAATCCAAAGATAGACACAGTCACCAGTACACGGACTTTTTAGAACCCATGCGCACCGGAAATTCGACGCCTTTGTGTTTGTAAGATGATAAACATGCAACATGGGCGAAATAAGAGCAACTATGATGATCATCAACACAGTTTTCGGTATTGTAAACATTGCCTGGGCTCGGAATGGCCAGGAGACAGATATATATCTCTGCAAGCCCAGGCAAACTGTTAGCCAGATTGACATCGTGTGGAAGGCCTTGGAAATGAATAACTTGCTGAGCATAAAGGCTTCACACCAATCTTTTGTGAGTTTCAAATGTTTGACTTCCTGTTGATTGTAAGCATATATATAAGTGGGCAATGTTACAAGTCCAGTGAGAGAGTCTGAAACCGCAATGGCCATTAGAATTACATTGGTGGCATTGAGCATGCTTCTTCGCTTGAGCACTAACATGACCAAAATGTTGGCTAATGTTGTGATAATAACCAGAATTTCCCATAGGTAGAGATAAACTGGGCGTTCAAAGTCGAAAAAGTCATAATAGAAAAAATCGTATGTAAGATGGTCACTGGACAAATTTGCATAATAATAATCGTAATAATCGTAGACCTCGCCATACGAACTGTTATAGCCGTAATCTCCGTTATCCGGATAATTATCATGCCCTGCATAGTATTCCTCGTAAGCTTCGGGATCCGCATCTGACATCTTGAGACTCAGCCAAATTATATTCCGGCGTACTGAGAGTGAAGAGTGAAATTCTTCTCTCTTTATCTCCTACACAGCTGTCTAAAAATACAGACAGACATATTATGCAACTTACATCATAACTCAGAAACTGAGAAAATATATATATATTATTTCTCATTGGCGCTTTTGACGAGTAACCACAACATACAGTAAAACCTAAATGACTCGAACACCAATGGATTATTTACCATGGCTGACTCGAACTCGTTTTTGAGTCCTCAGGAAATTCTTCTGAAGGCTCAAGAAAACAAATATTTAGAAATAGTTTAAGGAAACTGTCTTTTTTATAATGAAAATATATATATATTGTGTACTCATTAGAATCGCATCATCTCATTCTAATGAGTACACTCAACATATTATTATTTTCTAGAAGATCGAAAAAAAAAAATTCCTGTATTATCCCCATTTGCCTCCTGACCTGGCGCTGTGACTTACACTCACTGGCTCAAAGATGTTCGAGCCATTGAAGTTCCATCACAAAACACACCTTCATGATTTTGACCCCCTTAGACCCCACTTTTATATGGTAAAACTGGTATAAGTTATTTGTATTAGTTCTGCTCAAAACATAGATTGTGGATACACGTCAGAACCGCCTCGCCGAGGCAGTTCTAACGAGTACCCACAATCTATATTTAGAGCAGACATATGAAAAAATATCAGATTTTTTTATCTAAAATTTTCAGTTTTTGGAGGTGAAAATTTTCTATATATTTGAATAGGCGTGTTTTCCTTATGCGACTGTATGTTTTTGAGGAGTAATCCGAAAATAAAATTTAACTTAATACATTTATCTACAGCTCTGCCTATAATACGCAACAAAAAAATGGTTTATAAAAGAAAGAAATAAAATGGAAAAATATTATAGAAGAAGTCCAGGAAGAGCCACAATCACATAAAGCCTACCAATGACACTAAGAGGACGAGAGAACAAACCATGATATACAGTATACAAGTCACACACCTTCAAACGAAAGCAAAGCAACAAGCTCAGTCTTTCCCAGTGAGGTGATCTCAGTTTCAGAAAGGGTCCACCAAAACAACGAACAGGACAGAACATATAAAAAAGAAAGAAAGAAAAAAAAAAACAAAAAAAAAAAAAAAAAAACAAAAAAACAAAAACAAAACAAAAACAAAAAAAAAACAACAACAAAAAAACAACCTCATCACAAACAGCGACAAAGCCACACACAGAGCAAACGACGCCAGACATTACGAAAACACGCATATTCAAATATATTGAAAAATTTACAATCGAAAAACGGAAACCTTTTCAGATAAAACAAAAAAATCTGATATTTTTCATATTCCCACTCAAAACATAGATTGTGGGTATTCATTCAAACCGCCTCAGTGAGGCGGTTCTAACGATTACCCACAATCTATGTTTTTAGCAAAATGAGAAAAATAATGTATACCCCTAAAAACCCCAGTTTTACTATGTAAAAGTGGGGTTTAAGGGGGTCAAAATTATATAGGCATGTTTTCGTGATGAATATCACCACCTAAGAACGCTCAGTAATAAAACAATTGCCGTGTGTGTGTGTGTGTGTGTGTGTGTGTGTGTGTGTGTGTGTGTGTGTGTGTGTGTGTGGCGGGGGATGGGGCGGTAAATCGATTTTCCTGTACCAAATCTGCACTCTAGATTCAAATATTGTTAAAATACAAAATGATTGTTCGGCTCGTAAAGAGGCTTCCAAACTCAGTCAGTGAACCATTATAAAAAAAAAGTCCTGTACCAAATCTTCATCCTAGGTTCAAATAATGTTAAAATAATGGTTCGCTTCCAAAGAGGCTTCCAAACTTAGTCAGTGAATCATCATAGAAAAACGCATTGGATACCCACAATGTGTCCTACGAAGATTCTGATCAGACTGTGTGGATGCACAGGCTGATATATGAGTCTTCGCTGGTCGCAGCACATGCAATTTTGTAAGCTCATGTTCTATTTTACATCTTCTACATAATTCCAACTCAACAGGCTTACACTGATTTAGTGCAAATTGACTGGTCAAGAGTGAATCCAAAAGGACATTTACACTTTGATAAATCCACTGAGCAGGACTCCTCTTTGTGTATACATTTCTAAATTGAGCTGACGTTTTCACATGCTCGGCTAGTAGGCATTTAATATAAGAAACGCATTTTAATTTTGTGGATTTTATGGATGTGTAAATGGCCGCGAATCACTCGCATTTTAAGATAAAGTCCTTTAGACTTTATCTAATTTGTCAGTGAGTGATTTTCTTGCGTTTACACATCGACAAAATCCATAAAAATGAAATTCATTCCAATAATAATTACCTGTAAAGTAGTCCTATCTTGTCGTGTTCCTCGATATGTATTTGTAAATCTGTTATAATTATACTGTAATGATATTTGTTTCACCTGAATTAAAGCAAATACCAAAATCATGTACGAACTAAATACTACACCCCGTAATAACCCTAAATTTTTGGACGCCTTAATTCCTTAACATACTTCTCGTAAAATAGAAACAAGCCCATTTTACTCCCTTTTGAAGTCTAAAACTACGGGACGAATGGCAAACAGTGTAGACCCTGATCAGACGCCGCACAACGCGGCGTCTGATCTGCATCTACACTGTTTGCTCTGGCATGTGTGTCCAAAACTGTAAGTAAAAACAATACACACATTTTTATTATTCTTTGCGGAATGCACATCTAAAGGTTCTTCGCTCTCGAATAAATCTCGCTTGGTCACATTTGATGCGAGAATATTATAAAAACAACATACGATGCGCATTAATACTCAAGTATTAAAGAGGATACTTGAACCCATTGTATGTGCAGTAACATGAGAAAAGAGTAATCACACAGGTTCCGAAAACAACTACCACTGATGAGAAAAGGCTAAACATTTCACGTAATACAGTCGACTCTCGTTATCTCGACTTCGCTTATCTCGAATAACAACTTATCTCGAAGTGAAAATCTGGTTCCCGTTTAAACATGAAAATCTTACAACAGGTATTACAAAATATTGTGTAAAAGAGGAGAAATTGCTCCTAGGGAGCACTTTCTCCTCCTTTCCACAATATTTTCAATACATCTTTCAATGTATCTCTAACTTCAGGAGTCAAATTGCATAATCATTTGTGAAATGTGGTTGTTCGATTTATTTTTTCCCTAAATTCTGCAAATCTGATATGTAGAGATACGGATATCTCGAAGTATTTCAGAGAGTCCTTTAGACCTCAAGATAACGAGAGTCGACCGTATCTGAAAGCAACTAATGCGGATGAAAAAAGGGTCATAATTGTATAGGTTGCATAGTTGCATCAGGTAGCAACTAACGCAGATTGTAAAAATAAACGCAACAGACTATTATCGAAAGTGAAAAAGAGATGAATTGAATGCTGTACGGAGGCCGTAAAACGTCTCTCTGTTCTTCATTTTAGTAGAACAGAACAGAATATTTATTTATTATAGTCCCACTTCCATATAATTATACAAATAAAATATGTTAAAATGGAATCATTCACTGGGAATTATGAGAAACTTCTTGGTAAGAATATAGATGTATAAAATATCTAAACTTAAAATATCACCATGGAAACCTTTTGAAATATATACAACACATGTTTATTTGCATTAAAATGTTCCCTATGAAAATTAATATAGTCGTCTCAGGCTCTTATTAAAATATCACAGCAGAATTTTGCATTACGAAAACACGCCTATTCAAATATATGGAAAGTTTCACCTCCAAAAAAACTTAATTTTTTCAGATAACAAAAACTCTGATATTTTTCATATTTCTGCTCAAAACATAGATTGTGGGTCACTCGTTAGAACCGCCTCGACGAGGCGGTTCTAACGAGTACCCACAATCTATGTTTTATGCAGTAATAAGAAAAATAATGTATACCCCTGTAAACCCCAGTTTTACTATATAAAAGTGGGGTTTAAGGGGGTCAAAATTATATAGGCATGTTTTCGTGATAGCACTCGTTCGAAAAACTGGTTTTAAGTCAGAACCTAAGATGCAGCACAGTTTGTCAGTATCACATTTGGACTCAAAATCAGCATCACGAAAACACACCTATATAATTTTGACCCCTTAAACCTCACTTGTATATAGTAAAACTGGGGTTTACAGGGGTAAACATTATTTTTCTTATTTCTGCTAAAACAGAAATTGTGGTGCTTGTTAGAACCGCCTCTCCGAGGCGGTTCTAACGAGTACCCACAATCTATGTTATAAGCAGAAATATGAAAAATATCAGAGTATTTTTATCTGAAAAATTTTCAGTTATTGGAGGTGAAATTTTCTCTATATTTGAATAGGCGTGTTTTCGTAATGGGTATAAAGTTTGATAGTCGCTGGTTTTATGTTGCCCTTAGATCGTCGTACACTGTTCTGCAGATTCAATTTGCATATCATTACGAAAACACGCCTATTCAAATATACAGAGAATATCACCTCTAAACACTGAAAATTTTCACATAAAAAAATATTTTTTAATATTTCTGCTCAAAACATAAATTGGTGATACTCAATAGAACCGCCTAGGCGAGGCAGTTCTAACGAGTACCCACAATCTATGTTTTAAGCAGAAATAAGAAAAATAATGTATACCCCTGTAAACCCTAATTTCACTATATAAAGATGCAATTTATAGGGGTCAAATTTATATAGACATGTTTTCATGATGCATAGTTAAAGCATACCCTACTCTATAATTCGATCTTTTTATAACGACCTGTTTGGCTTATATTTTCTAGTCCTATGGGGTCACTGAGGTGATTTGGATTTATTTGAAAATAGAATATCACTCAGCCATCGGCTGGGAGGCATTAGCAGCGTTGCACTTACATTATTGTTCATTAACGGACTCAATAATATAGACTCTGCTATTTTCGTTTATTTGATATGTTGTTTGCTAAAAAGGATACCTAGTTTAAAATTTATTTAAGAGTTGTGTGGCGGCCAAAAAACATCTCCCTGTACTCCACTTTAGTATAGTTTAATTCTGTGATCCTTTGGGGTAACTGAGGTCATTTGGATTTAAAAAAAAAAAACAAAAAAAACACACATTACGAAAACTACGCCTATTCAAATATATTGAAAAGTTTACCACCAAAAACTGAAAGTTTTCAGATAACATTTCTGATATGTTTCATATTCCTGCTCAAAACCTAGATTGTTGGTACTCTTTAGAACCGCCTCGCAGAGGCGTTCTAACGAGTACCCGCAATCTAGGTTTTTGAGCAGAAATAAGAAAATAATGTATACCCTGTAAATCCCAGTTTTACTATATAAAAATTGGGTTTAAGGGGGTCAAATTTATATTGGCATGTTTTCGTGATGAGAATATACCTCCATCGTGAGCTAGGAGGCATAAGTTGGTTGGTTGGGTTGGACTTTAACGACCCTGTCAACACTATTAAGGTTAGTTTACCTAACCATATTTTTACTGGGCAGGCTCTGTCCTCTAAGCGATTACCCAGCACTCGTGCACATTCTTTCGCCAGAATCTGACAATATAGGGATCGAACATGGTTTTAACATTCGCCAGGTCCCGTGGGAGGTGTTGAGAACCGAGGCCGAAGGCCTGGCGAATGTTAATGCACTGAAAAAAAAAAGAAAAAAAAAAAAAAAAAAAAAAAACATGTTTGATCGCTATTATTGCATAAAACTGAAATCATTGGCTACATTTCGCGTTATTTCTTGCACTATTTTGTTTCGCCTTTTCACCGATGTCTCTCGAACGTAATTTCCACTAACTATGCTCGTTCTAGGGCCGGGCGGTACACATCTCGTAACGGTAGCAAATCTGTGGCCCTGGTACGATCATATTGAAAGTTGCGTAGCCGTGCTTTAACAGCGCGGGAATTGCCTTGTTAATACACGGCTTTTCGCCGGTTAATGCACGGCTGTTAATAACGTGCGACACTACTTTTTATGCAATAATTGCTCTTCTTGAATCAGCGGAAGGAAGAGAATGACCCTAGAAAATATTTCATGACCAATCTCCAAGAAAGAATGTTGCTGGATCCGGCAAAGGTCGAATCCGAGCCCTCCTGATAATAAACTGAACGCGATACCGACTTAGCAACCGATGCGGACTAGGGCGAGGGGACGCGATACCGACTTAGCAACCGATGCGGACTAGGGCGAGGGGGTGGTGGGGCGGAGCATGAGTAATGTCTCTAATTACAATTACTGTTAATGAACACTCAATAAAGCAAGACTGCTGTTTTTGTTTATTTAATGCATTTTGCCTCCAATTTGTCTCTCCTATCAAAATTCATTACGTCTTCCAAAATTCCAACGCAGCCCCAAATTACAAACGTGTTCGGTCGGCATATGTATTCTCTGCCTTTCCTATGAAACATCACGGTAAACAATATATAAACAAAAAGACTGATGAAACAAAGAAGGCTCAATGGCGAACTGAAACCTGAGCATATGCAGGAATTCTCGTATTACAGGTACTAATCCGCACCAATCGGTCCCTTCTGTGACGTCACAGCATGTCGCTAGTTCTCAGACAGGTACTAGTGTGGAAATGTATAGAATTATATAGGAGCCCATCATTTAACTAATAAAATCATTTATTTTCAATAATACAAGATATTATTATAACCTCGCAATAGATGGGAAAATGTATCTGCTTCAATTTGATACCAAATTTGTTGAAATAAGATAAATTTTAAAATGGCCCAGATTGTAATGAATGCTACAAGGGTTTTTCCTTATTAAGTCTGTGTATTTTACAACAAAAATGAAAAATTGCCTTGATTCAATCGCCCAAAAGTCATATCTTTTAAAATTTCTCCGTTCATTATAACCTCTCATTCGATAGATCTATTTAATATCTATAGTTATGTAATAAAATATTGAATAAATTATTTTATTAAAAATGGCCCACAGGTTGCAGAATATAGCTATATTTTAAAAATGCGGAGAGAAAATGTGTAATGATTACACAGACGCAGGTCTTGTGTACACATGATACTAGCATGAATTGCAAAAGAGGTTGTAAGAATTGGAAAATAAAAAAGAATTGGTATCCATTGATAGTATTATAAAGATTATTTAGCTTCAAAAAGGAAAACAAAGATATATATTTATGATAATATAAACTTATTTATTTAATTTTTGTTTATGTCGAATTATGTTTTTATTCGGCAATTTATTGAAGCTTTAATGAAAATTTGATATAATTACTTTTGACCATAGGAAAACTACAAACTGCTTAATTACTTGTTTTTTGTTTGTTTTTTTTTTTTTTTTGTTTGTTTAATGATGAAAAAAAATGCTTTGTCGGGATACAAGAAAAATTCCTAAATGCGCGGCCACTCTTGCGATGTTTTCTTAATAACAATTACTGCTAATGAATGCCAATTATGTCCTTATCTTGACAAAAGAAAACAACGAAATCACTTTTTACATAATTGACATACATGCTTATGCGCAATTTTAATTGCACAAACAGAATCAAATCCAATATTTGATCTTTTTGCATAAACTAGCACTTTAATTGACACGATTTGCTCATTTTAGATTCCTGTACACAAATAAGGACTAAATGAATGAGATTGAGTCTCTCTCTCTCTCTCTCTCAAACGTTCTCTAAATCTGTGAATAACAAGAGTCTCTCCAAATAAAAGCAGCATTAAATATGACGTGCAACCATTGTAGTTCCAGATCAGCATGTGGTTACATTTTTTTCTCTGATAGAATGTGCAAGCTCTATTCAACATGCGGTGTTAAATATGTATATTTAATAAAAATATATATATATATAATATTTAAAACAAAATACATTAAAACAAAATGATAATTGATATTATTTTCAGAAATTTTGTTTCATAAAATGGTTATCTAGGAAATTAAAACATAATGATACTAACGATATTATTATTATTATTAGTAGTAGTAGTAGCATTTACCACTACTATTATTATTAGTATAATGTACATCACAATTCCGAAGAATAAATATTATTAAGCTGGTCATATTCGAAATGTTTTATTTGTAAAATAGCCACATGGACAGTTTATACTATCGTACATGTGTATTTAGGGGTAAAATATTGGTAATTACCGTATAAACCCTATTAGACACATTAAATTACTAGCATACTGAAATTTGATCAAGTCCGTTTGGCTACCTATTGACACAGCTTATACCTGCTATCTGAGTGGCAAACAGTGTAGATCTTTGTTAAGATACTCTGTGATGTAATGTCTGATCAGGGTCACTGCCTTTTCTTATGGTGTGTTTATCAGAATCCCGAGGTTAAATACTATAAACCACTTTCTCAGTCAGATTGTTCAGTACACGCCTTTTCAAACATTACTCTAAAGACAATTGTTTCAAAAACAAACCTGGGATACCAGATGATTCGATCAAGTTCTACTCTTTACAACACTTGCCCTATCTTTTTAACAATGTCATTACAGAACCAGCTGATTTGTCTAAACATTGCTGGGTAAGTGTAAAATAGTGTAGACCCTGAACACACAATGCGTAATGTGACATTTGATCTGGGTCTACACCGTTGGCACAGACCTCTCTGTCTAAAAATCTAGGATAGTAGTAACAGTCATAATCCAAGGAAAACGACATTTTATCCATATTTGCTAATTACCCAACACAAAAATAATACGAGTCTCTCCAAATAAAAGCAGCAACCATTGTAGTTCCAGATCAGCATGTGCATACATTTTTCTTTGATAGATTGTGCAAGCTGTATTCAACATGCAGTATAGACTGATCAATGTATTTCAGCGGACACACAGACTAATCGGGTCTACATTGATCGCATAATTCATAAGACCCATTTTTTTTTTTTTTTTTTTTTTTTTTTTTTTTTGAAAAAGATTCAATCATAATTGTTTCTTATGTTACTTGAAGACATCTCAAAGTTCTTGAAACGATCAACAAAACATTTTACTTTCATTTATATTAGCATTAAAAAAATTGTTCAAACATATATAAATACAAGTTAAATAACAGCACGTTGTTTATTTTCTGGTTCCATTTGTCTACCATTATTATTATTATCCCGTGGGAACTAGAAGCCTCAGGCCACTGGACAATGTAATAATAGCTTAATCTATACCTCATGCAATAAAAACAAAGTGGTCAAAATATCAAATGAACATCAACATTTGAAAAGGACCATTATAACTATGATCAAGGAATATGGGCAAACAAAGCACCATCTTTAACCGTGTAACTAAATAAACACTAATTACTGTATAATATATTGATTAAGATTTAAAATCCTGATCAGAGTGTGCAGATGCGCAGACTGATCTGGATCTTTAGTGTTTGCATAACACATAATTTCCCTTTTTTCATAATCTGACACAACTGCCCTTTATCTGAGACAGGTCACGTGGTCCTGCAATTCTTGAGATGATAAGATAAAACTAGAAATAGCATATTCTACATTAATTTTTATGAAAGTTTTTTGACAGTTTGTCTATTTTTTTTTCTTAAGTTAAAATGATTGTTAAACAACGTTCATGCATCAAGGGAAAAGTGATGATGATATTCTTATTTTTCTCAGAAAGTAGGCTTTGACATGTCATGCGAATTGTCTCCAACAGAGACAGTTTGTATGGACTGTCAAACTTTATTTTTTGTTGTTTTCTTTTTTGTGGGGGTGGGGGAGGGGTAAAAATTTTAACCCTTAACCTTTTCCACTCTCTGGGCTACTTCAGCAGCAAACAACTGGTGATATTTGTTGAATTTTCCCCAGAAAATAGGATTTGACATTTCATGCGAATTGTTTGCAATGGAGATGCTTTGCAAGAAATGTCAAACCATTTCCTTTTTTGGGGTGGGGATGATATTTGATCCCTAAACGTTTATCACTTTCTGGGCTAATTCAGCATGCGATAAAGTGGTTATTGTCTTAGTTTATCCAGAAAATAGGATTTGACACTTCATGCAAATAGTCTTCATTGGAGACAATTTTCATGAAATGTCAAATCCTGTTTTGAAAATAAAACATACAGAGGAAAATTGTTTAGGATAAGTATTTGGTGATTGTATTTTTTTCTCCATAAAAACATATGTTATGGGTACTCATTAGATGAGCCTCACCAAGGTTCTTCAAATGAGTACTCATAACATGTTTTTGCTTCACCGAGGTGCATCAAATTAATACCTACAACATATGTTTTAATGGAGAACTGGAGAAAATTGTCCCATATTTATGTTGTCTGCAAAACTTTTACCCAAAGTGCTAACTGATAAGTACTATGTTAATTCGCGCCACCAATGGGTCCTAAGTTTATGAAATAGCTAATTGTCTTTATGCTGTGAACAAATAGCCCAAAGCTATTTATGTACCTCTCTTGAAAGAAATGTCCTGTTTGTACACCTCTGTCCAGCTGATGGTCTGTGTGAACTTTGCAGACTGATTTCAAACTACTAAATTATCAAATTACCAATAATTTAAACCTCTAAATTTGCGTGTTTTTTTTTTTTTGTTTTTTTTTTTTTCTAATCATGTATGTACCCTAATACTACTACTATGCTCAGGCACAGAATGGCCAGTAGGATTGTTTAGCATAAGCATCTGCACATACTGATCTTAACAATCAGATCTGTAACACACATTAAGCAAAGAGCATAACCTTGCTCAGAAAGCGCAATGGGGTCTTGGTCCACAAAGGCACATACCTGAAGGTTGCTTAAAACACAGTAATATTTGATATTACTCATTTATGCTAAAAAAGGGATATTGACAAATAGATAAGAACTTTAGACCCAGATCAGACGCCGCATATCATGGTGTCTGGTGAGCATTGATTAAACACACTTGATTGCATTCTGATTAATAGGTTTCTTTAATCTGTGGTGATAGTACTGGTGTGAAATAGGTTACCTAGATCACCTTAAAGAGTAGGTAGCTTTAATTACTGTACTAACAAATGTCTTAGGATAACCTAACTTAATAACGGAGGTATGGAGACTGCCCTTTGAGGTTAAGAAGTGGATGACATAGGCCTTTCCCCTGTACTCATTATCCATATACTTCTTTCTTTCTTTCTCTCTTTCTTTCGTATTGTAACAACAAATGTCTTAGGATAACTTAATAACGGAGGTACGCAGACTATCCTATGATGTTAAGAAGTGGATGACATAGGTCTTTCTCCCGTATTCATTATCCATAGGCTTCTTTCTTTCTTTCTTTCTTTCTTTCTTTAGTTTATGGTTATCATAAAGTAATTTTTTTTTATTCATTCATTCATTTTTTTTTTCAAATTACTTATATTTAATTGAATTTTCCCATTTGTTTTCTCCAGGTGAAATGATCGTTTTTTTTTTTCAAAAATTGTACCAAACTATCATCAGTAATTAAATACAACCTTAATTGATCAACTCATTTGTTCTCTTAGATTAACTATTGTTCTTCATTTTAAAATCTTACTGAATTACCATTCATTAAATATAACACTTTTTTTAATTTATTAATTGCTTTTGTTTTCTTAGGTTAAACTATTTAAATTCGTTTAAAAATCATATTGAATTATCTATAACTAAATACAACACTTTTTATTCAATTTGAATAATGAAATAATAATAATAGTAATAATAATTTATTTTAATCAATAAAATTAATATTTTGTTATTATCATTATTAATCAATTCTTAGGTTAAACAATTGATATTCTTTTGAAAATCATACTGAATAATCTGCTGACATTCATTCATTCATTCATTCATTCATTCATTCATTCATTCTAACTCGGACCTATTCCAGTGTATATTGGGCCCAAGAGCAATGCATCCAAACATGATTTAATCTGAATTGTAGTACTGTAGGTGTGTGACACTGGGTTGATTACACACCAGCTACACAGGTAAGACGACGCTTACGGGCCTCCAGTCAAAGGGAATTAATCGAAACCGATCTAAATTGGAATATCGATAACCTGAGTGACAGTTCCTGTAGTACGATAATTCCTGGTAGTGCAAAGAAAACCGCAAGTGAGATCACAATATTAACAACCGGTCTCCAAAGTCATACTGTAAAAGGATCACCTAGATTTTACGGTAAATACTGACACCTGGCTGCCTGTACATGTACCGTAAATTATACGGGCGCCTATAGATTATTTTCATTAATAATTACACAGTGTAGGGCAGGGTAAGTAACGTACAGGACATTGTAAGGATGTGAGCCAAAGCACTGTTTCTTAAGCTTACACATCCTCACCCCATCCTGCGAGGTAATTCCAGCAAAAGTTCTACGACCCCCGTAAACATTTACTGTAAAGGCACTGGCAGCCAGTTGCCCGTATTTACCGTAAAATCTACGGGAAGTTTTTACAGTGCAGGCACCAGCCTTCAGAAACATATTCAGGAAGCCGTAATTCAGTCAGACTTGACTCGCAGTTGCGCACCGAAAAAATATAGTTCAAAACCAAACCCATAACTGCCATCGTCGAAAAATTATTATATATCGTGTTTGTTCGTATATAGGAATGAATCTGTTGCGACAAGCTAAAAGATCCCTTCTACATGTATATTTTGTATTTTGTAATGCCAAATATTCGGAATATTTAGTGTTGAATCTGAGCTAAAAGGTCCCTTACTACATACCAAACGAGTTCGGATTCTCAGTCCAGTCAAGCCCTGTGAATCGCCTTGGAAGCCCGTATGGGCCGCCACATCAGACATTTCGAAGATGTGCGCTCAGCGAAGATTCAGATCAGCATGCACATTCGCGCAGTCTGATCCGAATCTTCACCGGACGCGTTTCGGATCGTTAAGGACGCAAAATGTCTTCGTGCGGAAAACGAAGACTCTAATCAGACTGCGTGGATGCGCAGGCTGATTTGAGTCTTCGTTGGCTGCACATGTCAGAAGGTATGTTTTTTTTTTACTTTGGGGTCATATGGATATAGAAGCTGTCGTAGACCATTATCTTGCAGGCTGATCTGACTGTTCATACCATATTTTCCATTAATATTTTAGGTCACCTAATTCCTTACCCTACTTCCCCTAAAATTTGAACAGCGCAATTCTGTTTTCTGTTGTTGTGTCTAAAAAAGTGTATTATTAGTGGCAAACAGTTATGTACCTGTCATTTGAAACCCCCACCTCTAAGAGGCCGGGAAAAAAACGGGCTTTAAACTTTTCAATTTGCAAAGCCCTGTTAAATGCCCTGCACTGCTGGGACATATTTATGGTAAAATCCCTACAAAAAGCAACGGCCCCCGGGAGACATTTGTTAATAAAGAACAACAAATGAACTGATCCATTTGGGTAAACTTTCTTAACCTGTCCGTTTCTTCACATTGACAATAGCACAATATTTCTTCTACTTATGCCTGGATTACAGTTGCCCCAGATGCCTTGCGAGTTATTTGTCTACGATTTTCCATGCGATTTTTCAGACATCGTAGGTGGCTACGGGCTACGGCGTATGTGTTTATATTGTATACGAGCAACGTGCGATTTCTTGTACGAGCTTTCGGCGACGGACCGGACAAAGCCGTACGATGACCGTGCGGAGATCGTATGGAAATCGTGCAGTCATCGTGCAGTCTCCGCAGAAATGGTACGGAGCCCGCGTGGCTGTGCAATCGTTGTGTAGTTTTGAGCATTCGTGTACCAAAAGTGTACAACTCTGCATTTCTGCATTTGTGTTTTCTGTTGAGATGGCACCTAAAGCAAAACGCGGAGATGGAAAGAGGTACAAGAAGGAAAATGTTTACCCATCGCAAGGCGGCTGCACGGTCATGGTGCGGTTGTAGTGGGATTGTCGCATATCCTTGTGATTGTATGTGCACTGCACGGGCACCATGCGGCAACCTTGCGATAGCTGCGCGGGGGCCGTTCGATTATTCCAAGAGCCTACAATCATCGTAAGATTTTTTCGCACAAATGGCCATCTAAAATCTTGCGTTGTCCGCACGATCAGCGCGCGACCTCTGTGTGGTGCCCATGCGGGGGTTGTGCGATTTTTAAAATTTGTCACAGTGCAGAGTTGTACAAAAATCGTAGAGGCTACGGCGCCCGAGAATCCATACGATAATCGTATGACCACTGACTGCCAACGTGAGGAGGCCGCATGGAAAGGGAGATACGGGCATCTTGCGGGCGCCGCAAGCCAAATGTAAACTAAAAGAGCGGCGCAGTGTTTTCGTGTCATGCCTGCAAATGACAAGAATGGAAACGTGTTCGGACACCGAAAATTCCCTTGCCTAAGCCTGGAATCGATCCCGGTATCTCTAGTTCTAGTGCACTCACCACAGAGCTATCACGTTCTTAATACTTCTATTTCTACACTGTCATTCGCCTTTCCTTCATCCACCGCTATTCTCTCTTTTTCTCTCTCTTTCTCTTTGTCTGTCTGTCTGTCCTCTCTCTTACTCTTCTATCCATTTTCTCTCTCGCTCTGGGAAAAGACACAAAATGGATTGACATGCCGTTAATCAAGAACTCAATCAAACCATTACGAAAACACGCCTATTCAAATACACAGAAAATTTTACCTCCACAAAATGACAAATTTCAGATAAAAAATTCTGATATTTTTCATATTTCTGCTCAAAACATAGATTGTGGGTACTCGTTAGAACCGCCTCTGCGGGGTGGTTCTAACGAGTACCCGCAATCTATGTTTTTGAGCAGAAATAAGAAAAATAATGTATAACCCTGTAAACCCCAGTTTTACTATATAAAAGTGGGGTTTAAGGGGGGTCAACATTATATAGGTATGTTTTCGTAATGAACAAATAAGGGACATTTGTACATGTTACTGATGATGATCACTACAGATGACACTGAACGGAAGTATCAATATGATTGTTATCTTTACCGAGAGGAAAACATCTTGTTGATCAGCTCACCCTCAAGAACTTAACCCTAGTCCTGCTGAACCCGGATTTGCCTGCTTTTGCAAACCATATAGATCCAGATCAGTTGTCTTCTTCAGAAGCCAAATGATTTATTTCTGAACTGTTTGTCATGAAATATGTGAAATTGTTTCAACAACTTGGATCAAGTAACCCATTGGCTGAATATTAGAAGTGAGCGTGGCATCTTAATTTATTCATCACGGCAAAGGCTAACCTCGTCGTTTCCTATAGGAATATACGTAGGTCATCAAGCCCTGTTTTCCTTGGACGATCAGTTTATGTACTTTTTTTGTACATTGACTTTCAAGGGAAGCAACTCTATCAAAATTATTTTTCTGAAGAAAAAAAAAAAATAAATAAATAGAAAAAAAATAAAGAGCGGTCATTCTCAAAGGAAAGGAGATATTGCAGCAAGGCGAGGATTTTCATAATTGGTTCAGGTATCAGATTTCAGAAATTACAATATTTAATTTTTTTATTAGATATTCCGGTAGCTCGATGTCGGAATTATAGCAGAAAGGAAAATTTATGCTTCTGGCTTATGATAATGAGGAGCTAATTCAGTCATGTTTACCCCACATCAAACACTCCTAAATTAATACCATGTTCAAAATACTGGGAATTAAATTTAGTTTCGCTTCTCTTTGGGAAATATTTCTTGTATCAGAATGACGAGAACAAAACACTGACGGGAAATAATAGTTATGAATATAGTCAGTGCGAGTGTCTGACTTGAATTCTCTTTCTCATTTCCGCTTAAAATGCAAAATTGAATGTGTTTCATTAAAGTTGTTATAAAAAATATGTACCCACCCCACTCCACCACGCCAATCTCTAGACTAGTTCCTATTCATGTATATTACGTTAGTATGACAGGGAAATATATGAACCAAAGGGCATTTTGGGTCTAGGGAGAAACATATTTTTATGACAACTTTTATTCATGAGTTTTTAAGGTAGGGTTAAACAGGGCTGAATTATCTCCCATAAATCATAAGCCAGGAGCATAAATTTTCCTTTCTTCTATGATTCAGACACCGTGCTACCGGAATATGTAATAAAAATTGAATATTGTAATTTCTGAAATCTGGTCTTCAACACCTGAGCCAGTAAGGGAAAATCCTCGCCTTACTGCAGTATCTCCTTTGCTCCCAAGGAGTGCAAATTCTTGGAAGCAAATTCTTTACTTTTCGAGTACAGCCCCTGTCAGTAGGAGCTTGGCAGGAAAACACATATGAAGTCATAAAAGTTATCTCCCGTGTCGGAAATGGTGAAAACTGTACCGAGTATAACCATTCTCTTTGACCCATTGAAGACTGGTGACCATTAAACGGTTAACCGGAAAACAGTGCAGGCCCAGTGCTGACGCGGCATCTGATCAGGGTCTCCACTGTTTGCAAATAGGTCAACCATTTTTCTGTAGGAATATCTACTTTCTAACATACTAAAATTGAAAATGGACTCTTCAAATGCGTAGTGTGGGAGAGCTTATTCAGTTTTAATGGGATAAATATTAGCAAACGACACTTTAAAATACTTTCTCCCTACGAGAGAAAATCACGTAAAATGCATAGCCCTATTTTCTGGAGTAAAGAAAAGGTCGTGCCATGTGAAACCCACCTTCAGGTTATATGCGAACAGTGAAGGTGAAGGTCAAGGACAGCTTGTGTATTTGCATAGTCTGAAAAGGGCCTTCGCTGTTCAGTAAGCGAAACATGTGGATACTGTAAAAGTATATAATCCAAAGTTTTGGGACAGACAGTCATAAGCAAGCAGTGTGGACCCAAATCAGATGCAGATAAACATGGTTAAAATTGTTGCCACTTAACATTACGGAAACACGCCTATTCAAATATATTGAAAATTTTACAACCAAAAAAGGGAATTTTTTTTTATAAAAAATTCAGATATTTTTCATATTTCTGTTCAAAACATAGATTGTGGGTACACGTTAGAACCGCCTCGGCGAGGCGGTTCTAACGAGTACACACAATCTATGTTTTTGAGCAGAAATAAGAAAAATAACGTATACCCCTGTAAACCCCAGTTTTACTATATAAAAGTGGGATTTAAGGGGGGTCAAAATTATATAGGCAAGTTTTCGTGATGACAAGCAGTTTCAGCACATCAAAAGGTACTAAAATGTAGTTGTTCAAAGTTTAGGCCGAGCTTGGTAAGAAGTTAAGTGCCCCACATTACGAAAACATGCTGTTCTAACGAGTACCCATAATCTATTTTTTGAGCAGAAATATGAAAAATATCAGATTTTTTTTATCTGATTTTTTTTTTTTGTTTTTGGAGGTAAAATTTTCTATATATTTGAATAGGCGTGTTTTCGTAATGCGTATTTAGCGTAAATATGTTATTGAGAGACATGCCTGAGCAAACTGTGTAGAAGCGGATAAGGTGCTGCAGAACGCGGCGTCTGGTCAAGTTTTACATTGTTTGCCACTCACCAAGCGTTTTTAGACACGTCAACATGTATTAAAACGGATTTGTTCAAATTTTAGGATATGTATGGTGAGGAGTCAATGTGTCCCTATAGTTAAGGCTATGTTAAAGTTAGACAGGTCTAAGCAAATAGTGTAGACCCAGATCAGATAATGAGAAAGCGTTGTCTGATCAGGGTCTACACTGTTTGCCACTCATCAAGCAATTTTAGACACATCAACGGATAGTATAATGGAGTCGTTTAGAGTTTAGGACACGAATATATTTAATTTTATTTATTAGATTTTCATGGATACATACATACATACAAACGTAGTATAAATATGCGTACCATTGGATTGGACGTAGGCATAGCCTATTTTAGTCCTTTCCAAATGGTACTGTATAGGTCAATATTCGTTTCTAAGTATACATGTTGTTGAAAAACATGACTATATGAGATACGATAAAAAGTTCTCGGCCCGATATATTTAGAATGAATAAATTGAAATGAAACCCCAATCAGTTGATAATTTTATCTTAGTCAACCTCTTGGGTAGAAAGAATACAATTTCAAAGCTAGATTTTGCTGCAAACAGGGGAAGGGGTATTAAACTGAGAAAATGGACAAAGTTGAAGTAAGAGCTGTCTTAAAGTACTTTGTAAGAAGGGCATGTTCTCGGAGGAAATGTCCCGGACGGAAATCCATGACGACTTAATTAAAACCTTTTGGGATAAGTCTTCTTCTTACAGCACGGCAAAGAGATGGGCTGCTGAATTTAGGAGAGGGAGGGAGAGCGTGGATGTTTATGAACGGTCTTGGCGCCCTAAAATGGTTACTACAGACGAAAACGTTGAGCTTGTGCAGTCTGATCATGTGTGACAGGAGAAGAAGCCTGTGTGATATAACTACACAAATAGGCATGGTTTTGGGGCAGTTCAGTCTCTTTTGACCGATATCTTAGGCGTGTCTAAGGTCACAGCTAGATGGGTCTCCAGAATGTTGACCAAAGATCAGAAGAAGAGTAGACTTGATATTTCTAAAGTAAATAAGTGAACTCAGGAGCCGATACAATAAGATTCACATCAAGCTCTAACACCAAAGAGAAAGACACACAAATACAATTAAACAGCCACAAAATGAACAGATGGCAATCCGAGTTTGGCAAATCTTTCCCAAAAAGGTGGCAACTCTGTTACTCAAACTGCATATATCTTAAACTTACATAATTATTAAAAGAAATCATTAGAAAGTAAACCACTAAATAACAATCAACAAAAAAGTACCACTATGAAAGTACCGCCTTGAAACGGTCAGTTATGAATTACTGGTGTGTGTGGGGGGCGGGGGGGGGAGGGGGGCGGGGGGGAGGGGGTGCGGAGAGGAGGGGGTGGGCTTAAGCTAGCTTTACGGAATCCAAACCTTTGCGCTTCGTGTGTGTGTGTGTGGGGGGGGGGGGGGGTATGAGGGGAGTGGGGGGAGGGGTTAAGCTAGCTTTACGGAATCCCAACCTTCGCGCTCAGTTTCCATAGTGGTAAAATTATTCGGTCCGTGTAGGGGTCTTCGAAGTCATCCATGAGTCATAACGGTCAGCAAATAAATCACATATAAGGCCCATAATGAAGCAAAGATGAGGACTCAGCAGAAAAACGTGTTGAGACACTTGGAGATCCCTGGGTTGTCAAACACCACCATTGGAATACTGGAATACTCGACCAAAAGAAAACCATCAGTTGAACCCCGGTGAGCCGAGAAGTGGTAAGAAGTTTGGAAGCAATGAAGGCGTCATTGATTGAAGAGTACTTGGGGGACCAGAAAGAAGGCTTCTTATATTTTAATATAGGGATAAAACATGGTTTTTCATGCATTAACATTCGCCAGGTCCCGTGGGAAGTGTTGAAAACCGAGGTCGAAGGCCGCGGTTTTCAACACATCCCAAGGGACCTGGCGAATGTTAATGCATTGAAAAAACATGTTTGATCGCTATTATTGTATAAAAACTGAAAACATTTGCTACAGTTCGCGTTATTTATTGCACTATTTTGTTTCGCCTTTTCATCGATGTCTCGCGAAAGTAATTTCCACTGACTATGCTCCTTCTAGGACCGGGCAGTATACATCTCGTGACGGCAGCAAATCTGTGGCCCCGGTACGATCATATTAAAAGTTGCGTAGCCGAGAATTAACAGCGCGTGAAGTGCCTTGTTAATACACGGTTTTTCGCCGGCTAACGAACGGCTGTTTATAACGTGCGACACTGCTTTTTATGCAATAATATTCTTTGGTGATCATTGGGCCCATTATGGTATTTTTGAAAAAGGAGTTCTGCTCATGTATACGCTAGAGGGCAGTGTTGCAAACTTCATTACTGCTTATGAAGAGTCTCAACAAAACCGAGAATCCTATTTTCTATCTGTAATGTGTTCTTTGTTTCTAAAGGCAATCTTTTTTTACTTTTATTCTATTTTGAAGGGATAGGCAAGTTGCGTTGAAGAAAGTTCATCGAAGCAAAGGGAGATTATGCTGAGAAATACAGGGGCCGAGAATTTTTTATCGTCCCTCGTATAAAGTAAGGAATTAAACGGACTATCAACCTGCAAGTCAATTACATATTTCATCTTGTTCAGTACAACATAGTTATAAACCATAAAGAACAAAACATGAAGGAAAGAAACAATAATTTATTTATATATCCATTAATATCAAACACAGTTAAAAGGAAATGAAACACTTTCAGGGGAGGCAACTGTATACAAGGGATCCACTTTAAAAAGAAATTTGCCCCCCTTTTGAAGTAGATACCTTTTCAGAAGAGACTTCGTGCAAAAGAAGCCAAAGAAAAACAGAACAGAACAGAACAAAAATTTTATTTTGGACAAGCATAGAAGTTCATTCTATATAACATATATACGAAACCTAGCAACATGATTTCTGACAGCCGTACAATGAACTATGCGATGATTAGATAATAAACCAGTACAAATGAGAGTGAAATGAGAGCTGGTTATAATATTTTTCAGCATATCCTATCATTGCTATTTAAAGTAAGCAGTTAATATTATATGTTTCTTCTGTTTACGATGACCTACTGACAACCAAATACTATACTATAATATATATAAGAGGACAGACCATTGACAAAGCATTGCTATGCAAAACGCCTAACGCGAAACAAGAAGTGGCAAAAGTTGTCTCTCTTGTAAAAAATGGGCAAATTTTCAACAAGAGAATCCATTCCCCTTAAGATCAATTGAAGGGGATATGTGCCTCGATCTTTATATTGGTTTTGCCGACTTTAATCTTGCATGATATAGTGCATCCGTCTTTATCTATTTTAACATCTACATCTTTCACTTCTATTGATCTTCTCTGGAGAGATAAACCTGAAAAAATATAATATCGGTTTTTCAGAGAATATATAATAAATAAATTGAATAATTCTTGATTGCAACACACACGCGCACGCACCCATATACATAGATACGCACCCACACGAGAGAAAGAGAGAAGCAGAGAGAGAGAGAGAGAGAGAGCGAGAGACAGACAGACAGACAGACAGGGAGAAATGCGGAAGCACCGCTTTTTTTTCTGGGCTAGTGAGGCCAATTAGGCCTCACAGTGACCCTTACTTATATTAAGTTAAACAAAATCTGGAATGGATTCAATGATAACAAATTTTAAACGAATTCATATGAGCCGAATTTTTTTCACTTTTTTTTTTAATCCCACTTGTATATTGATATTTACTATTATATGTCATTATTCATGTATGTAACTGATGATATACTAATGAAATATATCTAAACTAGTGATAACAAATAACGTCGAAATGGTTTAATTGTATAACGTTAAAACAAATATAGAAAAAAAAATTAAAAAATAAATAAATAAAAAAATAAACACAGCTGTGGTATTGGCTGGCAACTCAGAGAGATCCGTCTGTATATTTCGACTTTGAATAAGACTATAATTATGTATATCCCCGCATACCCCAGTTTTCACAATATATTATAGAGAAGCAAGGCGGTCTACATTACCTAGATTTGTCCACATACTGCATTACGAAAACACGCCTATTCAAATACATTGAAAAGTTAACCACCACAAAATGACAAATTTCAGATAAAAAATTCAGATATTTTTCATATTTCTGCTCAAAACATAGATTGTGGGTACTCGTAACGAGTACCCACAATCTATGTTTTTGAGCAGAAATAAGAAAAATAATGTATACCCCTGTAAACCCCAGTTTTACTATATAAAAGTGGGGTTTTACTATATAAAAGTGGGGTTTAAGTGGGGTTTATATAGGCATGTTTTCGTGATGCCTGGTGCATACTGTCAACAGTGCTTACCTCGTTCTCCTGCTGAAAATGCTGTCATATTTATGGATTCTATTCGCTTTGATAGGAATGCCCATTCGATGCCTGAGTCTGCACATATTCTGTTCGAAGCTAAAGAGAGTATGCTGTTGTATATGAGTGGCACGCCAGTTGCATGCATTCTGTAATTGATGAGCTGATCCGCCTCAGACTCGTCATCTTTCTGTGGAAGAAATGAAAAGAAAACAATGGATTAGAGTTAGCAACCTATTACTTTCCCTTAAACCACAACTGCAGCAGACGATATTTTGATATTTTTATCGTGTTTTTTTCAGCTTTATGCAATAAAAAATTGATAGCTATAGGAAACTAATGAAAAAAATGGCTTAAAATTACAGCATTATAATCCAGCGGGCTCATGACGTTTATACAACGTCGCATTAACGTCGATACAACGTCATGGCGTTTATCATATGACATCGCTGTTATTCAAGGGATAAAGTCATGTCTAAAAAATAGTATGACTACTCGTTACATAACATTTTGGCGCGTACATATAACGTCATAACTATGTCGATAAGGCCCACTTTGAAAAAGATCAAATCGAGTTTAAAAGAGTCACATGATAAATAGAATCTTACACTTGTGGGCATTTCATATGAAATTTTATGAAACTGGCCAAGAGCTCGATTCATAAATTTCATATGAAATCACCTTCTATTTATACAACGTCAAATCAACGTCGATGCAACGTCATAACGTTTATCCAGCGTCTCATTAATGTCAATGCAATGTCATACATTGTATAAACGTCATGTGCTCGCTGGGAAACTTCCGCCTAGTTTAGTATACACCTGCATACTCCTAATTGCAGTATAATTTATAACAGAACATGGGGCTAAACATTTCTTATTTATACCTAGCGCCTCACAAAAAGGGACACTGGCAAACAGTGTAGATCCAGATTAGAGGCCGCAAAATGCGGCGTCTTATCAGGGTTTACACTGTTTGCATTAAACACAGGGATTTCTGGAAAGCGTGGTAATAATAAAAACTACAGTCGACTCTCGTTATCTCGAATTCCAAGGGACTCTCTGAAATACTTCGAGATATCCGTACTTCGACATATCAGATTTGCAGAAATGGGGGAAAAACTAATTCGATTAACCACATTTAACAAATGTGTAATTGGACTTGAAGTTAGAGATTTATTGAAAATATTGTGGAAAAGAGGAGAAATTGCACAATATTTTTTACCGGTGGTTAGATTTTCATGTTTAACCAGAGACAAAATTTTCACTTCGAGATAAACGGTTATTCGAGATAAGCGAGTTCGAGATAGCGAGTCAACTGTAATTACACAACCCTTCAACTGGAAATGGACACGTCCAAATAGATGGGGAAGAAGAGTCCAGTCGGCATAAATGGGCAAACATAATTGAAGACCTTTACTTCCTTTACTACAAGACTTGAAGTTTTTAGCTTACAGTACACGTACTTTGTTACTCGATGTTGTCGGTACCCGTGTTATTTTAAGGCATCGCCGACGTTCATGGTAGGTGAAAATTGGTGGGTGGGGTATGGAAGAGAGAACTTCAGTTCAGCATCATGCCCTCATATAAAACCTTTATGAAATAAATGCTCTCCGCCTGTGATTAATTTTGGTTCAGCTATTTTTTGACTGCAGGTGCAGAAAGCAAGTACTAGGTGAGTAAAACATTTTTTTATTTCTTTTTTTATCAATAAACTTGCATATAATTACTTTGCAATGAGTCTACAACAGAATTAGTATATAATTTTTCCCTAAACATAATTTTTCAAATTACCAAAACCCTACCCACTTCTTTCATGAATACATATCCAAGCGAATGTCAGGGAGACCTTAAGCCACAAACTCCATTTTACGATAGTTTCAAAATCAGTTTCTTTTTATTAAGTTTTACCTCATCACACTTTTCCTGGGAAGACTTTGTATAATGATATGGTACCTATCAATCTAGTTATATGGTACTTACCAACTCTAACGATATGATGTTTACCGATCCTAAAAAATATAGAATTAACCGACTCTTATAATCTAATAATATGGTACTTATCGTCTCTAATAATAAAATACTTCCCGACTCTGATAATATAGCGCTCATCGATTCTTATAATATGGAACTTGCCGACTCCAATAATATGGTATTTACAAACTCTAATAATATAATACTCATCGAATATAATAAAATGGACTCTCACCGACTCTAATAATATGGTACTTAACGACTATAATAATATGTTACTTACCGACTCTAATAATATTGTGTAATATGGTACTTAACGATTCTAAAGATATGGTACTTACCGACTCTAATATTTTTTCTAGTGTTGGAGCATCTGGTATATCGGACACATTGAATGGTGCTACATAGCATGGATTGCTTCCCTTGTTCTCTTTAAATATTAAGAGTCCCTGGAATATGAATTAAACTCTCGTAAAAAAGAACACTTATATTACATCTACCTTTGATAAAAAAAAAAAAAAATCTTCAAATCCAAATAAGTCAGGGGTTCCCAGACATCCCATACTGAACCATTTGCGCGATATTTAATAGTTTTACGACGTTGCGTCGCGTCGTTAATTTTCTTAACAATATGTCCCGCACTGTCTTTTTGTTCGAGCTCTTTTTTAACGGTACATCAGCCATCGTGAGAAAAGTTGAACTAGCAGAGGAGAAGAAAGATTGGAGAAAAAGATAGAAGAAACCATCACGAAAACATGCTTATATAATTTTGACGCCCTTAAACCCCACTTTTATATAATAAAACTGGGGGTTTACAGGGGTATACATTATTTTTGTTATTTCTGCTCAAAAACATAGATTGTGGGTACTCGTTAGAACCACCTCGACGAGGCGGTTCTAACGAGTACTCACAATATATGTTTTGAGCAGAAATATGAAAAATATTACAATTTTTTTCTCTGAAAATTTTTATTTTTTCGTAGTAAAATCTTCAGTATATTTGAATAGGCATGTTTTCGTAATGATAGGAGAAAAAGCTAATGGCAGTGCGGGAATAGAAGAAATTACAATATTACCCATTCCCTCATCTGCTGCAAATAGAGTGGGCCTTTACCGCCAACCTACAACCAACGTTGTATATTGTCATTTAAGTATTTAGATTATTGTATTTTTAATTTGTATATGTTTAATTGTACGTCTGTGTGAATATATCATTGTAAATAAAAAGTAAATACAAATATTGTATCTGCTTCTGAAGATGCTATTCGATGTATTTGTTTTATCTTACTCATAAAATTTTATTTTGTAAATGCCCAACAAAGGCTATATTGGTAAGTAAATTATTATTCAGACATTCTAGGTGACATAAAGGCAAAATATTTTAAGGCGTGTGGATACACATGTCAGATTTTCCGCCATTTTCACAAGGGAGACAACTACTGTGAGTGACCTTCTGAAAAGGGATCTACTCTAAGAGGAAAGAATTTGCCTCCAAGAGTAGACCATTTTCAGAAGGGTAAAATCAATTTTGACAAAGTTTCATCCCTCGAAAGTGCATACGCTCCGTCCCTTAAACACCCGAACACATACCCTTTTTTCTGTCGAACACGGCTATTCCCGCTCCGTATGATACTACCATCTCATCAGAGGAGACTTCAAATTCTTGCTTGTAAACTTCTCCATCAGGTGTCTGTTCCTCTTTTGTGAACTTCTAAAATTGAGAGAGAGAAACACCGTACAGTCTCTATCAGTATCTTCTATAAAATATTTCATCATTTGAACCACAACATCAGAAAACGTATCTTCGGATATTTGTGAACAACGAAGAATAAAATCAACCTACGCATCTGTATGCGTCCCAAACCTCTGAATAGGGGTTTACTCTGAGAGGAAAGAATTTTGCTCCATTTGAGAATAAATTCTTTCCTTATAAAACAGACCCTTTTCAGAAGGGGACAAAAATAGTTTTGACATATTCCTCTGGCCCTGAGATGTAAATTATACAGTATAGAGCACTTAAGGTAAAAATAAAATACAGGAGAGTGCACTCGGATTCATCCACAAGATATTACATCGCTATTGGACTAAGCTGACAATAATAATTTTCCTCTCCATTTAAACAGAATGAAATTGATCGCCATAGTGTTTTTTTTTTTTTTTTTTTTTTTTTTTTAAAGTTTTACATAAGATTACTCGTCTTAGATGCAGGTCCTGGATAATGAAAAGGTATCAGAATACAATTGCCATAACAATGTGAAATAAATCCTATACTAGTAGATTTTGACCTTGGACACAAAAATCAAAACCCGGAGTCTCGGTCTTCTTGAGACTTTTCATCACAGCATTTTTTCTTGCAGGGCTAAATACGTCCATACCATCTAGCAACGACTCAAAGCAACATTATTCGAGTGAAATCTGTATAGCTGAAGGGTTACCTTTAATTATGTAACACGGTGCCAGTATATAGAGCTCGGATTCATTAGTCTGTGTTGTTGAAATGTTAATAGACTGCCTTGAACTGATGTCTGTGTAACACGGAGCCAGTTTATAGAGCTCGGATTCATTAGTCTGTGTTGTTGAAATGTTAATAGACTGCCTTGAACTGATGTCTGTGTAACACGGAGCCAGTTTATAGAGCTCGGATTCATTAGTCTGTGTTGTTGAAATGTTAATAGACTGCCTTGAACTGATGTCTGTGTAACACGGAGCCAGTTTATAGAGCTCGGATTCATTAGTCTGTGTTGTTGAAATGTTAATAGACTGCCTTGAACTGATGTCTGTGTAACACGGAGCCAGTTTATAGAGCTCGGATTCATTAGTCTGTGTTGTTGAAATGTTAATAGACTGCCTTGAACTGATGTCTGTGTAACACGGAGCCAGTTTATAGAGCTCGGATTCATTAGTCTGTGTTGTTGAAATGTTAATAGACTGCCTTGAACTGATGTCTGTGTAACACGGTGCCAGTTTATAGAGCTCGGATTCATTAGTCTGTGTAGTTAAAAGGTTAATAGATCATCATGGCTTGATCTTTGTGATACACGGTGCCAGTATACAGAGCTCTGTTAGTCTGTGTAGTTGAAAGGCTACCATGAATTGATGTCTATGTAACCTGGTGCCAATGTATAGTCTGTGTAATTAAAAGGTTAATAGATTAACTGGACCTTATGTCTGTGTAATAAGGTTCCAGTATATAAAGCTCTCTTAGTCTGTGTATTTAAAAGGTAAATAGATTACTTTGACATGGTGTCTGTGTAACGCGGTGCCAATATAAAGAGCTCTATTAATCTACGTAAATTAAAGTTAATTACCATGAATTGATGCCTATGTAATATGATGCCAGTATAAAGAGCTATATAAGTCTGTGTAGTTGAAAGGTTAATAGATTACCGCGAATGATGTCTGTGTAACACTGTGTTAGCATACAGAGTCTATTAGTCTGTGAAATGATGTCTGCGTCACAAAGTGCCAGTATATAGAACCCTATTAGTCTGTGTAGTTGAAGTTTATATATATATATTACCATGAATTGGTGTCTGTGTAGCACGTGCCCAGTTTATAGAGCTCTTATAGTCTGAAAGGTTGAAAAGTCAATATATTACCTTGACATGATGTCTGTGTGACACGATGCCAGTAAACAGAGCTCTAGTGGTCTGTGTAGTTGAAAGGTTAACAGATTTCCTTGTATTGGTGTCAGTGTAGTAGAACAGTGCCAGTATATAGAGCTCTATTAGTCTGTGTTGTTAAAATATCAATAGCTTACCATAAATTGATGTCTGTGTTACACGCTGCAAGTGTACAGAGCTCTGTTAGTCTGTGTAGTTGAAAGGTTAATATATTACCTAGTACAGATATCAGTATAGTACGGTGCCAGTACAGTCGACTCTCGTTATCTCGAATTCCAAGGGACTCTCTGAAATACTTCGAGATATCCGTACTTCGACATATCAGATTTGCAGAACTGAGGAAAAAAATAATTCGCACAACCACATTTAACAAATGTATATGTAATTGGGCTTGAAGTTAGAGATATATTGAAAATATTGTGGAAAAGAGGAGAAATTGCTCCTCCTTAGGAGGAATTTCTCCTCTTTTCCACAATATTTTGTTACATGTTATTAGATTTTCATGTTTAGGCAGGACAAGATTTTCACTTCGAGATAAGCGGTTATTCGAGATAAGCAAGTTCGAGATAACGAGGTTCAACTGTATATTGAGCTCTATAAGTCTGTGTAGTTTAAAGATTATTAGGTTAAGTTGAATAGATTTTTGTGTAACGTACTGCCAGTATGTGGAGCACTGTTTTTTTTATAGTTATAAGGTTAATCTTGGACCCAATATATTGGGTCCGAGGGTTAATAGATTACCTTAAACTGCGTCCCGTGTAAGATGGTGCCAGTATAAACAGCCATAACTGTAAGAGCAGCTGCGACAATAACCAATGATAAAATTCCAACGACGACCACAGCTACAAACCTTTTCTTTGTTTTCGATTGTTTGGGAACATTCTTCGTTTCTGTGGAATTCTGAAGAAAACAAAACGTAACATGCTAGATTTAGGGTATCAGCTTGTATATTTCTTTGTAATCAGACAGGTGCGATGGGTATAGGCAGGGCTGTGGAAATACCATGCCCGACTTGTATAACTGGTTCCATTTCCCTGAGGAGAAGACATTTCAATTTACTTATCCTGGGACAAGGACTTTATAGCTCCAGATTATGGATATATATTTTTTCATTTCTTGAAGAAAACATATGTTGTGGGTACACATTACAAGCGCCTCACTGTGGCGCTTCTAATGAGTACCCACAACAAATGCTTTCTTCGATAAAAAGGAAAATGTCAATTTTTGGGCAAGTAAATCTTTGTTGGAGAAGTGGATTTTGAACATTTTTTTTCTATCCGTGGACAGGTAATAAAATTTGATAATTCCAAAACTCTAGTTTAGGTGATTGCCTGGTTTTATGTTTTAATCGACTGCCTTGACTGATTATCTATGTGTACTGTGAAGTTTCACTGATGAGATAGAGGACACCATGCAGACTGAACATATATTTGTAAAAATAATCTCATTACGAAAAAATGCCTATTCAAATATATTGAAAATTTTACGACCAAAAAGGGAAAATTTTCAGATAAAAAATTCTGATATTTTTCATATTCCTGCTCAAAACATAGATTGTGGATACTCGTTAGAACTGCCTCGGTGAGGCGATTCCAACGAGTACCCACAATCTATGTTTTTTAGCAAAATAAGAAAAATAATGTATACCCCTCTAAACGCATGTTTTACTGTATAAAAGTGCGGTTTAAGGGGGTCAAAATTATATAGGCATATTTTCGTGATGTGCATCAGAATTAAGGGCGAGATTGCGATCATACGAGAAACTAGCCGTTTAACCCTTTCATCACTGAATTTCTGAAGTAGAATCTCCAATCCTTGAATCTAGACATTTCAACTATGCAAATATTTGCTTCAATCTAAAATCAAAACCAGAATGGCAAACAGAGTAGATCCTGATGAGGGTGGCTTATCGTTTGCAAATGTATCTGTATTGGTCCACTGACTACCTATGTTTTACTGTGAAGTTCCGCTGATGAGGTAGAAGACCCTTTGGGGACCGAACACATATGTTTAATTTTGATCTGCATCACTTAAAAGCGATCATTATAAAAACACGCATATTCAAATATATTGAAAATTTTACAACAAAAAAGAGAAAATTTTCAGATAAAAATTCTGATTTTTTTTTCATATTTCTGCTCAAAACATAGATCGTGGCCGAGGCGGTTCTAACAAGTACCCACAATCTATATTTTTAGCAAAATAAGAAAAATAATGTACACCCCTGTAAACCCCAGATTTACTGCATAAAAGAGGGGTTTAAGGGGGTCAAAATAATATAGGCGTGATTTCGTGATGGTTTCGATCGTGTAAAATTAGTTTGAGCCCCTCACCCTGTTACTTCGGTTGGTCGTTTACAGGCAGTTCTTCTGTTGCATTTTTTTGGAAGTTGGTTGTTTCAGTTGTGGCGTTATGTATTATCATTGTTTGTTCCTCATCTATTCTTCTTTCGTTGACTCGTGTAGTCTGTGCTCCGTAAGTGTGGCCTTTTTGTTTTAATTGTTAAAAAGGTAATAGCATTTCTGATGAATGCGAGCATACGTGTATCTGAAAATTGCCATATTGACCAAAAATGTAAGTAGATATATCCAGGAAATACCACTAACACGGAGTAGCACAGCCTTCTCGAGTTAATAAAAGAAGGAAGAATTAAGATGATTTGTTCTGCTGGCCGTTCTGGGGCGGTGGTCCTGGTGTTAGTCTTACTTTTTGGTGATTTGTGGTTTATTCTACGAGGCGATTTGTTTTAAGTCTTGTCTTGTGTTATTTTGTTCTTGTGTTTGTTTTTTTTTTTTTTTTTTTTTTTTCAGTCCTTTTAGCATTGCGATTACATGGCATGGGGTAGAGACAGCTAAACTTAGTGCTTTTCGTACATTTGTTCGATTTGCGCTTGTTCGGTTTTGTCTGTTTCCTCTTCCTCTTGGTGTCTGGGAAGGGCCACGGCTTGTGATGTGGCACTTCCTGGACTTTTCTCTTACCTTTTTGGTGTTTTACGTCTACATCAATATTATCTAAGTCATATCGAGACGATGGAAGGATGATAATGAAAGGCACTATATGCAATAAAGCGGATTTAAACCCAGGACCTCGTGATCCGAAGTCGGGAGCGCTACCCACTCGGGCACCCGTATGCTTCTGCCAAAAAAAAAAGGAAATATGAGGAACAAATACAACGCTACATATGAAATCACAGGCGCACAAACAAACAAAATCTGTAACAGAGGAACTGCCTATGAGCGGTCAGCAGAAAAAAAAAACTACTTAGGTAGGGTTGGTGAGGAGGGTAGGGGGAGGTCGGGGGGGGGGGGGGTGGGAGTGGGGGCGAGGGGCTTAAGCCAGGTTTACTCACGCCCACCCAGGAGCCTAACAGGATTAACCTGGAATCTCCTTTTTATGCAACTAAAAGGGCTTTTGTTGTAATTTCTGATTTTCATTTAACTATTTGTTCTTGATTAATTATTACAGTGTTTGAGGTTTCTAACAGGGTGAAGTAGTTACAGTTGACTCTCTTTATCTCAAACGAATCAGCCAATCAGATTAAGTCACATGGTTTTCCCAGGTATATAATGAGCGTACATCAACAGAAAGAGTCAGGCGTGCCTCTATGTGACTCAGTTGCCTGATAGCTTTACCAAGTAAGCATTCTACATAAATTTATAACGGCCCGCTGTAGTAGAATGCCAGCTGGATAGAAATCTCACTGTCTGTCTGTCTGTCTGTCTGTCAGAAAGAGTAAGTTCAGGTCTAGCTTTCAAGAAGCAAATCCAGTAAGATAATTGATCTAGAGAGTCGTAGACGTGCCTGAAATATTGGCTTTCCAAATCTGCGGATAAATACGAGTATATCTTACATACCGGTATATTAGAAGCGAGGCAGGAGTCCAACATTCAGTGTTCAATTCTTAAAGATTTGAGCCCTACTGAGCTGCTTCGATTTCTACAACTATACAGTGTGCCTGAACGAGCCACAACGAAAACACGCCTATTCAAATATATTGAAAATTTCACCACCGAAAACTGAAAGTTTTCAGATAAAAATTCTGATACTTTTTTCATGTTTCTGCCCAAAACAAAGATTGTTGGTACTCGTTAGAACCGCCTCGTCGAGGCGGTTCTAACGAATACCAATAATCTATGTTTTTGAGCAGAAAGAAGAAAAATAATGTCATGCGGGAACTGGAATCAGAGCTGGCATCTTATGAGCAAGGGAATATTTTGTTCAGGCATGATATCATTAACTATTCAACGCCGGGAACTCAGCAAATGCATTTGTTATTGCCAGTCGTTCCCCAAGAGAAACAGGTTATGAGTGTTCCAATGCCTTTGCATAGCAAAGTGAGATGACGCCACCAATACTTATGAGAAAAGGTGCTGCAAGAGCTCAGTGGACACCCAGTGGCTCTCTTTATGGCGTATGAAAGAAATCGGTGAAATTGGAAGATGCTAATTCAAGGGAGAAAAGAGTTCTGACGCCAAAGGATAAGAAGTATAGCCTTAGCAAATAATTGATAAAAAATGAACCAATATCCAGCTCATTGCATTCTAATAGAGGTGACCCGAATGAGCCAAGTAAGCGTTTGGCAGAAAGAGTTAACTGTAGATAGCCATTAAGTTAGCGTCGTTAAATTGTGTGTATACAGTCAACTGTCATTAGTTAAAAATGTAAAATTAGCCATATACAGTCAACTGTCAATAGTAAAGGAAAACGTTAAACTGGCTATTTACAGTCAACTGTTGTCTCCTTTGTACAAAAATTACCGAATAGTTCGGCCCTTTAAAAAAATCTACCGAAAAGTTCGTCTCTTTAAAAGGGAATAGTTCGTCCCTTTAAAAACCAAACTCACACATTCAACATTAAATCCAAACAGTGTTTCCATCGTACATGAAATATGCATTCGACAGAAGAAGGCAGAACTACCTATAACGAAAACACATCTATTCAAATATGTTGAAAATTTAACTACCAAAACCTGAAAGTTTTCAGATAAAAATGCTGATATTGTTTTTCATATTTCTGCTCAAAAGATAAATTGTTTGTAATTGTTTGAACCGCCTCGGCCAGGCGGTTCTAACGAGTACCCACAATCTATGTTTTTGAGCAGAAATAAGAAAAATAATGTATACCCCTGTAAACACCAATTTTACCTTACAAAAGTGGGGTTTAAGGGGATCAAAGTTATATATGTGTGATTTAGTGATGACAGTAATTTTAGTAACGAAAAATAAAGCAAGTACATAAGAAAACATTTAACGTTACACACAATCATGTCAATCTACCTTTTCAGCATCAGACTGCTTGGAATTAATACTGTAAATCCCAAATGTCATTTTTAGTTTTATTAGTGATTTTGTTACTTCGACTCGCTTTACTGTTGTTTTCAGCTGTCTACGTTTACGTGCTTATATACATTCAGTACATCCTATTTCTCTCTCTATCTTTTTAAATATTGGTTTTGGTTTTGTATGTTTTTGTTTATTTTCCGCCTCACTGCTTAGCATTCATTAACAATATATTCTCACTCAAATTTAAATCCTCACCGTAGTTATCCTAAAAGTTAAGGGGAATAGAGACACTTTATAATCATTTGATCATCATCAGCGCCATCATCATCATCATCATCATCATCATTACAGGCGCTTCTAATGAGTACTGACATGTATGTTTGTAACGAAATAATAAAAATGATATATTTTATCTAAGCAATGTCATTTTACCATATACCGTATACGAACCAATTACCGTACTGCGCGCTTATGTTTTTCAAAATTACTGAAAAAATGTTGATACACATCTTCTTAATACGCGTACACTTTAAAGAAATATGAGCAGAGGTATTCCTGAGGCGCATATTAATGATGCTTATGCATTTGAATTACCTCGATAATAAAAGCATATGCTGTATTACTCATTTTAATTGCTTCGACCAGTTTAGGCAATTCCGATGTGTACCAACAACATATGCTATTATAAAGAAGTAGATAATATTACACTAACTGCAGTCTGAAATCTGCGAAATTGCTTGACTGTGCGCTTATATGGGTATGTGCGGTAGTTAGATCGAATATGGTAATAAGGTACATATAAAAGGGTAAGTTTTGGTGATTTTGCACATTAAATTATATACGCTGGGTGGACTTTTCTACCTTAAGCCTTTGGAGTGGTCCATTCCCAACAGGAGGGGGTGTCTGATTAGTTTAAGTTATTAGGTTTTGTAGAAATTTCAGTTTTTAATACAAACATTGTAGACCCTGATCAGACGCCGCGTTCCGCGGCGTCTGATCTGGGTCTACACTGTTTGCCAATGTCCCTTTTATGGGACGACAGGCATATATGGGTTGACAGAAGTATGCAATGAATACGTTTGCTACAAGTAACATATTTAAAAGGTGGATTAAAACCTGTATACTTCTGAAAATTCGTCTAATAATATAGACTCCTACATACCTCTATTTTTACAATATATTACGGGAGCAAATTCTTTCTTTTAAAAGAAAGTAAATCCCTTTAAAGAAGGTGTTGGGTTTGCAGAAAACAAAACAGGAAGCTACAAATGTTGTCTCCTTTATAAAAAAATGACACCAAATCTATCAAGTCTATTCATTCTCCCTAAATCCGTTTGCAACTGGATTGACGTAAATAGCATATTAAGCGTAACGTACTCATTCTTACCGACGTAACGTTGCACAAACGAAAGTCGTTAAGGTAAAACGGCGGGATCAAACAGAGACTTTATATTTGCGGTTTTCCGTAATATACTAAACGATCTATGTGCTAGGAAAAGCATCAGCAGACGACATTTTGAAATACTTTTCTGATTTTTTTTTTTTTTTTTTTTTTTTTTTTTCAAAAAAAAAAAAAAAACAACAACAAAAAAATAAAAAATAGGCTCTGATATTTCATATTAATGGTCTCTTGCCTGAGGAAGCGATTTGAATGAAATATCAAAGCCTTTTATCTGGTAAAAATAAGAAATATCTCATCAATTTGTCGTCTGCTAAGTGGACAGATATTGATTAGATGTTCTACACAGATGTTGTTTGTCAACTTCGTCCAATCATCGTTGTAATTTTGATGAAGTGTTTATTTTTTTATTTTTTTTTTTTTTTTTTTTTTTTGTTTTTCATAAGACTGATTCTGATAAAATACATATGAAAGATAATAAAATACATTTTAACCCTGGTCGGACTGAACCCGGCCTGTCTTGACAAACAGTGTAGATCCAGATCAGTTGGCTTCCTCAAACTGATCTGGATCTACACTGTTTGGCATTAAGCATGTGAATTTGTATCAATTACATGGATCAAATAATGTGGCACGTACGTCAGTCGGTCAAAATCTCTCTCTTTCTCTCTTTCTCTCTCTCTCTTGTTCGCCTGTTCAAAATGTCCAACAATATTCATTATTAGTCATGCCGTTTAGTTATGTTGTATACGAATTTGTTCCCAGGAGATGACATTTATAAGCATTACAGCTTATAGTCAGATCCAATTCGACATGTCTGTTGTATCGATGTAACTTTATACGAGCTTTAAAATAAATATTGTTTAAACCAAATAATGTGATTGGCTGAAAATTAGAAGTAGGCGTGGCATCTTAATTTATTCAGCACGACAATGGTTTAAAGGATGTGTTCTTATACCCTTTTGTCGAAGGTTATGTTTCCCTATAGATAATTAATCGATTAAACCCCCTTTACACAGATTGGATATGATTTGATGTTTATTTATTTATTTATCATTATTATTATTATTATTATTATTATTATTATTATTATTATTGTTATACATATACAATACAAACAGAGGTGGCGATCTTTGAGCGACCGGTAAGATGAAAACATGGCCAAATCTCTCAAGAGTCTTTCAATGAGCGCCCAGCAGTTGCTATGATCGCACAGTGATCTCCCGGTTATCTCCATTATCGCGACCATATCCTCAAGGTTTGACTCGGCCCAAAACATTCGTTCAACAGTCGCCAAGGGAAGCCATCTCTCAACGATCTGAAAAGATCGCCCACGGCGCGCTCAACGATCTCATCGATCGCTCAAAAATCTCTCGGTGATCTTTCAAAAAACGCTTTTTTAATCTATCCCGACAGACCAGTTTACTCTTGAGAGACTGTTGTGAGTTCATTGAGAGATTCGGAGGAGATCTCGCGTCGATGGTAAGTATTGACACTGGGTTTATAAATACCTGTGCTAAGCGCCCAATTTATCATTCTGTCTGTAGACTTTCTAAAGTTCAGTACATGTAGATTAGGTTCAAAACATAGTGTTTTTTTTTTTTTTTTTTTTGTTGTTGTTGTTTTTTTTTCAATTCAAAATTTACAATGTTTCCATCTTTATTTCATATCACTTTGTTGTAATGTTATTCATTTGTAACTTTTAACCTACTTTAAATCTTTATTCTCCCCACTTCATTCAAGGTTTTATTTGAATTTGATTTCATTTGTTTAGATGTATATTATGGCTATTCAAAATGTACGCTACATGCTACCATGATATAAATGGAATGTCACCATACTGATATACCAAGCTGCTCCTGTCGCCCAAGGAACGCTCAGTAATCACCATGGTCATCCAAGAGCTGTATTGGTCCCACTTTATATCTCTGCGACCTCAGTAGGTATTTCAGGGATCTCTCTTTGTCGCAAAACGTGCGCTCAGCAACGTGAGAATGTCCGTCCGTCCGTACACATAAATGAGTACTTAGCTGGCTATATTTGACATAAAAATCTTGAATGGTGTGGCTAAAAACTGACTTGTGGGGCTATAAAATAGTCACATAAGTATTTAAATTACTCTGGATAACCACATAAGTAACCATTCGTTAGAATATGTGTGTTTTGTTTGCGCTTCATCTTTGTGGCTTTGGTAGACTATGGTCTTAGATCGTGGCTGGTCCTGGGCATATTCTTTACCCTTGTATAGCTCTATTTTCACTATATATTATGACGGAATATGGGGGTCGAATTCTTTCTTTTAGATTAGACCACTTGTCAGAGGGGCGACAAAACAAATTTGGCAGAGGTTCCTGCCCTAAATGCGCATCAATTCACCTTAATATGTAGGAAGAAAGAAAAAGATACGATACGTTCGTTTGTTTGTAATATTTTATTTGTTCATATGAGCCGTAACGTCAGAAAGCACTCGCGCAATCGGATCAGAATCTTCGATATGCGCATTTTTGAAAGCCAAGGATGCATTTTTTTTTTCATGTATACATCGAAGACCCTAATCAGACTGTCTCTACAACAGCCAGTTGCACGTCCTCCAAGAGTGGTTGTTACAGGGAGGTTACACTGTATTTGTAAATGTTATTTCAAAACTGGCAGTTTAGTGACCAAGCAGTGAGCAAAAAGCGACAGACACATTGCTATTTCATGAGAACCGCACATGTTTCTATTGCAAAGACACCATCATTGGTGCTTAAAAGATCTCATCACTGTCTAATTCGCTGTTTTTGTGGACGTGCATTTCAAACTCTTGTGCAAAAAAAAAAACAAAAACAAAAAAAAAAACAACAAAAAAAACACACAAAAAAAACACATGCGATTCTCAAAAACAAAAGTGCCACTCATAAACGGAAGAAAATCAAAGCACTGATAGCACTGCTGGGCCGATTGTCTCTAAGGATGGGAAAATGGTCCTGAACGCGGACTTAAAACTGGTTTGTTTAACCCATGCAAACAGTGGAGACTCTGATCAGATGTCGCGTTCTGCGACATCTGATCTGGGTCTGCACTGTTTACCAGTGTTCTAGCACTAAGGCCAGTCCAGGTTTTACATTCTGCGGCATCTGATCTTCAGGGGAAATACGATCCCGGGTGAGTATATTGTAAGAAGCTAACAACCGCACAGATCAGTTTGCTTCCCTTTGATCGTATACACTATTTTATTGTATTTCTTTACTTCGTAATGCTTTTTTTAGGACCGTTGTCTGACAGAAATTGCGGTTTTGTTGCATATACTTTATATATTTGGTTCAACACAATATTAAAAAAGGAATAAAAAAATCGGGGGAATGAAAATGAACTGGTTTTGGGACTATTTAGTTATTCATTTTAATAAAAAAAAACAAAAAAACACGCGATTTACTTTCATTGATCAATGATAATCACGTAGACAACAACCTTAAGGAAATTAAGTGAATAATGTATATAAACAATCGACCTAAAAGTTTAACTCCATTTAGTGGATTTAAAAAAATAAAAAATTTGCATTCCCTCATAATAAAAATGGCTTCAAATATGAAAAAAAGATAGGGTAGGTAGTTTGGATGCATTTTTTTTTTTTTTTTTTACCAAATTACACTTTTTCAAAATTTCTGAAATTTTCACAGTATTGTAATGGAACACCAGTAATCTAACATCAATGAAGATAATCAAAGAATATTTTCTAACATGTTTTCCCAAACATCCAGTTTACTATAGAAATTGCAGACCCATTTTTGTTCGTTAAAATTAATTTTGTGGAAAACAAAAGCAGAGAAATAGAAGAGAAAAATGGTTCCTGATAAGATATTGTCTATCAGAAATCATTTTCTTTTTTCATTTAGAATAAAACACCAAGTCAAAAAATGTCTTTCCGAAGCATGTCGAAAGCAGAGTAGTTAACAAAGAGATAAATTTTCCAATCTATTCATCTGAGGTATGGATACACATTAGTGTTCTGTCATTTTTGACATGGGAGAAAAAAACAAAAAACTGTTGTGACTTTCTGTTTACCTTCCTGTAAAATAATCCCCTCTAATCAACTCTAAAAGGAAAGCATTTGCTCCAAATGGGACCAAATTCTTTCTTTTTAAGTTTACCCCTTTTCAGAAGGGAGGTAAACCAATTTTGACAGTTGTCTTCCTTGAAAGTGTATCAATTACCCTTAATTCATTTTGATGTCTTTTCCAACAAGAGTTACCGCCCATGAACTTGTATTCATTCCTCTTAAACTGTCTTCTTTTGACGTTTTTGATGACAGTCCTGAATTGCTAAAGCTATTATTCCCTAGTTTTATATTACCTTTCTCGAACATGTATTTAAAAATTGCTCTTAAGTCATTTTTTATATCTGTTTAAACAATCTTCTTTTGACGTTCTTTACCTCCCTTGAAAGTTTATCCATTTGCCTCAACACTTTCACTGCCACAGGCGATAACAATAGATTTTGCAAACAGCGTAGATCCAGATGAAACGTCTCATAATGACTAGTCTCATCAGGATCTACGTTGTTTGACATTCATTCTTTCAACTTTACTTATATTATATAAACTTCTTTCCAGTCGATAGTTTTGTTTGTTTAAAAAAAAAACTAGGCGGACGATAAATGTAGTCTGAAATTTGGAGCCGAAAGAATTAGTCTTTTTTTTTTTTTTTTTTTTTTTTTTTTTTTTTTTGACGATTTTTGATGACAGTCCTGAATCGCTGGGGTTTCTATTCCTTAATTTTTATTTTTATTATAACAATGTCAATTAATAACAGACGTACCATTCTACTTTGACGTTAAGATGTGTATGACGTCTGTTTACATGCTCACCTACTGTCCAACGAGATATGTCTAGTTTTCCAGTCGTGGACACGATTGTGAACCACCAGTACGGACTGTCCTGGAACGTGACCTCATACGGTGAACCAGGCGTAAATTTTAAACTAACTGAACGCACGTGCATCGCCCCGACATTTCCATCGGCGCTGATTTCTACATTATCAGCCTGGTGAATGATAGAGTTAGAAGAAAATGTGAGTTTGTAACGAATGTCTGCCCCTTTTCTTACTGCACGAACTAAGGCCTCCTTAGATCCAGCTAACACGACTCCGTATTCGTCATGGAGTAGAACTCTATTCCATGTTCTCGTATCTATAAACCACGTCATTGATTTCTTTGATAACATGGACCCTCTGTTACGGTATTGTCCGACGTTGAACCACTCGGCACCTTCCGTTCCTGTTGTCGTTAATACCCGCCAGTCCCAGAACACATCATCAGCAAAGGTTTTGATGTCTTTCTTGGAAACTAAACTAAGAATTTCAGCGTTTATATGACCGCGACGAATGTTAATTTGATCGGGTTCCACTGTGACGGCATTATCAACGAGAACTTTTATGCGATGTCCAGTCTCAACAGCAAGACGCAACAACTCCAGGGAACCATCTTCAAGATTTCCTTCCGGGTCATGTTTATATGCCATCTGCCAACAGGAATCGACATGCCAATTCATTGACTGCGCCATACTGTTGTTTCCCCGTTTAACATGCTCGCCCACGTTCCAACGTGAGACGTCGACGTCGCCGTCAGTTGACCAAATGGAGAACCACCAGTAGTCGTCACCTTGATATTCAAGATTAGAACCATTCTTTCGTTCACTCACGTGCCAAAGAGATTGTCCAGCCGCCATGGACTTGTCAAGAGCCACTTCAACGTTGTCCATTCGTACGGCGTAACCAAGGCAACGGTCAACCACTCGAATGTCTGCGCCAGCCTCTACCGCTGTAATGACGTCTTTAACGCTGCCTCTTATCAAAGTACCGTCTTGTGTGTGGGAATATATAGGTTCGCCTGTTTTTCTAAAGAAGAAACATAAAATTGAAAGCCGGGGCACAGCATTTCCTACAAGATTGCCTGTGCGCCCTGCGAAGACTCGATTCAGACTGCGCGTCCGCGCAGTCTGATCAGAGACTTCGCAGGGCACGCGAAGCACAGAAATAATCTCGAACATTACGAAAACCCACCTATTCAGAGATACTGAAAATTTTACCACCAAAAAAATGAAAATTTCAGCTAAAAAAAGCAGATATTTTTTCATATTTCTGTTCAAAACATAGATTGTGGGTACTCGTTAGAAGCGCCTCAACGAGGCGGTTCTAACGAGCACCCACGATCTCTGTTTTTAGCAGAAATAAGAAAAATAATGTTTACCCCTGTAAACCCCAGTTTTACTATATAAAAGTGGGGTTTAAGGGGGTCAAAATTATATAGGCATATTTTCGTGATGGCACAGAAATAAGGAAACGATAACTACGTATGAGTACATTTTGCAGATGTGCCGCAAAAGATCTGTGCCAACACAATAATGTATGCCTGAATTAGCTTTTCTTTCAGGTCTTTCCCACTAGTGTACCAAGAACCAATGATGTACGATTTTTCTCTTGTATATAAAAGAAAACTGGTGGATAAAGAGTGCTGACTCTTAATCCATTAGATTTCTCACCGCTCTGGTTCGAGCCTCGCTCGGGTCACATGTGGGAAAGCCAAGTTCTGCTTACGGAATGTCAGGTGGTTTTTCCCTGGGTTCTCCGGTTTTCGCTCATCTTTGATGAACGATCGGCTTGATATATGTGAAATATTCTTGAAAGGGCCGTAAAACCCAAATAAAAAAAAAGTGTTCTTAGTACACTATATATATCCACGAGAGTTTCTATTGGTGCATTAGGATTGGGGGTCGTGTGGGTTGATGTTTAAAAACATCCTTTTCCGATAAGCCTTGATAGCATTTTTAGCTCACCTGAGCTATGCTCAGGATGAGCTATTGTGATCACTTTTCGTTCGTCGTCCGTCCGTCCGTCCTTTTAACATATTTACAACGACTTCTCCTCTGAAGCCGCTGAGCCAATTTTGCTCAAATTTCATATGGAGCCTCCTTAGGGTGGGGGAACGAAAGTTGCTAAAATGGTCGCGGTCCGTTGACCAAGATGGCCGCCGTGCCTATATATGGTAAAAACCTTTAAAAATCTTCTTCTCCAGAACCGAGAATTCCTTGGGGCTGAATCTTTGCATGAATCATCGGGGACGGGAGGTCTACCCAAATTGCTAAAAGAATTGTCGTATGTTGACGTTTGACCTTTTTACGGCAAGGTCAAGTTAGCTTCCCTATGCATTTGTATGAGCCCTATACATTTGAATGGGAAAACTGTTGAGAATTTCAAACGACTTCTCCTCTGAAGCCTCTGAGCCTATTTTGCTCAAATTTCATATGGAGCCACCTTAGGGTGGGGAAACGAAAGATTGCTAAAATTGTCATGGTCCGTTGACCAAGATGGCCGCCATGCCTATATATGGTAAAAACCTTTAAAAATCTTCTTCTCCAGAACCGAGAATGCCTTGGACTGAATCTTTGCACAAATCATCGGGGACGAGAGGTCTACCAAAGTTGCTAAAAGAATTGTTGTACGTTGACATTTGACCTTTTTTACGGCAAGGTCAAGTTTGCTTCCCTTTGCATTTGAATGAGCCCAATACATTTGAATAGGAAAATTGTTGAGAATTTCAAAGGACTTCTCTTCTGAAGCCACTGACCCAACTTTGCTCAAATTTCATATTGAGCCTTCTTAGGTCGGGGGAACAAAATATTGCTAAAATGGTCGCGGTTCATCAACCAAGATGGCCGCCATGCCCATATATGGTAAAACCCTATAAAAATCTTCTTCTTCAGAACCGAGGATGCCTTGAGACTGAATCTGTGCACAAATCATCGGGGACAGGAGATCTACCAATATTGCTAAAAAGATTGTCGTGCATTGACATTTGACCTTTTTACGGCAAGGTCAACTTTGCTTCCCTATGCATTTGTATGAGCCCCATAACATTCGTATGGGAAAATTGTTTAGAATTTCAGACGACTTCTCCTCTGAAGCCACTGAACCAAATTTGCTCAAATTTTTAGCTCACCTGAGCACGAACTGGTCATGGTGAGCTATTGTGGTCAGTCACTGTCCGTCGACCGTTGTGCGTCGTCCGTCGTGTGTCAAGCAGCGTCAACAATTGCTTTAAAAGCCTACTCCTCCTACGCCCCTGGGCCAATTGACTCAATACTTGGTAGGAAGCATCGGGGTGACTTGTAGATCAAAAGTAGCTAGGATTGTTCCGATCGGATATCCAAGATGGCCGCCATGGCAGCCGTCTTGAAAATCTATTTTTCACTTCTTGTCTTGAACCGAAAGTCCAAGTGACTCCAAACTTGCTAGGAAACATCAGGTTGACTTGTAGATCAAAAATAGCTAAAATCTTGCCTATCGGAAATCCAAGATGGCCGCCATGGTAGCCATCTTGAAAATCTATTTTTCGCTTCTACTCCTAAACCCAAAAGCCAATTGATTCCAAACTTGATAGGAAGCATTGGGGTGACTTATAGATGAAAATAGCTAAAATTGTGCCGATCGGAAATCCAAGATGGCCGCCATGGCCGCCGACTTGAAAATCTATTTTTCGCTTCTTCTCTTGAATCGAAAGGCCAATTGACCCCAAACTTGCAAGGAAGCATCAGGATGACTTGTAGATCAAAAATAGCTAAAATCGTGCCGATCTGAATTCCAAGATGGCCACCATGGCAGCCATCTTGAAAATTTATTTTTCGCTTTTTCTCCTAAACCCAAATGCCAATTGACTCGAAACTTGGTAGGAAGCATCGGGGTGACTTGTAGATCAAAAATAGCTAAAATAGTTCCGATCGAAAATCCAAGATGACTGCCATGGCCGCCATCTTGAAAATCTATTTTCCACTTTATTTCCTGAGCCGAAAGGCCAATTGACTCCAAACTTGGTAGGAAGTATCAGGGTGACTTGTAGATAAAAAAAAAGCTAAAATCGTGCTGATTGGAAATCAAAGATGTCCACCATGGGGGCCAGCTTGAAAATCTTTTTTTTTTTCGCTTCTTCTCCTGAACCCAAAAGCCAATTGACTTGAAATTTGGTAGGAAGCATCGGGGTGACTTCTAGATCAAAAGTAGCTAAAATCGTTTCGATCGGAAATCCAAGATGGCCGCCATGGCAGCCATCTTGAAAATCTATTTTTCACTTCTTCTCCTGAACCGGAAGTTTTATTGACTTTAAACTAGGTAGGAAGCAGCAGGGTGACCTGTAGATAAAAAATAGCTAAAATCGTCCCTATCAGAAATCCAAGATGGCTGCCATGACAGCCATCTTGAAAATCTGTTTTTCGCTTCTTCTTCTGAACTGAAAGACCATTTGACTCGAAACTTGGTTGGAAGCATTGGGGTGACTTGTAGATCTAAAATAGCTTTAATTATTTGGATCGGAAATCCAAGATGGTCACCATGGCGGCCAGCTTGAAACTCTTTTTTTCTCTTATTTTCCTGAACCAAAGGGTCAGTTGATTTGAAAATTGGTAGGAAGCATCGGTATGACATGTAGATATGAAAATAGCTAAAATTGTTCCAATCGGAAATCCAAGATGGTGGCCATCTTGAACATCTATTTCCCTTCTTCTGAACTGAAAGGCCAATTGACTCAAACTTGGTAGGAAGCATCGGGGTGACTTGTAGATAAAAAATAGCTGAAATTGTTGCGATAGGAAATCCCAAATTGTGGCCATGGCGTCCATCTTAAAAATCTGTTTTGAACTTTTTCTCCTGAACCAAAAGGGCTATTGATTCAAAGTTCATTGGAAGTATCGAGGTGACTTGTAGATCAACAGTAGCTAAAATCATTCTGATTGCAAATCTAAGATGGCTGCTATCTTCTTTATGTTTATTATATTTCCCTGCCACTGAGCTGCTTACATGTATAAGTAGGATGCTAATTGGCCACCACACGGACCGAACAAATATGTTTTTACCACGATGGAAGTTGAGGGCGAGGGTTGGGATCTCTTAAAGCAAGCTTAAGCCCCCACCCCCAGTAATTCATTACTGACCGTTCTAAGGCGGTACTTTCATTGTGGTACTTTTTGTTAGTTGTATGGAGTGTTTCACTTTCTAACGTTTTTCTTTTAACAATTATGTAAGTTTGCGCTGTATTCAGTTAAGTTTGAGTAACAGGGTTACCACCTTTTGGGAAAGAGTTGCCAAATCTGCTTACCTTCTTTTCATTTTGTGGCTGCTTAATTGTATTTATCTGTCTTTCTCTTTGGCGTTTGGGGCTTGATGTGGATCTGATTGTATCAGTTCCTGAGGTCACTTCTTTACTTACTTTATAAATCAAAATCTATATTGAACCGTTATCGGCCCGACACGAATCATGTCGGGCCGATAACTGTCCAATATAGATTTAAGTAAAATGCTAACTGGGAAGAAGTACTTACTTTATAAACCATTGCATGTGGACATAAACCGTGTTTATTCCAGCAGAAACGTGATTGCCGACGAAGTATCTTGCCATGTGCACCCGACCAGTAGAACACAGGTTCACAAACCACCAATAAGGGACCTCTTGAAACGTGTCATATGCCGTCTTACTGATGTGGAAAAGGGCCTGCGCACACACATTGTTCTCAATAGTCTGTGTGTTCTGGATGCTTGTTAGGTAACCCCCGGGGCCCCACTGTGGGATAGAGACTTTTATATCGGCCCCTGATAGCGTTGCTCGGATAATATCCTCTTTCCTCCCGTAAATTGTCGTGCCATTCGCAGCGTTCTCATACACTAGTTTCCACCTCTGATGACATAGAACTGAAATAAATATCATCACAGTGTCAGAAAGTATGATCTTATCACTTCAAGAGTAATATACTGAACCCATTTGGGTTTTTACCCATTTATTACAGATTTCTAAATTTTAAATAGAAATACTTCTGTTTATAGATACAGACATCTGTATGTGAGATAAATTCAGATATCTGTAATTCGAACAGAGATATCTCTAATTGAAATAGAGATATCGCTAACTGAAACGCAGATATATGTATTTGAATTGCAGATATGTATGTTTTTTTATCAAAATATACCTGTGTTCCATTTGGAGGTATTGTATTCTCATTTGAGATATATTTATTAAATTGAAATTCAAATATCCGTATTAAAAAATGTAGATATCTCTTATCACTGCTAACATTTATATAAATCCCCAATAGAGTCAGTTATATTTAAAGCTTCCATTTTGCACGTTTATTTGATGATAGAAATAATAAGAACAATGTCATTTTCCTTTAAAATATAAATTTCCGGAAACAATCCAAAAGGTAACATATATCTGGCCATAACAGACGAAACCCCAACAATTTCAGCTGGCAGCATTTTTCATGTGCTTTTAAGATTTCATACCCACTACCCTTAGTAGGCGAGGGAGGGAGGGGGTTGGTAGGAAATGTGTGCGGGGGAGGGTAGGGTGCGGGTTGTCTATTGGCAGCTCAAGGTCCAGTCTAAACTGTTTGCCATTTTTCTATGCTCTAAGTTTTTAGGATAAATGCGGTAAGAAATAAAAAGCTATCCGAATATTTAGAGTATTTACGGTAATAAAAGAAGCTGCCATGTGAACCTTTGAAGCGCCAACCACAGCAGCGGCAGACAACAATGTGATTTTTCGGAGAAAATAAGTCTTGACATTTCATGTGAATCGTTTGATTCATATGAACTATCAAGACTTATTTTCTCTGCAAAAACAAAACATAAGGACACAAAACAAATCAACAACAATAGTAGTCTGCTACAACTTTGCATCGTGCACTCCGATACTTACATGTATGGATTTCGAAGATTTGAAGACAGAGGATAAATATAGTTAACAGCCATTCTTTTACCATTGTAGACGGATTTTGACCACTGAAAAGAAGTATAAGTACATTGACCCTTATTGTCCTGCTGAATAAATTAAGATGTCACACCCACTTCTGATTTTCAGCCAATTAGATTACTTGAATCCGGATTTTGATACAAATCCACATACTTAATGACAAACAGTGCAGATCCAGATCAGTTGGCTTCTTCAGAAGCCAGCTGACCTGGATCTACACTGTTTGCAAAGGCAGGGTATATCCGGGTTCAGCAGGGCAAGGGTTAAAATATTTCACTGCATTTCATTGTACAATAAGTTTTCTATGATAACGTTTCCGTGTCCTGTAAAGAGATTTGGGAGATTTTCATTTATTTTCAAGGAGGACAACCTCTGTGGCATCTTTCAAGAATGGACTTAGTGTGTAAGAAAGTTGTCTCCCTTGTAAAATTGGCGGCAGATCTACCAAGTGTATCCGGTGCCCTTAAATGATAGGGAAATTAATGTGAATTGTCTGCTCAAACAGACGATTCACATGAAATGTGAAGCCTTATTGTTTTGAAAATTACAAAACAAATACAAAATGAAATCAAAATGTCGTTTGCTGCATTTATTATTAGTACTTTAAGGGTCAAATGAGTCGCGCCAAAATAATTTTATCATATATTTGAACCGACCTACCCAGATCAGCTAGTGCCTTTTCCCCCTATTTCCTCTATAGCCCTTTTTCCTCTATGAGTCTAACGCTAAGCACTCTGGGGAAAATTTCAGCAGATGACATTTTAAGATATTTTTCTTTTTATTTTTCTCCAATAGAGACAATTTGTATGAAATGTCCTATTCCGTCATATCCATGTCATATCTGGGGAAAAATAAGAAAGTATCTATTTGTCGTCTGCTGAATTAGCCCAGAGAGTGGTAAAGATTAATAAGCAATGCATGTGTCATATTTGTATGAAATAAACTTATTTCGTTACTTTGCGTGTCTGTGGTGCACGAGCATATCAATTTCTGTGTCATATTTGAATGTCTGGTGAATATTTCTTGATGTCTAGCAAACATAATTTACACTAGAAGGGCAATAATTTACATTTTAAATAAAATACAAGAACAGTGTTTCCAGACAAAAAAAAAAAAAAAAAAAGATTGCCGCCTCCCGAACCTCCAAAACGTAATCAGTTGTTTACCATGTCCCAATGATCTTACCACATGAATTAGTAAGAATCCGACCACTTGTTCGTAAGATATTTCGCAGACAAGAAAATGTCACAGAATTTTCAGTTTTTCTACTACTGTGACCTTGAAAAGTAAGTCAAGGTCACCAAAATTTAATAAGTTCTTTGTTATGTCCCAATTATTTAGTAAGAATCCAACCAATAATTCACAAGATAATGTGCAGACAAAACGGTTGCACGCAGACGCCAATGCTAACGTCAACGCCGACGCCATTGCCGTCGCCAACGGGATCCGACCAAAAACAATATGTCCCCTTCCTCTTAAGTGGGGGTCCATAATGAAAAGAATGATACGCATATAAAATAAGCTGTGAAAATGTTCACCGTACTGACATGAAAAAAGAAACGAAACCAATTTTGTGACTCGTTCATTACATGTGCAAATAGAATTTCACTTCACGCGCTGTTTCCAAGAGTGGGTCAGGACTGGGCTTCTTTAAAAAAGTGTATAGGACTTCCGTACTCTAAATCCGTAAAATATAAATAGCCATGACAACAGTATAATTACTGTCCATCTGTCGTTTTCCATAAATAAGCTATAAAAACAGGTGGATCCGCGCCCTGTGAAAAGGTACATTCGAAGCGCACGCAAACAGGAACGATCCAGATTAGGACTTTTGCTATGCATCAGATATAATCTGTAATATTCCATGGTTCTGTGAGCAGACAGCAAACGCCCTGATCAGCCTGCGCAAATGCTCAGGCTGATCTTGGTCTTCGTTGTCCGCATATGCCCCGTAGACACAATTTCTCATGCGACTCTGTTGTATTTTTGTACTGTATTACAAGTTTGGCCATGTAACCTGTCAATGAGACCAATTAATACCACACAGTTAATAATGCGAATTATTTTGGCCTGACCCTAAACCATCAATGTAACTTTGATAGACAAATATTGTTACATCTCTCTCTCTCCCGCCACACACACATACACCTACTCTCTCTCTCTCTCTCTCTCTCTCTCTCTCTCTCTCCGCCAATCTGCCTGTTTTCCCTGTCTCTCTGTCTCTGTCTGTCTATTTCTCTGTCTGTTTTTCTATACGTGTATGTATGTATGTATGTATGTATGTATGTATGTATGCAGGCATCCATGAGTGAATGCATACATGTATGTATGCATTCATACATGCATTCATGAGTACATTACATTAGTAGTACTGGGCGGCACTACTAACATTGTATGCATGCATGTATTCATGAGTGCGTGCATACATGTAATGCATGCACGCTTGTATGTAGGCATGTTTGTATATATATATATATATATATATATATATATATATATATATATATATATATATATATATATATATATATATATATATATATATATATATATATATATGTATGTATGTATGTATGTATGTATGTATGTATTGAATAAGTTTCATTCTCGTTGAAAAGTTGTATTTATCCATGCATAACGCCATGCGAAAAGTTCAAGCACAGTTTTTTTTTTTTTTTGTTGTTGTTGTTGTTGTTTAATAACTAACAAAAATGTTGACAATAAATGACAAGGTGTTTTTTTTTTTTTTTTTTGTTTTTTTGTTTGTTTTTTTTTAATTCTGGTTTCGTTTTATTTTTTGTTTTGTAGAAGTTTCCCTAATGATCTGTGCCAGAGAGACATTTAAATGTTTGATCTCACCAATAATATAATGAAGAAATTCACTTCCAGGGGAGGTAATTTTGTCAAAATGTTTTAGCTTCCCTTCTCAAAAGGCCCCGGTCTAAAAGAGAATAATTTTCTCCCAAACGGGAGCAATTTATTTTCCTTTTGGAGCAGACTTTTTTTCAGAAGGGGTTTGGTTCTCAGGTACACAAACAGGAAGTCACAAAAGTTGCCTCCTTCTTGAAAAATGCCGGACCTTCTACCAAGTGCATTAAGTCCCCTTAACCCTTGTTCTAATGAACCCGGATGTGCCCTGCCTTCGCAAACAGTGTACATCCAGATCGGCTTCAGAAGAAGCCAACTGATCTAGATCTGCACTGTTTGCTATTCAGTATTTGAGTTCGTATTAACAGCCTGGATCAAGTAATCTGATTGGCTGAAAATTAGAAGTGGGCATGGCATCTTAACTTATTCAGCATGACAAGTGTTAATTATGCAAAAGTACATGTAATGCTATATTTTTACACCTTATAACTTTAATCCGCAAAATTAAAATTTATAATAGCCCGCATATATTTAGCCTAGCCATGAGAAAAACGTCTTCGGAGCAAATGTGAACAGTAAAAACACAAATCAGCTAACGAAGTCATAACAGACAGAAAAGCGACTTTACTGAAAGCTGTCATGATTCTACAGTACCAAATAATTCTGTAAATGGGCAGAGAAGACTCAGACTAGACAGCGCCACAGGTTGAGCTGCGCTTTCACTATCTGCAGATGTGCCGAAGATCACTTTTCGAATGACGCGGATTACATAATTTACATGAAATGCTGACGCGAAAAGGGCCATTCGGAATATGCCAACAACGAAGGCCCAGATGAGATTGTGCATTCACACGATTTGATCAGGGCCTTTGCCGCCTGTTTATAGAATTAAGGGGCATAATACATTTGATCGAATTTCCGCCATTTTACAAGGGAAACAACTTTTGTGACATCCTGTTCGCTTTGCTGTTCACGAAGCCCTCTTTGAAAATTAGTCTACTCTTAAAAGAACGAATTTGCTCCCAACGGGAGCAAATTCGTTCCTTTTAGGGTAGACTCTTTTTCAGAAGGGAAGCAAGAATCATTTTGACACAGTTGCCTCCCCTGAAAGTTTATACATTTCGCTTAATGGACATTTACAATGATATATTGGCGAACAAAAAGTCCTGATCAAACTGAGCAGATGCACAGGTCTTCGCTGTCCGCATACAGCATATTGGGCCATTTTCGCAGGGGATGCGCGAGAAATGAACTACGTCAAGACATAAGTAGATCTTATGCAAATACGAAACGCGGAAGTCTAAATCAGTCAGTGCAGACATATCAGAATATTCTCTTATCGCATTCAACAGTTTCCGATATCTAAGGGGAAAATTATACTCTTTCAAGTCAGACAACTCTGTCAAAATTGTTTTTGTTACCTTCTGAAAAGAGGTCTGCTCTAAAAGAAAAGACTTTGGGGGCACATTCTTTTCTTAGAGGTGCATTCTTTAGACAGGTCAATTGCTATTTGGAGTGTGTCTGGTTAGTTCTAATAGTTACCGTTTTTTGAGAATTTACTGTTTTTCGTGCAAACAATGTAGACCCAGATCAGACGCCGCGTTTGTGGCGTCTGATCTGGGACTACATTGTTTGCCTATGCCCCTTTTATGGGACGGTGTAGGTGTAAATGGGTTAAGTTCCCTTTCCAGTCTGTTGAGGCTCACTTTAACTTCATATCTTCAAACAGGTGTCTATTGTTTTAAAATATGACGAATGGATATGACGAACATAAATAAATCTATTAATAAATGTGATTTTATGTATTCAGACGTCAAACTGCCAACCTTTCTCAAACAGGGGAAAACCATATGCACCAAAGAAACAGTGATATAGGAGTAATAAATGATTATATTACCTAGCATACATGCAAGTACGGTGGTGGGTGTTCGGAAACAAGATGTCTGCAAGGGCTTTATGTTTGAAAAAGGGAGATTAAGAGAGCGAAGGGATTTCCATAGCATTTTCTCCACATAAATGAAATGAAGATATGATGAATATTTGGTGACCGAACAAATTAAGATATTGAAACAGTTGCTAGAAGTTAAACACACACACACGCACACACACACACACTGATAAGCCATAATAATTAAAACTTGGGAAATTCTTAAAATTCGCACAGGTCTGCATATTCATGTATACAGTGACCCCTCGTTACAATGACAGCATTTGTTCCAAAAGTTGCCATTAAAATGAATTTGCTGTTGTAAAGAATACTTAATGAGCGGATTGATATGTAAGAAATGACTTGTTTTGTTCTTATTTCCTCATAGAACATACGTTTTAGATATTTGTTAGAATCGCCTCAATGAGGCGATTCTAACAAATATCCAAAACGTATATTTCTTTAAAATATTCAGTACAAAACTCTTGCATAATGTTTCACTAATTGTTACCTCTTAAGCGAAGGTTTCGCGGCAGTCAAATTGTCATTTTAACAAATTTTGTCGTTGTATCGAGTGTCGGTATAAATGGGTTGTCTGCAGAGTTTTCAAAATATGGAGAGAAAGAAAATTGAATAAATAAACGAAAGAATAAGAGCCAGATTTCCGATTCTCAATCCCACGGTATCACAATTCACGTTTTGACCCCGTATACAAAGTTTGAAAGTCTTACTTGATAAGATGCCAAAGAAACGGTCACTTAAATTTATCATTACGAAAACACTCCTTTCAAATATATAGAAAATTTTACAACCAAAAAAGGAAAATTTTCAGATAAAAAATTCGTATATTTTTCATATTTCTGCTCAAAACATAGATTGTGGGTACTCATTAGAACCGCCTCGGCGAACCGGTTCTAACGAGTACCCACAAACTTTTGAGCAGAAATAAGAAAAATAATGTATACCCCTGTAAACCCCAGTTTTACTGTATAAAAGTGGGGTTTAAGGGAGGTCAAAATTATATAGGTATGTTTTCGTGATGTAATATTCCAAATATGGAGAAAAAGAAAATAAAGAATACAGGAAATAGTAAGAGTCAATGCTTGGGTTGGTTCGTCCTCCTCTAATAGAAGAACAAAAAAGTTATCTGTGTACCAGGTTTGAGGCCGTCTTGTTGGTGTAGTAACTGAGAAAACAGCGACACAAAAGTTCAAATGCGCCAGTGGTTTAATATGTGGCTCTTTTGTCATTCTTTGTTCCTCATTTGTTCTTATTATGGTGCTTCGGGAAGGCTGTGCTTCTTGACTGTGGCATTTCCTGGGTATCTTCACATAAATAATTCCAATTCAACAGGCATACAATTATTTAGTAAAATTAAATTGGCAGAGAGCAATTTGAAAACGGGATTTATACGACAATAAATCCAATGAGCAGTAATCCTGGGACGATTTTTCGCGCTAATTTATAAAATGAGCTGTTTTTCGACGTAATATATGACCTAGTTGAAATTAAAACTACCTTTTTGGATTTTATTGATATGTAAATGCCGGTGAAACACTCAGAAGCTGAACAAGGGGCTTTATGTTAAAATTGATTCGCTGGCGTTTACACATCGATAAAATCCACACAAAAAAATCATTTCTTATAATTCAGAAAAATGTACAGTAATAACAGACTTAAGATTTAAAAAAAAAAGGCGCAAGAATTAAAGGCTTCATATTCCTCAGAAATAGACAGTTTATAATTAAAAAAAGGTTTAATAAATTGATATATGGTATTAATACAATCATAAAACGTGGCACCTGACAGCCTGTAAAATTTCAGTTAGTCTCTCGTTCTTGAAATGAAATTATTTTTATCGTATCTCTGAATTATTGTTACCAACATTAACTCAGAGATACAATAAAAATCATTTCATTTTTGATCCAGTTCAAAAAAGAGACTAACTGAAATTTTACTGGCTGTCAGATGCCACAGTTTATGATCGTATTAATACTATATATCAATTTATTAAGCCTTTCTTGGATAAAAAATGTCTATTTTTGAGGAATATGGAGCCTTTACATATTATCTAAGCCGTATAAGTGTGTGTTTTCATCTCATAAAAAATATATTTTAATACTTCGTGGGCATATTAATGTGTCACGTTGACAAGAAATTTCACTTCAACATGTCATCTTGATTAACATTTACCCCCTTTCCAGTCAAATTTAGCAGAAGACAAATTCATAATACTTTTCCTATTTTTCCGAGAAAACAGGCTCTTACATTTCATGCAAATTGCCTCCACTGGAGATAATTTGCATGAAATGTCAAAACCTATTTTCCCGTAAAAATAAGAAAAAATATTTCAAAGCGTCGCCTGCTGATTTTTTACCTTGCATGCTATTCAAGCGTTTAAGTCCCGTATAGTCTGAGGAATTAAGACAGATTTAACACGACATAAATTATGGTAGACTTCGGGAAATTACTGTCTTGTCGTATTACGTATATATACCATAGTTAACCTAATTACCGCACATACCCTTATAAGCGCACGCAGTCATGTAATTTCGTAAACTTCTGATTATCCATTACGAAAATATGCCTATTCAAATAGATTGAGATCAGATGAAAATTTCTGGTAGTTCTCATATATCTGTTCAAAACATAGATTGTGGGTACCTGTTTCCTAACAAGTACCCTCAATCTATGTTTCTGAGCAGAAATAAAAAAAATAAATGTATACCCCTGTAAACCCCAGTTTTACTGTATAAAAGTGGGGTTTAAGGGGGTCAAAACTATATAGGCGTGTTTTCGTGATAGCCTAGTCTGTCTTCATGTCTTCAAACTCTTTATTTTTTTTTTATTATTTTTTCAAGGTGTACAACCTAGAGTAACTTAAAATATTCTAATTAGTTATGTTCCTTAGTTAAAAACGGTTTCTGCAGCAAAATAATTATTTAGAATTGGGATCAGTTTAAACACATTTTATTCTGATTTTCATTTGACATGCAGCTAGCATTATACATAAGAATGAAGTTTACAGGATTGGAATTAAAGCAATATCCCAGCTAGCATTCTACGCAAATCTACATCGGGCCATCATCGGCCCGTCAGCTACCCTGACGGGCCGATGACGGCCCGATATAGATTTATGTAGAATGCTGACTGGGATGCGTATATGATTCCTTTCCCAATTTCAAAATGAAGTTGTACTGAGTAAAGGCAAGCCGTATATAGAATGTGGCATGTATGTTTGTTGATATGAAGTGGTTTGTTATATAATATGTAAATACAGGTGATAAATGTTTGCACTTTTAGAATTAGAATTGAAGAGACAAATAAAGCTACAGGAATTGATGGAAATAATGACATAAAAAGACAAGTGCGGAAACGAACGGAGCCAGTCTATTTGCAGCTCATGTACTTTTATCTCTGCTTGCACAAAGAAGGCTACGACCTTTTTCAATTTTCAATGGACTATAAAAGCTAGGAAATGCTTCATTTATTCAGAATAATGCTGTCTAAAATTGCAATATTCGAACACGTTTATCATTTCTTGAAATAAAAGAAAGCAACCGAATACGACAGCGAATTCTTTTTGCTGTCTAACAAGAATGAACTTTGAATGTGTTCTTTTTTGTCTTTTTATCTATACATGGCCAATGTATAGTAGATATTGTGGAGACGGAAATGAGACAAAGAGCATATATTCAAGATTGTAACAAACGGGACTTACGCCCACCCACATTTTGTCCAAATATTTCCAAACCATCTATATAAAATTTCGAAAACAGTTGTACACTGCTCAAATGAGGGCCACTTAGACCTTGCTGAAATTAATTCCTGTTTCTTAGTTTCTGTTTCCTAGTTCTTGGTTCGTTATTCGCTTTACTGTTTCCTAGCTCGATTTACTGTTTACCGGTTCCTGTTTCCCAGTTCACGTTTCTTTGTTCGTTATTTGGTTTACTATTTGTTATTTCTTGGTTCATTATACTTGTTCCTGTTTCCTACTTCGTTATTTCCTTGCTGTTTCCTGTTTCCTAGTTTGTTTTATTTATTTATTTATTTATTTATTTATTTTTTTTGGTCGTTATGCGTTTACTGTTTCCTAGTTCTAGATCAGTCATTAACTTACAATTTATCGTTTTTATAGTTTATTAGTTACTTCCATAAAGAAGCAGGATATAGAAAACGGGAAACCAAATAACAAACAGGAACTTGGAAACAGTAACCAGTGGACAGATGTACGAACCAGGAATTGGGAAACTGAAGCCAATAAACAGTAAACCGAATAACAAACCAGGAACTCAGAAACAGGGACCAAATAAAGAACCAGGAAGTAGGAGACAGTAAGGGTAAACCGAATAACGAATAACGAACGAGGAACTGGGAAACAGAACTAGGAAACAGGAATTAACTTCAGCGAGGTTCACTGAGGCAAATTAAGATTTTCCTGCTTTTCGAAGATAAGATCTCTGCACACTCTGGTCTGGATCGTCGCTGTCTATAAGACCCGAATATTGCACTGAGAAAACGCCAAATATCGGGTTTCACACTGGTAATAATTGATGCAGAGGCTATGGCTCTAGTTGAAAGCATTTTTCAACTAAAAGATATTGATATATTTCTTATTTTTCCTCAAAACCTATGCTGTGGGAACTCATTAGAAAAGCCTCGCCGCGATATGTTTACTTATTTCTCAACAAAAAATATGCTGTAGGTACTCATAAGAAGCGCCTCTGTTAGGCGCTTCTAATGAGTACCACAACATATGTTTTCATGGATAAATGAGAACAATATTTACGGGTCACAATATTATCTAGACCCATGATAGGCTACAGCATGGACGCGTATAGGTTCGTTTTTGGGTCGATTGTTTACAATCGATCTACAGTATACATACACTAAAATTTCCTTGTTGTCCATGTGATTATCATTGACCAATAAAATCAAACCGCGCGTTACACGGAGTTACCAAATATTTCACGATATGAAAGCCACTATCTGTTGTCTTCGAACCGAACTCTATTCTAAAACCCGGACTGGGGTTAACAGACAGTGCAGACACAGATCAGACGCCAAAGAACGCGGCGTATGATATAGATCTACACTGTTTGCTTAAATTATAGGAAGTTACGGGTTAAATGAAACAGTCTAAGTCCCCGTTTAGGACTATTTTCTCAGCTTACATTCAGAGACAGTCAACCCACCAGTGCTTTGAATTATATACAAAATAGTTTTGATTATAGTTACATCGGCATGACAGTCACACTCTCGTGGACCACAAAAAAATATCAAAAAAAAAAAAAAAAAAAAATCATGAATTGCAAGTATGATCGTTGGAAATAATTCAGAAAATGGGAATCGTGGCCTCCTTATGCATGTCGTTGTTATGAAAATGAAAATAAGGCAAAGCAATTCCATCCTTTTAGCAAATCTTATACCCAGCCGCCTGGCAAATTGTGCACGCTTCTAAAAGGAAATCATTATTATTGCCTTGGGGCTGTTTGATTGATCTAACCCACAAAAATAAATTTGTGAATGATTCTGCTCCTTTCGTAAAGTAATGCCAAAATGTGAAGCCTTCACAAAAACTAGTAAGAATAAATATTTCTGTACAACTCCAGGTATTTCTTAAATTTTGTTCTGAAGCCTGTATATTTTCCCCAAGAATCGTTGCCATGCACCTTAGTGTTGTAGTTTTCTTATATGTTTTCCGTGTTCGCATATATTAAAAATGGCTTCGTTCAAAGTGGCCCACATTACATAATTACTGGGCTGCGTCAAGATAAAATTATTTTTCGGCGAATGCGAACTGCGCATGCGCAGATTAGACGGTGCATTTGCACCGTCTGGTCTGCACATGCGCAGTTCGCATATTTTTGTCATGATGCGGTTCCTGTACTACTAAAATCCGAAAAAATGCATAAAAAATACAGTAACTGCTTTTTAAGATGGTAGCCTTTATACACATATATCAAATGATTTGTTAAAAAAAATCTAATTTAAATGAAAATAATACAAAATGAATAAATATACAGTTTACCTTATATTTCCAATATCCAAAATATGTTTTAGTTATCCGTTCTGAGGTCACAAACCGTCAGAATTACGCGTTAGGTGATAAATCGCGAGTGTAAAGCTACAATTGTACGAATGAGGGCGACATCACGAACGACAGCTAACTATGACAGTCGTGGCTCTTATGGGCCGCGCCATGCAAAAACGTGTCTTTGGCATATGCGGACCCGCGAAGGTCCAGATCAGCCTGCGCATCCGCGCAGTCTGATCAAGGCATTCGCTGTCCGCTAACAGACTCATTGAATACTTTAGAATGTTTCAATGAAGAGCAAATACCCGGATTAAACTTACGCATGTGCAGTATAGTATAAATACGCACATTTTGCGCATGCTCGAATGCATTTTTTCGTTTGCGTATGCTCGAAGGCACGTTTTTGAATGGCGCGGCCCTGTATAATGTCCACACTGACAGAATTTATGCATACTTTAATAGAAACATAATTACTCGCCTTATCACTGTATAATTGATGAGGTTTCAATGTTTTAATGTTTGACGTCCATCGAACCTATTTCAGTTATTAGGAAGCGACAGTGATATAATAAGATTAAACATAAATAGATTCTAAAAGGAATGACCTTTGACAGCAATAGGGAAACACACACAACTGAAAATATGTGAAGAAGATGTCCAGGAAACCGCCAAGAAGAGCCACAATCATAGAGCATAGCCACCAATGACACCAAGAGTAACAGTAAGTAAACTAAGACAGACACAGAGAACAAAAACACAAACCAAAGCTACCTTCTCCCCAAAAACATGACCATAATGTTAGACAGTTGTTAATAAGAACTTTAACCGTAGACGAACAAAGAGGATCCCATCGGTATCTGGTCCAGAACGCATCCTCAGATGAGGTTATTTGGTGACAAAATCCAAATACGGGTAGCCATATTAGATTTCAAAAATGATGGTCTTGATCAGAACTTAGCAGCTGATCATTGCTCTAAATAAGAGGTGGATGTGCCATTAAGCTAGTAAGCATTCTTTATGAATCTATAGCGGGCCGTTATCGTCCCGTCAGGGTAGCTGACGGGCCGATAACGGTCCGCTATAGATTTATAAAGAATGGTAGCTAGGCTGTCAGGCAAATATATTTCGTTTCTCCATGAAAACGTATGTTGTGGGTACTCATTAGAGGCGCCTCGGCAAATTACAATATTTCAGGGAAAAATATATTCCTTATCTGAAGCTATGACTGATGACTAAAATGATACTCATCTACACTAATTTTCTATTTTATGACTGAAATGACCAGTAGAACCACAGTTCCGTATCAGAACTCTTGTATTATCATCCAAAATGGTTGACGGAACCGTTTCAATACCGTATTTACAATACGTATCGGGAAAGGCCGGGCTGAGCGAAAAGACGCCACAAAATGCGGCATCTGCATTGGTTGCCAATCATTTAGCGATTTTTAGACATATCAACGGACAGCAAAATGGGCATGTTCAGGGACAAGTGCGGTTTTGATTAAAGGCTCCATATTCCTTAAAAAATAGACATTTTATTATCTAAGAACATTTTAATAAATTGATATATGGTATTAATACAATCATAAAATGTGGCACCGGTGACAGCCTGTAAATTTTCAGTTAGTCTATCGTTCTTGAAATGAAATGATTTTTTTTATCGTATCTCTATATTAATGTTGCCAATATATATTCAGAGATACGATAAAAATCATTTCATATTTGATCCAGTTCAAAATCAGAGAGACTAACTGAAATGTTGTAAGCTGTCAGATGCCGCATTTTATGATAGAAATAATGGTATACGGACAATATCCCTCCCGGACGAAATCCCTTCTGCTCATTTTTGTATGGGTGGACATAATCCCTTCCGTGTTTTGTGCAACGTGAATATAATAATCCCAACCGCTCTTTTTTACAAGGTGGACAAAGTCCCTTCTGTAAACTTTTCAACTAGGACAAAACCCCTCCTAGCTGAAATACCTACATCTATCCAAGCTGAACAGAGTATTACTTGGCCACTTGGATACTATTTTCGCATTTTCCTCAATAGTGGGCAAAGACTCAAATTGCACCAACAGTTGCTTGGAGAATCCAATTTCTTGCATTGAACATTTCCTACAAGAGCAAGTTCTTCAAGTGAAAACTCCGATAAAACGGCACAGCCAATTCTTGGGACCTTCGTTATCCTTTAAGTAATCAGTAAACAGTGATGCATTTGATCAAACATTTGGATGTGCAGTAGGATCTGAGTCTTTGCTATAACTATCAAGGACAATTAATACAGAATATATCTATTTACCTAAAGAAAAAAAGAAGAAAAAAAAACTAAAAAGGCATGTTTTAAATCTATATGTTCATGGTAGAGGAATTTACAAGACAGATATTTGTGTACAGAAACAGCTGTCGGTGTACACACAAGAGTGTGCAGCTTATAAAATAAGCTGGGGAGGATGGGCAGGGGTGGGGGGATTCTATTCACCTTGAAAATTAAGCAGAAGGGATTTTGTCCAAAAAAGGGATTTTGTCCTAGGTAGAAAATTTACAGAAGGGATTCTGTCCACCTTGTAAAAATAAACGGAGGGGAGGGGGGGGGGGATTATATCCACGTTGCAAAAAACATGAGAGGGATTATGTCCACTTATACAAAAATGAGCAGAAGGGATTATGTCCGGGAGGGATTTTGCCCTACATTCAGAAATAATACCATATATCAACTTATAAATCCTTTCTTTTTTTTTTTTTTTTTTTTTGGATAAAAAAGTGTCTATTTTTGAAGAATATGGCGCCTTTAAGATGTCCAAATATTTTGGGAATTTATACACCTAGCAAAACCGAGACAACTTAACTAATCACTTCTTTAAATGTTTCGCATATGCAATTGCATATAGAATTAACCTTTAGCACTGAAATTTAACCTTTACCACTCTCTGGGCGAGCTCAACAGACGCATATTCGTGATATTTTCTATTTTTCCAAGAAAATATGCTTTGACATTTCATGCAATTTGTCTCCTAAGGAGACTTTTTCTGGGGAAATAAGAAAATAAATATTTCAAAATGTCATCTGCTGAGATTGTTCTATAGTTCTATAGCTTGCTAAGCGTCAAATATCAACATGTGACGTTTTAAAATAACTTTCCTTGAACAAATCAATTCAATAATAAGCCCCTTTCTTCTCAAATGAAAATGTTTTCGCCTAGAGAGCGCCAGAGAGATAAAAATGTTTCTTTACATAGCATAATGCTGACAAAACCAAAATATCTGCGCAAATTATCCCATTGTAGTCGGGAGACCCGTAAAAGGGTAATTTGCAAACAGTGTAGTCCCAGATAAGACTTCGCAGAACGCGGCGTCTGATCAGGGTCTCCACCTTTTGCAAATAGTTTAGCCATTTTTCTCTAGGAATATGTAAATCTCATAGCCGGACGTACCTAAAATTGAAATTGGACTCTTCCAATATATAGTGTGGGAGAGTCTATTCCGTCTACAATGGGTTATCAATGGTACTGGTGAAAAGAATACTATATATAGAACTAAGTCAAACATAAACCGTCGCGCAAAAATAAAACTAGAGTCATAATAGAGAGTGTCCGGATTTAGATTGCTCATTTATACAGTCTGACACTCTTTAATGAGAGAGAATCTAAAATATCAGTGCACTGTTAAAAGCAATGCAGCGTTACCGCTGCTTTAGTACACCATAGTGAGCAGAGATCGAGGCAGAGATGCTGCAGACTTAATTGACAAAAATTGAAATCCTTCATTATGTTAAGTGCTCCATATTCCTAAAAAACAGTCAGTTTAATATCCAAGAAAGGTTTAATTAATTGATATATGGTATTAATACAATCATAAAATGTCGCATCTGGCAGTCTGTAAAAATTCGGTAAGTCTCTCGTTCTTGAAATGGATCAAAATGAAACTTTTTTTTTTTTTTTTTTTTGTAATATCTCTGAATTAATGGTGCCAACATTAATTCAGAGATACGATATAGAATCATTTCATTTAATCCATCTCAAAAATGAGGGACTAACTCAAATTTTAAAGGCTATCAGATGCCACATTTTATGTTCGTATTAATACTATATATCAATTTATTAAACCTTTCTTGGATTAAAAAAAAAGTCTATTTTGAGGAATATGGAGCCTTTGACCTTTACCAGGACAAATTGATATTTTTCGACAAATTGATAATTTTTCTTATTTTTCTCCAAAACAGCACAAATCCTATATTCTGGAAAAATGGGAAAAGTACTTCAGAATGTCGTCTGCTAAAACGTTTTGCTTTATAGCGTGAAGCTATTCATGAGATATTCACAATTATTTGATCTTAGTATTACCTGACCGTGTTAAACAAATATTTGTTATTTGTATATAACAACACAAGCAGCTGGGTCTATTGTTTATGCTGTGTTCCCATGGACAGGGCATATAACTTGTATATTGTACAGTTATACGACAAAATATGATTGGGGTCCAGTTTCCATTCACGCAGAGAGAGAGAGAGAGAGAGAGAGAGAGAGAGAGAGAGAGGGAGAGAGAGAGAGGGTTTTATTTCTACAATGGTGTATCCCATTCAGTCCAATTTATTCCGACATCTTACGGACTACTCCGAGCAGGCCGCTCGACCAATCAAAATTAACAATCAAATAAAATGGCTGTATTCGTGACACCTAACAACAAAGGTACTACGTTCGGACAGGATGGGTTGGCCGGCCGAAAACAAGTCCGGAATACACCAAAGAAATGTAATAGTTCAGTAGTATATGCTCATGCACCGCTGAAGTATTTCCTGCTAATCTACAGAGGCCGGGAACCTCAGTTGTATTTATCATGCTGCTAGGTAAATTTTGCGACATTTTGAAATATTTTTCTTATTTTCTTCTGGAGACAATGTGCATGAAATGTCATAGCCTAATTTCTGGGAAAAATGAGGAAAATATTGTCAATTTTTCGTCTGCTGAATTTGCCTAGAGTGTGGTAAAGGTTAAGGGACCGGGTACCATTGTCGGGTTGTCTGTCATTTCCACATAAGTGAAAAAGCGCATCACACAATGTACTGACTTGTCACTATATGATTAGTGTGTTGTTCTTCATATAAAGGGCTAGAGGCACACTGTATTTACCATATTGTACGGATACCATGACTCCGTAACTAATTATCCTAAGTTTTGAACAAGTCCATTTTTACAACCTGTTAGTGTGTCTAAAAATGCTGAATGAGTGACAAATAGAACACGGCGTCTGATATGGGTCTGCACGGTTTGCACGGTTTGCACAGCTACATTGTATAATGATATTTTCTATTTTCAACAACAAAGTTTATAGATCAGATTCTCAGCTGAAAGTCAGATCAGGTAAACAGATGAATATTTACTGATCATTTATACGTGACACGGGGAATACTGTATTTTTGTGTGAAACATGGTTTGCTACGTCATTGTCAGGAAACATTCATAGAATTGTAGATTCTCCATTATGCAAACGAGGATAGTCACTCATGGTCTGATGTGCAATGAAGTACGACAGGTTATAGAAACTATATATATCCAGCCTGCTTACAGTCACAAACGCTTGCATGAACGGTCCATGGTTTACATGAAACCAGTCAGAATGCAAGCCAGAACGCCTGCTTGGAAAACATCATGTAACTAGTCAGACTACACACCGTCCTGTACTACGGAACATGTTATGTAATTTGGCTATTCAAGCTCTAAGCTAGCACATCTCCCTGGGAAAATAAAATGTAACCAATCAGGGTCCGAGGTAGCATATAATGTAACCAATCGGCGCCCCCCACCCCCACCCCCTGGCACAACTAAATAAAATTGAGAGAAGAACCCTCGGACCATATGCTAACAGCGAAAACCCTATCAAAATGTTAATCCGCGAAATGTGCTCAGGATTTCCCGTCAATACATTCCACAGTATCTGTTAATTCTGTAAGCAGACGACGAATGCTTTGTCCTGGGTCCTTGTTCCCCACACATGTGATAGAATAATTTTCCTGATACTCGCCCGAGTCCTGATGGGCAAAACAAAACACTAGATGTCAAGGGGTATGGATACATTTGTGTATATTTTCATTGTGAACATGGAATATAATGCTTGTGACATCCTGTTTGCATTCTTGCACATCGACCCAGTTCTAAAAAGGGTCTACTCTAAAAGGAAAGAATTTGCTCCCGAGGGGAGCAAATTCTTTCCTTTTAGAGTAAACTCCTTTTCAGAAGGGAGGCAGAACAATTTTATAAAGTAGCTTTCCCTATGACTGTATCGATTCCCACTTCTGAGGCTTCACAAATGCTGAGGCTTACACCAAACATTTCTTTATTTCTAACACAACAGTATACATAAATACTTAGTAAACGCCAAATAATAAAGACAATAATATAACATTCAAGGTATTATCTTAGATCTGTTTCATGTCAGTTTAAAAAAAAAGAAGTTTAAATATCAGAAATGATTTATCACAGCTAAAACATTTGAAAAATAGTGATTCATAATCTATAGGGAAGAATATATCAAATCCTGGCAGTCCACATCTAAATCTTCCTCCTCATCCCACTCCGTCCCAACATACACCATCACAAAGAAAAAACACAGAAAACGATGGCGTCATTCTTTCCAGAAAAATAGGATTCGGCATTTCGTAAAATCTGTCTCAACAGGAGACACTATGTATGAAACGCCAATTTGTTGTCGTCTGCCGAGTTTTTTCCTAGAATGTTAAACGTTAACTTCATGACAGAAACACTAAGTATTAAGAAGAATATCCCTGAAAATAGTTTCCTGTTCTTGAACTTGTCTATAACTAATGATAACCATGATTGTTCCCGTTGTTTGCTTGCTCAAAGAACATAAAATCCTGAAAGAGAACATAAACATCATAAACATATATTATAACAAGAGCGATTCTGAAGAATATCAAGGGGGCTTAATTCATAGCCTAACAACAGTGAGTTTGATAAACATCAATGTGTTCATCCATGGACTAACAATACAAACGATCCTGATGAACATCAAGGTGGCTTAATAGGCAGCAAATATTCTAATGAACAACAATGTGGTTCGATTCATAGGCTGCCAACAAACCTTCTGTAACATCAAAAGGGCTTCATACATAGGCTAACAACAAAGATTCTGATGAACATCAAGATTGTTTAATAAATAGGCTTACAACAAAGATAGATTTTGAAGAACATCAAGGTGGCTTAATTCATAGGCTTACAACAAAGATTCTGACGAGCATCAAAAAGACTGAATTCATAGGCTAACAACAAAGATTCTGATGACCAGCAAGGTGGCTTAATTCACAGGCTAACAACAAAAACTCCAATAGACAACAAGGTGGATTCATGTATAGGCTAACAACAAAGATTCTGATGAACATAATGGTGGTTTAACTCCAAGGCTAAGAACAATTGTTCTGATGAACATCAAAGTGACTTAATTCATTGGCTAACAACAAAAACTCTGATGAGCATCAATGTGGTTTAATTCATAGGCTAACTACAACGATCCTGGTGCACATCAAACTGGCTTAATTCATAGGCTAACAAAAAGGATTCTGATAGACATCAAGCTAACAACAAAGATTCTGATAAACATGAAGTTGGTAATTTCAAGGGCTAACTAAAAAGATTCTGATGAACATCAAGGCGGCGTACCTAATTCTCAGGCTGACATTAAAGATTACGATTAAATCCAGGTGGTTTGCTTAATTCATAGGTTAACAATAAATATTCTGATGCATATCAAGGTAGCTTACTTCATGGGACAACAACAAAGATTCCGATTTAATTCTACCTTTTCACAGTCTAGCCAGGAATTTGCATTTCGCCGCCAACTGATTCGACAGGGATAATTGATTTTAAAGAGACAATCACAGATCCTGATCCGACTATGTGGGTGTGCAATTTATGCAGTATCTCGGCCGTCCTGTATTATCATTACGAAAACAAGCCTATTCAAATATACTGAAGATTTTACCACCAAAAATGAAACTTTTCAGATAAAAATTCTGTTTTTTTTTTTTTTTTTTTTTTTTTTCATATTTCTACTCAAAACATAAATTGTGGGTACTTGTTAGAACCGCCTCGCTGAGGAGGTTCTAACGAGCACCCACAATCTATGTTTTTGAACAGAAATAAGAAAAATAATATTAACCCCTGAAAACCCCAGATTTACTATAAGTGGGGTTTGAGAGGGTCATCATTATATAGCCATGTTTTCGTGATGTGTTTCCGTTTTGTCTAATGCTTATTCAAATGGTCATCGGTCCTACTGATAACCCGGTAAATACACTCAATTTAGTTAAGTCCAGTTCAGTACTTTAACACACATAGAGCTATTTAAAATGTACACTTTTTAGCTAAATCTCTAGATAAGCCAGGGCCCAGTTGTTCAAACTAACGACGTCGTTAGTTAACGTAAACTTTGATCATTAAATATGGCATATACACTAATATTTTTGCTGAAAAAAATGGGAGTAGCTTTTGCAAATCTATTCGCATTTTTTCAGCAAAAATACCTGTGAATTAGATATTGTACTTAGTAGAACAGTTAATATTTTGACCACTAACGAGCTCGTTAAGCTAACGATGCTTTGAAGAACTGGGCCCAGTTGTTTTAACCCTAAATACCAAATAAGATTTTCCGAAATACAATGTTGGTATCTTGACCTCAGACTCAATATGATAAGGAATCTACTCTAAAAGGAAAGAATCTGTTATCGTTTCCTTTTAGAGTAGACCTCCTTTCAGAAGGGTCTTTGTGCACAGCAAAGCAAGCAGGAAGTAACAAAAAGTTGTCTCCCTTGAAATTGCGGAGAGCCCGCCAGGATATCCACTTCTCTTACCAGTATTACTGGTAAATGCAGGAAAATAGTAATACTTACAATAAGGAACACCGCTCCAATCATCACAGCTTTCATTTTAACATCCAGGTCCATGGGAACTGAAATTTACAATATAAAGTCTGCAGAGACAATCTGCATGAAATGTCAGAGCCTATTTCCGGAAAAAATGCGAAACATATCATCAATTTGTCAACAGAGAGTAGTAAAGGTTATGGCATTTCATGGGAGAGTGTCATTTGTCTCTATCTTGCTGCTTGAAGACTGTATACACTAGATTTTCTGCCAATTTTTATAAATGGGGAAGAGAGGTGTGGGGTCTACACTAAAAAGAAATAATTTTCTCCAAAAGGGAGCAAATCCTTTCCTTTTTAAAGAAGACCCTTTATAGAAGGGATGCAAAAACAATTTCGCCAGGGTTGCCTCCACGTAAATGTGTATCTATCCCCTTAAACAAATGAGAGGTGCTGATAGGACGGTATATATCTCGGCCCAGCAGTTCGAAACTAATGATGTCGTTTGTTAACGTACCGTTAAAACTTTGATCATAAAATATGCCATATATATATATATGCTGATATCTTTGCCAAAAAAAACGTGAGTAGTTTTTGCATTTGCAAAATCTACTCACATTTTTTTTCAGCAAAAATACTTTTGAATTACATAATGTATTTACTAGAACAATTAACATTTTGAACAATAATGAGCTCGTTAAGCTAACGATGATTTGAACAATTGGGCCCTGGTCATTTATGTCTTTCTTAAGAGAACTTGTTCTGTAAGATGTTGACAGTATGTTTGAGGAACATCACTAGCATTATACATGAACTACTGGGGACAATTTGCATGAAATGTCAAAACTTGTTTTCTAACCTATTTTCTGGAAAAAAAATAAGAAAAAAAAAATATCAATTTGTCGCCTGCTGTATTACCCCTGAGAAGGGTAAAAGTTAAAGTAGCAATGAAATGTTTGGTGTGAGTCAAGAAAATCAACTTTTGTCGTGTCTCAAATATTAACCTCTCTAAAAAGAATACGAACTTATGACATACGCCAATAGCGTACCGTGCGGGCACATGACGTTAATACAACGCCATGGCGTTGCATCAATCTGATGCGGCGTTGTCTAAATATCGCATGCCCAATGGGTAACCTGTACACGTGGTGCATTGTAAAAAGATCCCGTAGATATTACGGTAAATACTGCCAACTGGCTGCCAGTACATGTACCGTAAATTTTACGGGTGCTTGTAGATTATTTACAGTAATATTTGCACATGGTAGGGCAGTGTAGGGCAAGGTAGGTAACCTATAGGACACAGTAAGGATGTGAGCTACCGCACCGTATCTTAAGCTCACACATCCTTACCCCAATCTACGAGGAAATGCCTGCAAAAGATCTACGGCCCCTATAAAAATCATTACGAAAACGCACCTATCCAATTATATTGAAAATTTCACCACCAAAAACTGAAAGTTTTCAGATAAAGATTCTGATGTTTTTCATTATTTCTGCTCAAAACCGTAGATTGTGGGCACTCATTAGAACCGCCTCGAGTACCCACAATCTATGTTTTTAAAAAGAAATAAGAAATTAATGTATACCCCTGTAAACCCCAGTTTTACTATATAAAAGTGGGGTTTAAGGGGGTCAGAATTATATAGACAAGCTTTCGTGATGTTACGGTAAAGGCGCTGACAGCCAGTTGCCAGTATTTACCGTGAATTCTACGGGAATGTTTTACAGTGTGGTTCTAGTGTTGTTCGTTCTTTATGGGGCCTTATGGTTCTCGCTGCGAGATTTTTCATGTTCTGTCTCGTTTATTGTCTTGTTATTATATTTGGTGGGTCCTATCAAGTATTATGATCGTCTCAATGGGGAAGGGGAGCCGGCTGTTTTGCTTTTCGTTACTTTGTGAATTGTGTTCAGTCTGCCTTAGTGTGTTTGCTTTTCCCTTTGGTGTCACTGTCTATGCTCTCGCTGCGAGATTTTTCATGTTCTGTCTCGTTTATTGTCTTGTTATTATATTTGGTGGGTCCTATCAAGTATTATGATCGTCTCAATGGGGAAGGAACCGGCTGTTTTGCTTTTCGTTACTTTGTGAATTGTGTTCAGTCTGCCTTAGTGTGTTTGCTTTTCCCTTTGGTGTCACTGTCTATGCTCTGTGCTACTGGCTCTTCCTGGACATGGTCGCTTACATAACGTATGAACCTTAATCGTTCCATATCCGTAATATTTTGTTGATGTATGTCCCTTTCAACATTACAATCGACTCTCGTTATTTCGAAGTCCAATGGATTCTCTGAAATACTTCGAGATGATCCGTACTTCGAGATATCAGATTTTCAAAATTGAGGAAAACATAAAACGAACCACCACATTTCACAAATGAATATGTAATTTGATTCCTGAAGTTACAGATATATTGAAAATATTGTGGAAAAGAGGAGACAATGCTCCTTAGGATCAATTTCTCCTCTTTTTCACAATATTTTGTTATTTGTTGTTAGATTTTCATGTTTATACAAGGCCCAGATTTTCTCTTTGAGATAAGCGGTTATTCGAGATAAACGAAGTCGAGATAACGAGAGTCGACTTAACTTTACATTACGTGTCGCTTACATAATCAATGAACCTTAATTATTTTATATAATAATATTTAGCTGTCAACACTTAACGTCCTTTTCAACATTATTTAAGTTCTATTGAGACGATGGAAGGGTGATAATAAAAAACTCTGCGCATTTGTAAACAGCGTAGATCCTGATTAGAGTGTGAATGTGCATGCTGTTCTGGATCTATGAGTGTCATATTTGACATCAGGTTCTTATCTACTTGAAATGGCTCATATATTTTCTGTGCCTTGACAATACAACGGCATACTTACATGAAACTCCGAAATTGTCCGAGTCGGTGAACATTTCTCGCATTAGACCACTCCACTGTTTACTAATTTTACCAACTTCATGTTCTTTGTCTCTTGATCGAACCTGTCAAAACATAAAATAATGCATATGTGCCAGATCACTTTGTTATTTTAGTTAGAATAAATGAATTTAAAGGTAAATAAATGAACTACTTTTGATTTTGTACTCTAAAAGTTCTGCGGCCTGTTTGTTTGTTTGTGTTGAGGTTTTACGGCCCAGGCAACCCAATGGGGTCATGTTGAGCGTGGTCTGTTTATTCTGCAGTAAAACTTCAATGGCTCGAATACCGATGGCTCGTTTACCGTGGCTGATTCGAACTCGTCACAAGTACTTTTTTCCGAGCTCGCTCGAGAAAAACAATTATTTTAGGATATCTTAGTGAATTTTCCTTATTATATAAACAATGTACACTGTGTGTACTCATTAGAATCGCACCATCGAGGTAATTCTAATGAGTACACTTAACATAACATTATTTCCTTCGGAGACAATTTGCATGAAATGACAAAGCCTATTTTCTGGGCAAAATGAGCAAAAATATTTTAAAATTTCGTCTGCCGAAATTTTTACCCAGCATGCTAAACGTTAACCCATTTTAGTTTGGAGCCCTCCAAAAGAGTCACTGGCAAACATGGCAGACCAGATCAGATGTCACATTCAGTGGCATCTAATCACGGTCTCCATTGGTTGCAAATAGTTTAGCCATGTTTCTCTAGACATTACGTAAACATACCTATTCAAATATACTGGAAATTTTACCACCAAAAAAAGACAATTTTCAGATAAAAAATTCTGATATTTTACATAATTCTGCTCAAAACATAGATTGTGGGTACTCGTTAGAACCGCCTCGACGAGGCGGTTCTAACGAGTACCCACAATCTATGTTTTTGAACAGAAATAAGAAAATTAATCTATACCCCTGTTAACCCCAGTTTTACTATATAAAAGTGGAGTTTAAGGGGGTCACAATTATATAGGCATGTTGACGTGATGGACATCTAAATCATATAGCTGACGTATCTAAAATTGAAATTGGACTCTTCCTATATATAGTGTAGGGGAGTTTATACAGTCTAAAATGGGTTAAAAGCTAACTTACTACAAACTCTTGATCCCAGGTGCAGCAGATGCCTTGGCATATACAAACGGGCCCTTCTACATTCAGAATCTCTTCCCGGGCTTCATTCATAATGGAGAACTTTGGAGCACAGCAGCTCGTTCTGAAACAGTCGAATGCAGGGCAACTAATATACCTTCAAGGGAAAACAGGGTTCGATTTTTCATGCAAACAGCAGTTTTTATGAAATATCAAATCCTGTTCACTGGGAAAAATAACATCAGTTAATCGTTTGCTGAAATAACCCAGAAAGCGATAACGGTCGTGGAAGTATACCGCGGACACGCAATTCGAGAATAGGTTAGCAAGAATGAGATGTGACTCATTACAGAAACACGCCTATTCAAATATATAGAAAATTTCATCACCAAAAATTAAAAATTTTAAGATAAAATGCCTGATATTTTTCATATTTCTTCTCAAAACATAGATTGTCGGTACTCACTAGAACCGCCACGACGAGGCGGTTCGAACGAATACCCACAATCTATGTTTTGAGCAGACATAAGAAAAATATTTTATACTAATGTAAACCCCGTTTTACTATATAAAAGTGGGGTTTAAGCGGGGCCAATATTATATCGGCATGTTTTTGTGATGTTAAAGCAAGAATGAGTTGTGACTCTTGTGCACGACACTTCGTCACATCCACAAGTGAAGGTTCAAGATTGTTTAACTCTAAATGTTAAAGAGCTGTAGCCCACAAGAAATGGGTAGACGCCACTAGATGGACGCATGGTCCTAGGTAATACTATATGCTTATTTCGCCATTAATCAAATGGAAGGGACATAAAGGTGTAAAAAAAATAAGGCTCTTAGACTACCAAATACGAATCACACATACACACACACGCACGCACGCACGCACGCACACACGCACGCAGAGCAATTTGTTTGTTTGCTTAAGTTTGCGTTTTATGGTCCAGTGAATACTGTTAAGGACATAGAAGTTCAGTTAGTTAACCTACTAACACTTTTCGCGGGCATGCGTAGCCCTCTCAGCAATTAACCAGTGCTTTGTGCAAAATATGTCGCCAGTAAATGACAACTGCCCTTCCTGAATCAGCGGAAGGAAGAGAATGGCGTAGAAATATCTCCAGAGAAATCTGTGGCCGAGCTGAGATTCGAAATTACGAACCCTGGATCTGCAGTCAGATGCGTTCCCGACTGTCTATGGGGCCCGGCAACCTACGGTAATACACAGGGAACAAGTAAAATACTCACGACTGCCTGACGTATCCGACCGTCTGTCCGACAGGAGCTTCTACAGATATTTCATAAGCACAGCAATCAAGACCGGCACACCAATGACAGCCCGCACAACACTTGAACTCTCTTTTTACTCTGATTACTTCCTAAAACAAACATGAGTAGGCACCCCATCGAATTCGGAACACAAACATACTACTGGATGATGATGATGATGATGATGCCCATTACAAAAATATGCCTATTCAAATATATTGAAAATTTCACAACCAAAAACTGAAAGTTTTCAGATAAAAAAGTTCTGATATTTTTCATATTTCTGCTCAAAACATAGCTTGTTGGTACTTGTTAGAACCGCCTCAGGGAGGCGGTTCTAACGAGTATCAACAATGTATGTTTAGAGCAGAAATAAGAAAAAATAATGTATACCTCTGTAAACCCCAGTTTTACTATATACAAGTGGGGGTTAAGGGGGTCAAAATTACATAGGTATGTTTTCGTGATGTTATGATGATTTGGTGTTTTACGTCCCTTTCAACATTATTTTAGTCATATGGAAGGGTAGCAGTAAAAGGCTCTATGGAATAAAACGTCGTATAGTCAGGAGCTGGATTCCTAGTAGGATTCGAACCCGGTAAGGTCTCCAGTTAGATCTAGAAACAAGTACATTGGTGGGATGCTCAATTTCGTTACAAACTGAAATTTAGATTACACACAACTCTCTATTACTCTGTAAAATTCTTTTTTAATAACTCGTTTTATAAATTTGCGCGAAGAAAATGGTTCCGGGATTCCTGTTCATTAGATTTATCGAGGTATACATCCCGTTTTCAAAATTACCGTAATTCAGTCAAATTGGGCTAAATAAATGAACGCCTGTTGAGATGGACTTATTACAAACTCAAATTCCGATAATTACAATGTAAAATTCATCTTATAGCCTTTTACCTCTACTCAAGGCAGCAGACGACGTTTTATTTATTTTTTTTTTTAATTTTGGTATTTGGGATACAAACCTGGCCTATGTTTTTGTCATGCATGAATGGACTCGCCACTATGTCAAATACCATTCCAGTCAGAAGGCTACATACCTGTCCAAGATTATCTGTTATATGCATGGTGAAACCTCGACCAGGACCGCAACACTGCCTCATACACACATCAGACTCTAGAAACACATCAACATACAGTAAGTTGCTGTAACATTGTCCTCGCCAAGAAAAATAATTTCGTACACAAACATTTCTGACAAAATAGCATATGCAAAAAGATCAGACCAGATCAGACTGCTCCTCAAGGAGCAGTCTGATCAGGGTCTACACTCTTTGTCATTCCACTAAGAGTTTAAAAAATAATTGTATAAAAAGCAAAAATTAGGTAAAAATGTATGGAATAGATTGTTCGACATTTACTGTACGTGTACTCGTTTGTAATATATGCCGTTCAAATAGCGAAGGGCAATTCGAGCCGAACAATCATTTTGTATTTTTACAACGTCTGAACCTAGGGTGAAGAAGGAAAAGCCACAATTCATCATGAAAACATGCCTATATAATTTTGACCCCCTTAAACCCCACTTTAATATAGTAAAACTGGGGTTTACAGGGGTATACATTATGTTTCTTATTTCTGCTCAAAAACATAGATTGTGGGTACCCGTTAGAACCGCCTCGTCGAAGCGGTTCTAACGGGTACCCACAATCTATGTTTTGAGCAGAAATATGAAAAATATCAGAATTTTTATCTGAAAATTTTCATTTTTTTGGTGGTAAAATTTTCAGTATATTTGAATAGGCGTGTTTTCATAATGTACAGATCATAGCTTACAGAAGGCACCAAGACAAAGAGTAAATAAACCGGTAACTGTCCTAAAATTTTGAACACCAAAGTATCTGACAAAATGACATATACAAACAGTGCAGACCCAGATCAGACTGCTCCTGAAGAAGCAGCCTGAACAGGGTCTATACCGTTTGCCATTCCACTAAGTATTAAAGAAACAGCTGCATAAAAAGCAAAAATTAGGCCAAAATAGTATGGAATATAGTGTTTGACATGTTTGCACATTTACGTACACAAGCCACAAAACATGAAAGAAAAGCCCCGCAGCGAGGCGCCACAAGGTAGTACAAAGAACAACCAACACCAGAAAGACCACCTTATCGATTTAACCCCCTCCCCCGCCCTGATAGTTTTTACTACTGATCGTTCAAAGGGGATGAGTTCTGGCCTCGTTTGTTCTTTGTGAGGCCTTATGTCTGCTCACTTTTTTTATGTATTCTGTCTTGTTCGTTGTCGTCTTATTGTTGTGTTTAGTGGATCTTATCTAACATTGTGATCACCTTGTTGGCGAAGAGGCAGCTGGTTGCTTTCTTTTCTTTGCTTTGTGGTTAGCAAAAAAAAAAAAAAAAAAAAAAAAAAAAAAAATTAATACTGCTTTCCTAATAACCGATTATTTGATTTTGTGTTTATTGCATCATTTTCATACATAATTAGACATATTTTCTTGTGCATTCGGATTTGTAGTTTTATCAAAAAAAAAAAAAAAAAAAAAAAAAAAAAAAAAATCATACAAAACATAAAAGGCTGGACAATTGATGGTTTGAGCCTCACAATAATGGTCTAGGCATAAATTATACTAAGAGTCATGCTCAAACAGTAAGCAAGAAAGGTAATAACCAAATCTTAAGTGATTACTAATCGATTATCGATCACAATGACAGGACCAATAATCGATTATCATTTTAGCTCCGATTGCACAACCCTACTTTCAAAATTATTTAGGTAATATCGAAACAATGTAAGTGTGATAATGAAAGGCTCTGAGCATGAAGAGCTGTTCACTACAATAAGCATCACGAATACAGGCCTATATAATTTTGACCCCCTTCAACCCCACTTTTATATAGTAAAACTGGGGTTTACAGGGGTATATATTATTTTTCTTATTTCTGCTCAAAAACATAGATTGTGGGTACTCGTTAGAACCGCCTTGCCGAGGCGGTTCTAACGAGTACCCACAATCTATGTTTTGAGCAGAAATATGAAAAATATCAGAATTTTTTATCGGAAAATTTCCTTTTTTTGGTTGTAAAGTTTTCAGTATATTTGAATAGGCGTGTTTTCGTAATGGAAGTGGTTTTAAACTACTTGCCTTCAGCAGCAAAGTACACTTGTTGTCCCTGATTGTTCTTAATCTTATACTTGTTGGATGTTTCCCAGCTCGTAAACACTGAAATAGAAATATCAGAGTACATAGACACTGAAATACGGAATACGAAGGCACCACTGAAATACTATGATAATAATATGCGATAAAGATACCAAAATCCTCGGCTATTTCTTCTATCTTCAAACTCCATTCTTCGAACTTCACACTTAATCGCTTCTGACTTCACACACACACACACACACACACACACACACACACACACACACACACACACACACACACACATATATATATATATATATATATATATATATATATATATATATATATATATATATATATATACGTCTCACTTCTTACTTCACCTGTCTTACATTGTACTTCTAATTTCACCTTTTCCACTTCTAACTTCACAGTTCTCGCTTCTGACTTCACCTTTCGCACGTCTGACTTCACACTATTCACTGTTGACTTTAAACATCGGATTTCAAACTTCTCACTTCTGATTTCCATTTTTCACATGTTTGACTTCAATTTCTTTCCTTTTCTTTTTATTTACAAACGTATTATACACACAGTCAAATAAAACCTACAAATAATGCCCTTGGAAACAAAGAACTCATAAAAACACGAAAATCAGAGACTGTTCCTATGACAGCATTGTACTTTGTAGGACTGCATGCCCTCCCTAGCATTAGCTTAAGCCCCAGCAAACATACATCGTGGTTACAACGTCGTTACAACGTCGCTGCAACGTCACGACGTTGCAGCGACGTTGTAACGACGTTGTTTCGACGTTGTGTGTTTGCTTGGGCGAAACCCGATTTTTGAAGATGTCAGCATGGGCTTTGAGGTCCCAAGAAAAATAAAATTATAAACTGCATTAAGGTGAAGTACGGGAAGACTTTTTATGGCCCGCAACATGCCACTTAACCCAAGCTTTAGTGGAGCCAAACAAAATATATACAAGTATACGAAGTGTGAAGTACAGTCGAATCAAAATGGCTCGAATGTCGTTGGGACCATAAAAATTTGTTCTAGACATGGGTGGTTCGAGCTACTGCGGGTTAATCATAGCGCAGTGTCAGGAGGCAAATGGGGATAATTTAGGAATGTCTTTTCTATTTTCTATATAATTATTGTATGTTGAGTGTAGTCATTAGAATCGCCTTGATGAGGCAATTCTAATGAGAACAAACAACATACATTTTCATGATAAAAAGGAAAATAATCCTAAATTATCCCTAAATATTTGTTTTCTTCAGCTGTCGGACCAATATCCTAGAGACTCAAAAACGGGTTCGAATTACCCACGGTAAACGAGTTATCGGTGTTCGAGTCATTGAGGTTTTACTGAATATCTCCAATGGAGACAATATGCATGAAATGTCAAAACCGTTTCCTGGGGAAAATAAGAAAAATTCTTCAGCATGTCGTCTGCTGAACATTTTATCCAGCATGCTATACGTTAAGGTGTCCGAGTAAACTTCCGCTGTTAAGAAAAGTGCCTCAAAGTGGGATTGCCTCAAAGTGGTCTTATTAGTGGGGTGGTCTTAATATTGGATATAGAATAATAAGAAAGAGACCGTTTGGGATTGGCAAAAGCTGCCTTCAATAGCGGAGTGGTCTTGATTTCAAATTATCTTAATAGCGGATTGTTACTGTGTAAATAAGTTACTTACTTTCGAGAAGTTCAATTTGCTGTTTTACAAGAAGCTGGTCTATTTGTGTGAGATATTCTAAGCCTTGGGGGCAGCCAGGAATGGGCTGGGGTCTCTCCATCCACACCACTTGTTGAGGCTGACCAGGTATTTGTATCATGGGTTGCGCTGTCATAACCATGCCTGAAAGATGACTTGGTGTTTTACGTCTCTGTAAACATTATTTAAGTCATATCGACATGACCTTAATAGTGTTGACAGGGCTGTTAAACTCCAAACCAACCAGCGATCAACTTTCTGACGGCTTGTACATAGCATATCAAATGGTATTTTGTCCCTTTCAGCACCATTTGCCATATTGAGACTTGAATTAATTTTACTAAATTGCTCTACTCCACCGAAGAAGTCTGGATCAATATAACAAGCCCTATGTTCTCTGAAAAACTTTAAAATGTCTTCTACTGCCGTTGAGTAAAAAAACTGGCAGCAAAAAAACTTAATACTTACCGCGCTTTAGCGGATTTGTAGCAGACTTAAATTGATTTTATTTTTCAATGAAAAAGGCTGGGTATTTCATGTAAATCAGCAGACTATTCCCATGAAATGTCAAGCCTTGTTTTCTTTGAAAAAACAAACAAACAAACAAACAAACAAACTACTAAAAAAACAACAAACAAATAAAAAAAGAATCAAACTGTCTTCTGTTGCTATTAACATTAGCGCTTTAAGCTTAATCTTTAAAATGTTATAACGAACTTGTAGCAAACGTATATAATATTTGACATTCAATGTGAATTGTCACATTAAATTCCAAGTCTTAGTTTCACTTTAAAGTAAAAATATGTATATTTAAAAGTATCGTCTGCTGTTGTTGTAAGCATTTTAACCCATTTAAGCTTAGCGTCCCATAAAAGGGATATAGGCAAACAGTGTAGAACCAGATCAGACGCCGCGTTCTGCGGCGTCTGATCAGGGTCTATACTGTTTGCATTAAGTTCAGAAATTCCTACAAAACATATAGATAATAAAAACTAACCAGACATCCCTATATAGGAAATAAACTTGTCCAAAGCGTTGAGGCAGAAGAGTCCACTCGGCATAAATGGGTTAAAAGTTAAACTGGCCGAACAATACAAACCTTGCTGTCCAAACTGTGGTTGGGAATAGACCGGCGGTTGAGCGTATCCCGTCTGGGGCTGGGGTTGTCCATAAAGCTGATTTTGCTGGGGCTGGGGCTGGGGTTGGGGAGCAACTGTAAAACAATAGGAAAGCAAAATCATTATCGTATTTGCTGTAAGTTTTCGTACAGAGCGCCTGGGCGACCAGAGTAGACCTAGATCAGTCGCCGTATTCTACAGAAGTGGGGTCTAGTCAGTCTTCTCTGTTTGCCAATCATTCTGAAGCAATTTTAGTAATGTGAACAGGACGTAAAATGGACGTTTCACATTTTACAGAACCCGGAATCTACAGATAAACTTCAATGTCTTGAACACTCATTACGAAAGCACGCCTATTCAAATATATTGAAAATTTTACAACCCGAAACTGAAAATTTTCAGATAAAAATTCTGATATTTTTCATATTTCTTTCAAAATAAAGATTGTGTGTACTCGTTAGAACCGCCTCGCCAAACAGTTTGGACCCAGATCAGGCCCGACGTTTTGTCGGGCCTGATCTAGATCCAAACTGTTTGCAAAGGTTATCAGCAGACAACAAAGATCGATACTAGCGGAGAAAGAATTAAGGTGTTGGTAACTAGATACAATCTGAAATGTACGTTTTTATGGAGAAGTGGAGAAAATTATCCCAGGTATCGTCAAATATTTCTCTTCCACAACTCCCTGACTTAACCATACAATTTAGCAAGGTTAAAACTCTGTATAAAATTGCACTGCAAGTGAACAGAGTATGAGACAATTGAAATGCTAATGTATCGGGCATATGTGGACAGCAAAGGCCAGATCAGCCTGCGCATTCGCACAGTCTGATCATGACCTTCTCAGCCCGCTAACTGAATCATTGGATACTATAGAATATATGAATAGAGACCAAAGGCCCAGATGATACTTTGCGCATGTGCAGAATGATCTTAATCTGCGCATTCTGCGCAAATTCGAAGGTACTTTTTCGCTTGACTCGATTCATATGACCAAACCCCGTATATGTTTTATTTGGTTTAAACATATTTTATTGTAGCATAACTATCATTACAACATAATGCAAGTCATTATACAAATTGGGATTAGAACGAAAGCACAAGTACTTAATAATATAGTTCTTCTCCCACGTTTTATTTGATAGTAGGATTAAATTGTGTTCGTGCAGTAAAAATATATTTGAATTGGGGTCAACATATAAGCTTATTCGATCGATTTTACATATTGATCAAGATGTACATTGTATTGACAGGTAAAATAATCTCATTTGGTATTCAATCAGTCATAATCCAGGCCACCACCGCACGTCCTTTATTAACCCTTTTAACCCCAAGTTTTAAAGATAGCGCGTGAACTTGTTCACAATTTCTCACCTCCTTGATTCACCCTTTTTGTCTCCCGACGTTAGTCGAAGGAGACTATTAAAATGGGTTCGTCCGTCCTTCCGTCCGAGATTCCGTCCGTCCGTAGACCCAATGAGATGGGTAGACTGTGGACGTAACTCCTCTTACAGCTTTTAACCGATCTTTTTGAAACTTTGCAGATGTTTTGTCATGGTCTGAAGATGTGCATCTGGTTTTGGGGTTATCCTCCTGTTAATTTTTTTTATCAACTTTTCCACTTTTTCGAATTAGTTTCTTCCAGGTCAGATTACTGTTAGATACCTTGTGGGCGCAACTCCTCCTAGAATTTTCCACCGATCATTTTCAAACTATGCGCATATACTTGTTCTACATGGTCTGTAGATGTGCATGTCATTTCGGGTTATCCTACCATTATTTTATATCAAGTTTTTTTCTATACGTTTTCGACTTAGTTTTTTTCAGGTTCAATTACTATAAGAATAGATATCTTGCGGGCGCAACTCCTCCTACAGTTTTTCACCGGTCATTTTGAAACTATGCATACTTTCTCTACATGGTCTGTAGATGTGCATGATCTTGTGGGCGCAACTCCTCCTAGACTTTTCCATTGATCATTTGGAAACTATGCATACTTGTTCTTCATGGTTTGAAGATATGCAAGTGGTTTTAGGGGTTGTCCTTCCATTACATCTTTTTGCACTTTTTCTTCTGTGCCACGATGACAAGGGTAGCTTGTGGGCGCAACTCCCCTTACAATTTTATACCAAACTTTTTGAAACTTTGCAGCCGTTTTTTCATGGTTTGAAGATGTGTATGTGCTTTTGGGGTTAACCTCCAATCATTTTATCAACTTTTTCCACTTTTTCGACGTTGTTTTTTTAGGTCCGATTAGTATTAGAATGATACCTTGTGGGCACAACTCATCCTATAGATTTCCACCCATCATTTTTAAACTATGCGTACATGTACATTGTTCTATATGGTCTGAAGATGTGCGTGTGGTTTTGGGATTATCTTCCGATTACTTTATCAACTTTTTCCACTTTTGACTTACTTTTTTCCATGTCCAATTAGTATTGGAATAGATACCTTGTAGGCGCAACTGCTCCTAGAATTTTCTACCGATCATGTTGAAACTATGCATATTTGTTCTACATGGTCTGAAGATGTGCATGTGGTTTTGGGGTTTCCTATTATACGGATTTAAAACTCACAACCCTTTAACTAACAAAGCCATGACGTTGGGGGACGCTTGCCCGCAACGGGCTTTTATTACTATATTAAGTCTGAAATGGCAGGGTTGTCAGCTGATTTCAGTTTTACATGTGTGTTCATTGCCCGCAAGGGTTATTTCTTTTGGAAACTGTGGATCCATCACGAAAACATACCTATATAATTTTGACCCCCTTAAACCCCACTTTTATATAGTAAAACTGGGGTTTACAGGGGCATACATTATTTTTCTTATTTCAGCCTCATCAGTGACCCTCCTATAAATATCCGAAAATCTATAAGCTCGATGATCACAAACGACCAGAAAATATAAACTACAGTCGAACCTCAATAGCTCGAACACCGATGGCTCGTTCACCATGGCTAATTCGAACTCCGTTTTTGAGTCCCTACAAAATTCTTCCGATAGCTCAAGAAAACAAATATTTAAGGAGAATTTCCTATTTTATCATGAAATTGTATGTTGTATGTACTCATTGGAATCGCCTCATCGAGGCGGTTCTAATGAATACACTCAACATACAATTATTATGTAGACAATTGAAAAGAGTTCCCTAAATCATTGTCATTTGCTTCCTGACCAGGCGCCATGGTTAACCCTCAGTGGCTCGAACTGCCCATGTCTCGAACAAATTTCAGTGGTCACAAAGATGTTCGAGCCATTGAAGTTCGACTGTATACTCAACAGTGAAGAACCGGGAGACCTTCTACGGCCTCCACAAGGTACTAGAACCAGTTGTAGTGAAAAAAGTTTGTTCTTATATATGAGTGTTAATCCATTTATCCATTAATTCATGAGTAGTACAATGGACTTGTTCGAATTTTTGGACAAGTATAGTGTCCAAATATTAAAGATTAAGTATAATATACTCATTTCTATGTGAATCTAGTCTCTACATGGATACTAATTTTGGAATATAAAGAAGTCTAGAGTATCCTGATAAAATTTCAAAATTAGCATCCAATGTAGAGATTGAATCCACATATTTTCAAAATCGGCTATTGTAGCCTGGCGTATTCGGAGTCGTGAAAATATGTATAGTAGATAAGTATGAGCTAGTTCTTCTTTTTCTGCACTGTCAATCAAAAGGAATATGAATATTACACGTCATGATGTCGAATCGACGCTTTTTTAAGTTCTTGTTTAACAACATTTCAGTCATTGTGGGTAATTTTCTGTCGTCTCACACAGAAACGGAGAAAATGGAAGGAAGACTCTGTAGAGGAATGGGAAGAGAAATATACTAATAGAGGAGAGGAGAGAGAAATACAGTCGAACCTCAATGGCTCGAACATCTTTGGGACCATGGAAATTCGTTCGAGATATGGGTAGTTCGAGCCACTGAGGGTTAATCATGGTACTAGTTCAGGAAGCAAATAGCGATAATTTAGGGAAATCTTTTCGATTTTCTACACAATGATTGTATGTTGAGTGTACTCATTAGAATCGCCTCGATGAGGCGATTCTAATGAGTACACAATTCCATGATAAAATAAGAAAAAATCATTAAATATTTGTTTTTTTGAGCTATTGGAAGAATTTTGTAGGGACTGAAAAAAGAGTTCGAATCATCCACGGTAAACGAACCATTCGTGTTCGAACCATTGAGGTTATACTGTATACTAATAGAAATAGGAAACAGAAATATACTAATAGAGGAGAGGAAAGAGAAATATACTAATAGAGGAGAGGAGAGAGAAACACACTAATAGAAAAGAGAAAAAAGAAATATACCAATGGAAGAGAGGAAATAGCAATCTACTAATAGAGAAGAGGAAAGAGAGAAATATACAAATAGAGGAGACGAAAGAGAAATCTACTAAGAGATGAGAGGAAAGAGAGAAATATACTAATAGAAGAGAGGAAAGAGAAATCTACTGAGAGGAAAGGAAAGAGAGAAATATAGAGGAAAGGAAAGAGTGAAATATACTTATAGAGGGTAGGAAAGAGAAATATACTAATATAGGAGAGGAAAGAGAAATATACTAATAGAGGAGAGGAAAGTGAGAAATATACTAATAGAGGAGAGAAAAGCCAGAAATATGCTAACAGAGGAGAGGAAAGAGAAATCTACTAGTAGACGAGAGGAAAGAGAGAAATATACTTATAAAGAGGAGAGAAATGTAATTTACTAAAAGAGGGGAGGAAAGAGAAATATACTAATAGAAGAGAGGAAAGAGAGGAATATAATAATAGGAGAGAGAAAAGAGAAGTATACTAATAAAGAAGATGACTAAGAGAAATATACTTATAGACGAGAGGAAAGAGAGAAATATACTAACAGAGGAGAGAAAATGGAGAAATATACTAATAGAGAAGGAAAGTGAGAAATATACTAATAGAAGAGAGGAAAAAGAGAAGTACACTAATAGAGGTTAGGAATGAGAAAAAATATACTAATGGAGGAGAATAAAGACAGAAATATACTAATAGAGGAGAGGAATGAGAGAAATATATTGAAGAGAGGAAAGAGAAAAATATACTGATACAGGGGAGAAAAGAGAGAAGTATACTGATAGAGGAGAGGAATGAGAGAAATATACTAACAGAGGAGAGGAAAGAGAGAAATATACTAATAGAGGAGAGGAACGAAATATACTAATCGGGGAGCGAAATAGAGAGAAATATACTATTAGATGAGAGGAAGAAGAGAAGTATACTAATTGTGGAGAGGAAAGAAATATACTAATAGGGGAGCGAAAGAGAAATATACTAAAATAGGAGAGAAAAGACAGAAATATACTCAGAGGAGGAAAGAGAGAAATGTTCTAACTGAGGAAAGGAAAGAGAGAAATATACTGATGGAGGGAATGAAAGCAAGAAAATATACTAATAAGAAGATGGAAGAGAGAAAATAGGAGGATGAAGGTTAAAGCGAATGACAGTGCAGAAACAGAAGAAATACTAACATGTCCCCACTCTACGCCCCCGCCCCCTACACACACCGTCTGTAAGTAGGCCCTTTGCATCACGAAAACATGCCTATATAATTTTGACCCTCTTAAACCCCACTTTTATATAATAAAACTGGGGTTTACAGGGGTATACATTATTTTTCTTATTCCTGCTCAAAACATAGATTGTGGGTACTCGTTAGAACCGCCTCGACGAGGCGGTTCTAATGAGTACCCACAATCTATGTTTTGAGCAGGAATAAGAAAAATCTCAAAGTTTTTTATCTAAAAATTTATATTTTTTGGTGGTAAAATTTTCAGTATATTTGT